>CM060709.1:177131852-177731852 GCA_030686995.1 Artemisia argyi
ATGAGTTTAGTACTGTTATAGCATCTGCTATGATATGTCTAAGCACAGGAAAACCTTTTAATTTTTCAAATTTGATTAAAAGGTATGATAAAAAGCATTAAAGAGTCTGGCACACATTTGCTTTATCCTAGATTTGTGCAACTCTTTGTAGAAAAACAAATTTCCAAAACCAAAACTCATAGAGGATTTTATGAGGCACCCAAACTTGTGCCAAAAATATTTTCCTATTTATAAAGAGATGGAAAATGTTTTTCTAGCAAAGTTACACCTATTACACCATACATGGTGCAACTTGTGCAGAGCTTACATCAGGGTAAAGGATCAAGAACTCCCACTGATTCCCATCACACACCCACTTTTGACTCCGAAAATCCTGTTTTTGAAGGAACATCCAAACAAATGAAAAATACCTATACACGTAGGAAAGCCAAAAAGAACACTAAGCTACTTCAGGCTAGTGTTAGTATGGATGTAGCAGATGAGGCCTCATAGAGGATTTTATAAGGCACCCAAACTTGTGCCAAAAATATTTTCCTATTTACAAAGAGATGGAAAATGTTTTTCTGGCAAAGTTACACCTATTACACCATACATGGTGCAACTTGTTGTAACACCCCCATTTTTCACTGATCGCAGCGGATTAAGTGTTTTGGGTATTACTTCATGGAAACAAAGACAAGATAATAGAAAACGACTCGAAAAGAGACATTTTTGAAAAAGGTGTTATCATTCATTTATTCATCAGAGTTTTTACAGTAAAAGATATACTTTTACCAAAAGAGAGGTCTCTTAAGATACATTTTAAAGCAAAACTGATGAATGATAACTATTCTGGACGTCCTCATGTCCAGTACTTCTCCGTGCCAGGGTTCCTAAAGAGCTCATTTACCTAGGATAACATGCTTAAAAGTCAACACGAATGTTGAGTGAGAGTCATAGGTTTAAGTAGATAGGGTAGTGAATACAAGTTCCACCGGGTTCAGCTTAAACCCTATGTGTGGAAAGGTTTAGTGATAGCAGGTATATTGCACTAAGCTCATGAACCACACGTTAACGGTCCAGATCATGGGGTCTGCAGACCAAACCATGATGGGACGGGAATGATAACTTGCCAAAGTTAATGCTTCAGAGGGTTCAAATATAATACTTATTGGTACCCTCCAGTGAGAGGTAGTACCAACGGGAGTTGTCAAACTCCAATAGATCTATCAATTATATTCATGTTCACTTGTGTAAAATATCACAAGTGATTAGATTCATGAATTTTGTTATGTAGGGGTGGCAGATAGTTTACTCGTGCAACAACCAAAGAAAACTGTACTCGATTTAAAGCATGTGTCCCCCTCACAGGGTTGTAAAGCATTTACAAGTGAGGCTATGGAAACTCACCTGGGTCTAAGGTAAGTAGGGTAGGGTTTAGACAGCTCACTTACGTATCCTGGGGTAGTGTAGGTGGGTGTGTGCATGTCAAGTCTTAGTCTAGGTTTTTAAGTAATCACTCTTAAGGTTTTTAGATATAACATAACACCGTTCGGGCCATCATAATTCAGAAGTATATGACTCCTCACATGAAGCCCCATACTATTGTATTATGTTATCAACATAATACAGCCCGGGCCATCATAATTCAGAAGTTAATACTCCTCACATGAAGCTCCCTATTATTGAGTTATGTTGTTATTAAGTTTTAGTTATAGCATAACACCTTTCGGGCCATCATAATTTAGAGGTCATGCAATAATCGTTTGAGGAGCCAGAGCACTTTAATTCGTAAACCCAGCAAACTCGTCAAAACGAAATATCCACACGATACCCCTCACATGAAGCTCCCTAGTATTGTGTTATGTTTCTAACTCAAAATAGGTTTTTATACTTTATTATGAAAATAGTCCGTTTATACTCTTCAAGTTTACATATTTACACTTTCTACCCTAAACTTATAAACTTATAACATTTAGGCATATAACTTTCTATCTTTTACAAAATTAGTCCCTATACTTATATATTTTAAAGAAATGGCAGAAATGGTCCTTAAATTACACTAACTTTCAATAATTACCCTTTATACATTTAACTTAACAATATTTGCAAATCTACTCCCTATATTGTTTATAACTTATTTTCGTTGTTATCCTAAGGTTTTAAAACTCTGCAAAAAGGGTCCTTGTACTTATAACTTCTAATAATTGTCAAAAACAATCCCTAAACTTTATATTTTCATAAATTTACAGTATATACCCCTATGCATGAAAACTTTTGCAAAACTAGTCCTTTTTCCATGCAAATTGTATTTTAATGAGATAATTAAGTTTCCTAGCTTATGTTTAACTTATATTTACTAAACTAAGTGGTATAGATCAGATTATAACACAAGAATAATCAATCTAGCACATAAACATGTAATTCGACCTATATTAGGGTTTTTAAATGGAAACTTGTAAAAGAAAAGGTTCAAGGCTCTAGCTTAGGTTCCTAGGTGATCTAAGGCATGCTATAACTATCCTAGGTTAGTACTAAAGGCATTAGGATCAAAGGTTAGGCTTACCTAGGTCGTGTAAATCCTAACGAGGGTTCTAGGGTTTGCTCGGCTCAAATGAAGCTCGACAAGGGAACAAGGCTTTGCTACTCGGCTTCTATGGGTTCTAAGGTCTTATACTAGAGAAATGTATGTGATAGAGAAAAGAGGGAGGTGTGAAGAGAAGTGGTGAAGGGTGCTCGGTATTTATAGGGTTCGAAGGAGTAGCGAGCAAGAAAGAAAGGACGAGGTGTCGTAGAGGGGGGAGGGGTGAGTAAGCTGAGATAGAGGCTATTGTGGAGGGTCTATAGGGTGATAAGGACGAACTAAGGGTAGCTAGGGGGCTACCTAGGCCGGTTGTGGTGATGGAGGTGTTTAGCGAGAAAGGTGGTGACAAGGAGGTGATCCACCCCCTTGCTTGCTTGCTAGGGAGGTTTTTGGGTGCTAGCTTAGTATAAGGGAGGTGCTAGGGTGCTTGGTTGTGGTATTTGAGGTGCTAAGGTAGCTTGGTTTAAGCTTTAGGTTTAGTTTTGACCTAGTTTTGTATAGTTTAAGATTTGGTCCTAGCTTAGGGTTTAGTGCCTAAATTAGGGTCCTATGGGTGTTTAGTGACTAAGGTTAAGTCCTAGGAGGCTTGTACTAAGTGGTGGTAGCTTATGGTAAAAATTTGGGAAGGTTTAACCTAGTTTTCGGGAAGTTATGACCTAATTAGGGTTTTGTGCTTAAGGGACTTGTACCTAGGTTCTAGGGGGTTGTACTATGATCTAGGGAGTCTAATATACTCTAAAGTCACTAATGTAACTCATATCTAAGCCTTGAACACTTTCAAGTTGGTTCAGATAAGTAATTAGGGTTTTAAAGCTAACCGGGAACACATAGGTGCAATTAGGGTTTTCTGATGAGTATAGTGTACTAGAGTGATAGTTTACTTAGTGAAAATGTGTTTATTACCTTGACTTGACATACCTGGATGTTTACATCAAGTAATCATAGTGGTGGTTGGCATAGGTGGATACGTGAGCTTGTCTAGAGGTTAGAAAGGCAATAGTGGTATAGCAAAGCAAAATTTTCACTCGAGAAATAGTAAGGCATTTCTAACCTAGATTGTGCTTAGTGAGGGCCTAAGTTAAGTTAGTAAGGCATTGCTAACCTAAGGGGAGCTAGTGGGGAAGTTAGTGGGTTACTACACTTGTGCAGAGCTTACATTAGGGTGAAGGATCAGGAACTCCCACTGATTCCCATTACACACCCACTTTTGACTCTGAAAATCCTATTTTTGAAGGAACATCCAAACAAATGAAAAAGACCTATACACGTAGGAAAGCCAAAAAGAACACTGAGCTACCTCAGGCTAGTGTTAGTATGGATGTAGCAGATGAGGCTGTCCTAGGTGATGGAGAGGACATGAGGGGAGGGGCTATCCCTACTGTTTCTAGCTTAGACGCATAACAGGACAGGGATAACATAACTAAGACCCCAAACCTGGCAACATCTAATGTTGATGGTTCTATTGAACCTGAAACAGGTGATGGTAACCCTAGCCAAATGGCAAATACAGGGGGCTCAGATGATCAAACTAGGTTTGATGCTGGGTTTGCATCCGTTGATTCACCTCTCGGGTCAGGTAATACAGATTGAAGTGGTGAGGATAGACATGAAACAAATGAATTGATGGATGACATACCTGTACAAAATAACATTGCCAGTTTACACAGGTCGAAGTGATGAGGCTAGCATGAAGCAAATTACTAAATTGATGGACAGGTGTACCAATTTGGAGACTCGGTGCAACAAGTTGGAATCTCGAGTTCTTGACCTTACACAATTATCCGCTTCTCAAGCCAAGGAGATCAACTTATTGAAAAAGCAGGTAAAAGATTTAAAGGAAAAAGGGGATCAAGATCTTCCAACTTAAAGCGATAAAAGAAGGTTGGCACAGCGCACGTAGTGAGTTCCTCTGAGGATGCTCCCAAACAGGGGAGGAATAAGGATGATATATTGGGTTCAGGGGAGGCTCAAGAAAAAGATGAAAGTGGTGATGCTGAGGGAGATGGTATAGAGGTAGAGAGTCCTGAAGATATGAATGGGTTTATGGTTGCTGATAGGCAAGGTCATGAAGTTGTTTTGGAAGAGTTGGCTAAGACTCAAGAAAATGTGGTGGAGAAACTCAAAACTTTGGAGCCTGAACAACTTGTGAAGGCTACTGAGTTGATGAGTGGAGCTATAAGGGGATTAAGTGATTCTGCTGCTCAAGTATAGGCTTCAAATGTTCAAGAAAAAGTAGATTCTGCTGCTAGTGCAAAAGATTTTGCTACTGCATAGGGTTCTGCTACTGGATCAAAGGCTTTGGATGATGATGTTTCTACAGCTGAGGCAATGGTACTACTAAGCAAGAAAGCATGAGTAGCACAATCAGAATCATAACCTCAATCATCACAACAAACACAACCACAACAACAACAACAACAACAACCACCGCCATCTACTGCAAGACCACCTGTTAAAGGTGTGGTGATTAGAGAACATGCTCTGATTGTCAAGTCAAGCTCCCTTTCTCACATATACAAAGGAAAAGGTAAGATTATTATGGTAGAAGAACCTGAAGAAGATCCTTTAAAGGATTTACCATTTCACTTTTGGCCTAAGGAGAAACAATTGAAGTTTAATGAAGAAGCTGCTATGAAATATCAAGAAGACGAATATCAAGCTGAGAGAGAGCTTCTTGAAAAGGGAAAGACTTCAAGCTGAAAAGGAGGCTATGGCTGTGAAAGATTATGAAGAGTGGGAAACAGAAAAGATAAGAATGAATGCTGAAGTTGAGCTCTCAAAGTTAGTCAAGATTGAACAACAAGCATTGCCTGAGTTTGATGTAGGTATTTGGCTAAGAGAGTTCACAACAAAGAAGCAAAAAGAAGCTACTGCTGCAAGAAAGATAAGAAAGATTCTAAGGGGTCCAACTCCTCTTCAAAAGAGAAAAGAATATGAAGAGTTGGAAGCTGGTACAGTTGAAGAACAAATCTGATGCAGAAGTCTTCAAACTGCAAAAACAAGCAAAGAGAGAGATAGAATCCTTCATAGCCATTGGTTCTAAAGAAGATGAAGAACAAATTGCTGATCTGAATAAGAAGTATTTGGGACCTGAGAAGATTACTGAAGCAGAGCAAAAAGCAGTGAAAGAGAAAGAGGCTGAAATCATTGAAGAGCCAAAAGAAGCAGAAAAAGAAAAAGTTGCAGATGTAGAGAATGTGTCTTCTCCTAGTTAGAGTGTTAAAAGAAAAGGTGTTAAACATAAGACCTTTGCTACGAAGAAGAGAAAGGTAGAAGTTCAAAGTAGTGTTGAATCCGAGGAAGATGAGGAAGACAAGGATGATGAGGTGATCTCACAAGCTGAGCAAGAGAGGTTGATGGCTCTTACAACATGGTATGAGCATGAAGAACCAGGGATCACTAAAGTAACTCCTTTAGCAGCTAAGCATCCAATCATCTCATCTACATTTAGAGTTAGAGATGGAAATGAAGGATATTGGGAGTTTATGAGATCAAATAATGAAGTTCAAGGGTTTATTGGACTTTCAAAGATGTTCTTCCACATGGACAGAGATGATGTGATTGCTGTATGGGGATTGTACAAAGAAAAGTTTGGCCTGAGAATACTTTTGAAAGGATAGTCTATCATAACTTGAGGATTATGTTTAAACCTTAATTTACTGATCGTGAATGGGTGGAAATGAGATTCAACAAGGTACACAAATGGTTCTTATATCACTCTTGCGGTGTGCATGAGTTATCAGTTGGTGGAGTTACTATGTACTTGTGGTAGAAAAAGATTATCCTGGTTTGAATAAAAATAGAGAGATACTAGCTCAAATGGTCAAGCCTGGATTTCTAAAACTTCAAAGACACTTCATGTCAGATCATCAAGCTTACAAGTTGCTGCAGAAGTATGAAAAGATTCTCGAACCAAGCTTAAGAAGAAGATTTCAAAAGAAATAAGTGTTTGGAAGCATCCTCTTGGTGATTGTTTATGCAGTAAAGAAACTTGAAGATTTGGAGAGAAAATATCAAGTTTAGGGGAGGATTGTTGGGTTTGGAGATTCTGCTGCCTTAAAAATATTCTATGTGTTATTCTACTGCTGGAATAAATGATCCTGCTGCTAGTGAAAACATTCTGCTGCTAGAAATACAACTACTGAGATTCTGCTTATTATATTCTGCTGCTTAAGTGATATGTATTATACTCGGTTAGATAAATATAGAAAAGATATTATCTTGTGTAGAAAGTTATTGTAAACCGACTAGGACTCCTTAGTCTATAAAAGGAGGTTCCTAGGGTTAGAGTTAGATACGTATTATTGTTAAAGTCGATTCACTTCAAGGTTGGAAACCCTAGCATTGTCAAATGCTCGTATATTATTAATATATTGAAGTGTTGATTGTTATATTGTTCTTCTTAAGTTAAAATTAATATTCCGCGTTCTTGTTTAAGTTACAATAAAATCTAAGTCAACTTCTATTAGATCGTTTGCTCAACTGGGATCAACATAATTGCTTGTCTTTTCTTTACATTAACATGCTAGCTTAGATTTCTTAGTGTTTGCTTAGATCTAATGAAACTTAGTTATTGATTATCGATTGTTGATTTGTTATTGATTGTTTGGTTGATTGACTCGCGTTAGGCTTAAGAAAATTGGCTAATCTCCTATACGGTAACAAAGCTTGAATGTCTTAAGAAATGTAATTTGGATGTGTACTACGGTTTTATTGATTGTATTTAATGCATGAGTAGATGTTGATGATTCTATGATAGGATACTAAACGTGTCATCATAAGAAGAAATAGATACTCATAGAGTTGGGGAAAGACGTACACGCCCCCATGACTGGTATTAAGGAATACAATCCTTCAACTAAACAATTGTGATAACTCAATAAATCAATAAGAGATAACTAGGGAGCAGTGAAATCTAAGTAAACACATTTGTCTCTTATAAGAAGTTCACGACATTTACTTTTATTATTATTTATTTTATTGTTTTTAGTTTAATTAGTAATTTTCGGTTAGTTGACTAGCAACTAATTCCGCCCACTTTTCCAATACCTGAGATTTTTATTGCTTTCCATAAAATATAAAAAATACAAAAAGAATCATCCATCACCTTTAGACCTAGTTTACCTACACTTCAATCCTAACGACACTATTCCCCTATAGAACGAACAATCTCCCGGACCTACCATTTACTACACTACAACGGTCAGGTACACTGCCTGGTGGATTGAAAAATCTCTCAAGATCCCTTGATAGGTAAACCTTTTACGAGGTTGCAAAACAAGCACCACTATCTTATAAACCAGGTAAAAGTAACTAAATAAAAAATAGTTTAAGAATTTTCAAGTCTTATCGGGTTGACCTGATAACTCGATAAGATAAATAGTTCAACCAAAATCTGAACCGATAACAATATCGGGTTCGGGTCAACTTAACTTGATAAGCATTTTCAAGCCGATTAGACCTGATCCTATAAGCCTTATTGGGTTCGGGTTCGGGTCGAGTCAACCCGACCCTACTGACACCCTAGTTTTAAATGAGAAGTCTTTCTCTAAATGTTACAGCTAAGTCAGCCATAACAAAATGTTAGAACGGCTGACACAACCGAATTGATTGAGGAAAAGGAAAGCCCAGCGACCAAGCACTACCGCCCCCAAAAGCGGAGAGCAAAGAACCGCCAGGTTGTCGAGGATACGTCATCCAATCTTTCTAATTTTGCTGGAGTTGGTCCCTTGGTTTTCAAACAACTAAAACAAACCCCTTCAAATTACGTGTTTCAAAGAACTTGATGTTAAACTTACATCTCCAATACGATTTCTTTCAATAGACTCTTTAAGTTATTACAAAGCTTTTTTATCTAGGGCGAGTACAAACAAACAACAAATAACTTGACCTTATGCCTCATAGTCTGCACCTTCTTCACGAACTTTCCAAATAAGAGTTTGTGAAAGCATGGTGAATTCGAGCATGAAATTAGTTTAGAGATTACATGTGTTGGTTAAATGAGAAAAAAGTACGAAAAGTGTTTTGAGAGTGAAGTGAAAGAAATGAAAAGTCAACCAAATTGTTTTATGTGTTATCTAGGGTGTAAAAGGACTATTTTGCCCCTAACGTGACACTCACATGCCTGGACTTAACAACCAAAACAAACCCCCGTTTGGTTAAAGGATCGGTCCGTGCAAAATGGACAATCACATTAACGATCGATGTACTTTTTGAGAGTTAAGGACGAAATGTGAAAAAGTGTAAATCTCAAGGACTATCTATGTAATTAACTCTAATTAACATGATTCCAAAACTAGGTAGAAATTATTGGCAATGATGACGGTGATATGGTGTGCAAAACCGGATAAACCTATTGCCGTAATGATGACGACAATGATGGTGTGCAAAACCGGATAAACCCGTTATACTATGGTATGTGTAAGTAGGGTTAGTATTCCATTTGATTATGATTTGATAAAAGAATATTAAAATTAAGGGGCAATTTCATATCCCCTCCTTTTAGTTGAAAATTTCATATATACCCAAACATGCATTAAAAACATTGTACATTATGCATTCAATACTTGCACTTTGGGTATATATATATATAAAATTAATCATGAAAGTAGGATGATATATGAAATAAATCCTAAAATTAAATAGGTTAAGGGTAAAATAGTCTTTACAAAAGATATAGTGATGTATGTCAAAAAAGCAATGTTTTAAAAATTGGTTTTTTAATTGATCTGACCTAACCATCGGGTCACAATTCAACCGAGTTTTTTGCTCAAAACCATCTTCCGATCACTTGACTGGTTCACGGTTCAACCAGCCAGGTCAAAACCCATTTTTAAATCACTACCAAAAAAGTATTGGTGTACAAATCACCTCCTTTAGAAAAATCAATGGCAAATGACAAAAAAATGCATCGAACTTGACACTTTTTACTATTGTGTGTAGCCAACCATTTTTTTTTCTTATTGTGTGTACCGAAATTTTAAATTTTGATCATTGTATGTATTTTGTGATTATTCTGCCATGTAAAATGACCATTTTACCCTTTAAATTTTGAAAAAATTAAGGGTAAAATGGTCACAAAATAGACACAATGATCAAATTTTGAAAATTTAAGGGGTAATTGTTTCTAAATGTAACGAATTCGTCACCTTTTACTATGTTGTGTATGTTTCTTTTAATTTTGCTCAACAATGCGAACAATTTACTAATCCGTCTATTGTATGAATAACTTAACATTTGTTTAAAGTTATTTACATGAATCGTCCTTGTGGTTAAGACCAAATTGCAACAACAGTCCTTATTATCAGTTAGAGTTATTTACTTAATTCGTCCTTATTGTCGGGTCGCCACGTGTCACCACCTGAATGGTGCCACGTGGCATCGGCTCGGTTCAGTGAACGAGTCAAATCAGGTCGGATACCGGGTCGGGTTGGCACGTGTTACCACATGAATGGTGCCACGTGACATGGCTTAATAATAACTGTTAATACAAATATCGCCTAAAAACGTTATTTATATTTTACGATCTTCGCTAAGTTTTGTTAACGACAAAATGTAAACTTTAGTTTCTAAGTAAAACATAATCTTAGTTTTAAAGACTTGCATAAACTAGACTTTTGCTACATTTTACATTTCATAAAATACAACACTTTTTATTTCTTAAAATAGAATTGTCACATCACATTTATGGCAAGTTTTGTCATTATACATTTATGGAAAGAAAATGTGTTTGACTTACTAAGTGGTTGCTTGCAAGTTTGGTGTTTGACTAGATGTAATGAGATGTGACATTTTTTGGTTTGCAAGGTGTAATGAGATGTGACTTTGTTTGGTTTGCAAGATTTATTGCAAAACCAACTGCAAGCCCGGCGGAACCCTGGGGGTACACGGGCGGAACCCATCTGAGGGTTCCGCCTGATCCGCCAGACCTGCAGAAGGCTTTGCTATAAATATCAAGCCACAAGTTGATTTTTGGCTTATCACTCTACATCATATTTTACACACACACATTCATTCTTTCATCTAACCTTTTAACATTTCATATGTGAAGTTTCTTTTTGTAGTAAAGAGATTCACGAGCTCATTAAAAGTAACAAGTATTCAACACAACGTTGCAAGACTTGTTAGCTTAGCATTGTGTAGACTTGTGTAGTTTACACTTCATTTGATTGTGTATTTTCAGTAGTGGTCGGTTAGTATTTTAGTCCACAAAATACAAAGTGTATCGGGAGTAGTTGTACCCTTGTAAAAGAACTAACGGGAGTGGTTGTACCCTTGGTAAAGAACTCGACATCTAGCTTAGTGTCGGTAAAAGTATAAGCGACGTGTAAGGTTTTCTCCGCCGGTGAAAGGAGCTTGTTGACTAGTGAAAGAAACTCTCGAGTTGGATACTCGGGGCGTGGACGTAGGGCAAGGAAAAAGAGTCCTTGTAGCCAAACCACGATAAATACTCGTGTTATGGTTTGATCGTTTCTTTCATTTACTTGCATGTTATATATTGTGTTTGTGTATATATCTTTGATCAAACGAAAAGTTTCAAAGCTAACTAAACAAGTTAAAAAGATTTTATACGGTAAACTATTCAACCCCCCTTCTAGTTTTCCACAATTGGCATCAAGAGCTACGTTACTCAAGCTTTTAAAATATATTGTGTTTTAAAACTTGAAACGATCAATGGATTTTGAAAATTACAAAGAAGGGCAATCTATGCAAAGACCACCACTCTTTGAAGCAAATGGTTTTATATATTGGAAAAACCGTTTTGAAACTTACGTGAAATCTAAAGATATAGATTTATGGTATATAATCATTGATGGTGATAACGTAGTTACTAACATTAAAGATGATGATCAAAAGAAATTAATTGGTAAAAATAATGAAGCTAAAATGATGCTTTACAACGCTTTGCCTAAGAAAGAATATGAAAGAGTCTTTTTGTGTAAACCCGCCAAAGATATTTGGCAATCTTTAATTGTCACTCATCAAGGAAACTCACAAGTTAAAGATAACAAAATTGATCTTCTTGTTCAACAATATGAACAATTTGTTATTTCCGAAGATGAGATTATTGATAATGCTTTTGCTAGGTTTAACACTATTATTACTTCACTTAAAGCACTTGATGAATCTTTTTGTAGTAAGAACTTTGTCAGGAAATTTCTTAGAGCACTCCATCCGAAGTGGAGAGCAAAAGTGACGGAAATTGAAGAATCCAAAGATCTTTCAAGCATGTCACTTGATGAGCTAATTGGAAACCTCAAAGTTCATGAAATGGTAATGGAAAAAGATTCGGAACTAGTTAGAGGCAAGAAAGAAAAAGTTAAGTCCATTGCCTTGAAAGCTAGAGTCCAATCAAGTGATGATGAAGAATCTACTTCGGATAGTGATGATGAGGAATATGCTATGGCCGTTAGAGACTTCAAGAAGTTCTTTCGTAGAAGAGGAAAGTTTGTAAGGCAACCAAAAGATGACAAGAAAACTTTCTGAAAAGATCGTGATGATAGGAAAGGAAAGGTTGAAAGAAAATGCTATAGGTGTGGAGACACAAGTCATCTTGTAGGAGAATGTCCAAAACCACCCAAGAGCAAACCTCAACAAGCTTTTGTGGGTGGTGCTTGGAATGACTATGAAGGAGATGACGATGAGCCAAAGAATGATGATATTACTCTCATGGCTCACAACTCAAATGAGGTATTCTCCGACTCATCTTACTCCTCTATTGATGATGACACTTTACAAAAAGAATATAACAAACTTTGTGAATTGAGCTTAAAAATCATAAACAAAAATAAATTTTTGAAAACTAAAAAGGAGTTTTTAGAAAATGAAGTTTATGAGTTAAAAGAAAAAGCTAAGAGATTAGAAAAGAGTAAAGGTATTGACACATCTTGCAAATCATGTGAAGAGCTTAAACTAGAAGTTGAGAAACTCAAAATTACTCAAAATGATCTAATAAAACAAACCACAAAGTTTAAGAAGTTCGATAAGAGCATTTCTTGTGCGGATGAAATTATGAAACTTCAAAAGTCACCCTTTGATTAAACAGGACTAGGATTTACAAAAATAAAAACTTCAAAGGGTCAAACGAAACAAGAAAAGATTGCACAAGAAACAAACAAAATTGCTACAGCAGCCTGCGGATTAGACGGAACCCAATCCAGGGTTCCGCCCGTTGGACCCGAAGGTTCCGCCAGGTCTGCTGCAGCAGTAACTCCATCCACATCGGATCGTTCAAAATTTGTTAAAGTTACGTATAAAAATGGAACAAAACCTGTGTTTAAAACTGGAGTAGGACTTAGTAAAAATGAATTTAGAACTAAGACTACTCAACCAAGACCTAAGACTCCAATTCCCAAACGCCCCTTTCCAAAGAGCAACTTCAACGCTCGACCAAACTACCAACATGTTTGGAACCAAAACACTCCTAGACATTACCAATCTCCAAATTACATGTCATGGAACCCTTATGCTCTATTTTCATACTTGGAACAAGTTAATGGTATGCTTAACCAAAATGGACCCATGAGAAATTGGGGACCAAATGTTTGAGTGTTTTTCATAAAATAGGTGTGCCTCAAAGTTTGTTTGGAACCGGATGAATGGATTAAAGATAGCGGTTGTTCAAGGCACATGACGGGTAACAAAAGCCTCTTCACTTCTTATCACAAATGTGATGGAGGTAATGTTACGTTTGGTAGTAAAGCTAAGAGTAAAATCATCGGAAAAGGTACAATCTCTCATGACTCCCTTTTTATAGATGATGTAGCTCATGTTGATAACTTAGGTTTTAATCTCCTTAGCATTAATCAACTTTGTCGTAATAAGTATAATGTCCTTTTTAGTGAAAACGGAAGTAAGATACTTAAAGATGGTATAACCATAGCCAAAGGTGTCCTTAAGAACAACGTATATGTCATGAAAATGGATCCAACATCTAGAGACAAACTTTGTCTTACCTCATTAGATGAATCTTCAACTTTATGGCATAGACGTTTAGGACACGCTAACATGAGACTAATCCAAAATCTCTCCTCCAAAGACTTAGTTCGAAACCTACCTAAGTTGAAATATGACCAACACTTTTGTGATGCTTGCAAAGTCGGTAAACAAGTCCATAATAGCCATAAGGCTAAAAACTTGGTTTCTACATCTAGGTGTCTAGAACTTTTGCATATGGATTTATTTGGTCCATCCGCTATACAAAGTTATGGAGGTAACTTCTACACTTTGGTTATAGTTGATGATTACTCAAGATATACTTGGACAAAATTTTTGAAAAGTTAAAATGAAGCTTTTGATAAATTTGAGATTCTAAGTAAGAAAATTCAAAATCAAGTAGGGTCTAATATTGTGTCTATTAGAACGGATCACGGTCGTGAATTTGATAATGAATTTCAATTTGGAAACTTTTGTGATATTAATGGTATTACTCATAACTTTTCGGCTCTACGTACTCCTCAATCTAATTGTGTAGTAGAACGTAAAAACCGGACATTGCAAGAGATGAGTAGAACAATGCTTAATGAACAAAACATTCCACAAAAGTTTTGGTGTAATGCCGTTGACACATCAACGTACATTTTAAATCGAGTCTTAATTAGATCATTTTTGAATAAAACTCCTGATGAACTATATAAAGGTAAAAAGCCTACATTAGGATACTTTAGAGTGTTTGGGAGTAAATGTTTCATTCTTAACACCAAGGATTATCTCACCAAATTTGACCCAAAGTCTTATGAAGGTGTATTTCTTGGATATTCACAAAATAGTAAAGCGTACATTGTTTTGAACAAAGAAACCTTAAGAGTCGAGGAATCGTTGAACGTAACATTTGACGAGAGTCCACCTCCCTCTAAGACATCACCTTTGGTAGATGATGACTTAATTGAAAGCCAAGCAATAGAAAGACAAGAAATTTTAAGTGATGACAAGGAAGATGAACTATTAAACAAAGATCTTGTCAATGTCAAAGAATCTAAAAGTCATCCATTAGATGGTGTCATTGGCAACATTAACGAAAGAACACTAAGGTCAAAAGTTCAAAATGAAAGCAACTACTTTTGTTTCGTGTCAACCATTGAACCTAAAAATATTAATGAAGCCATTAAAGATGAGTCTTGGGTAATTGCAATGCAAGAAGAGTTAAACCAATTTGTTAGGAATGATGTATGGACATTAGTTCCTCAACCAAAGAGTCAAACTATAATTGGAACAAAATGGGTCTTTCATAATAAAATGGATGAAAATGGAATTGTGTCTAGAAACAAAGCTAGGCTAGTTGCACAAGGATATAACCAACAAGAAGGCATTGACTATGATGAAACTTTTGCTCCGGTTGCTAGGCTCAAGTCAATTAGAATCTTACTTGCATATGCATGTGCACACAATTTTAAACTCTTTCAAATGGACGTCAAAAGTGCATTTCTAAACGGAGTCATTAATGAAGAAGTGTATGTTGCTCAACCACCGGGCTTCATCGATTTTGAAAAACCAAATCATGTTTACAAACTTAAAAAGGCTCTTTACGGACTTAAGCAAGCTCCAAAAGCATGGTATGATCGACTTAAAACCTTCCTAGTTGACCATAAGTATACCATGGGCTTAGTTGATAATACTCTCTTCACTAAGAAGAAAGATTCACATATTATCATAGTCCAAATCTATGTTGATGACATTATATTCGGATCAACTTGTCAAGAATTATGTGTGATTTCTCAAAAATCATGCATGACGAGTTTGAAATGAGTATGATGGGAGAACTCAACTTTTTCCTAGGACTCCAAATTAAACAACTAGAAGATGGTATCTTCTTTAACCAATCTAAATATATTAAGGACATGCTTAAGAAATTTGGATTAGAAGATTCGAAACCAATCAAAACACCCATGTCCACGGAAACTAAACTCACCAAGGATGAGGAAAATGAATCCGTAGATAGCACTAAATATAGAGGTATGATTGGTAGTCTACTTTACCAAACGGCTAGTAGACCCGACATTATGTATAGTGTTTGTCTATGTGCTCGTTTTCAAGAAGATCCTAAGACTACCCATCTCGAAGCCGTTAAAAGGATTTTTAGGTATATTAAGGGCACTACACATTTAGGTTTATGGTATCCCAAAGGAACGGGAATAGACACCATAGTGTATGCCGACTCGGATCATGCTGGTGACTATGTCGATAGAAAAAGTACAAGTGGTATTTGTACTTTTGTTGGACATTGTCTCACCTCATGGTTCTCTAAGAAGCAAACGGCTCTTGCTATCTCAACAACGGAAGCCGAGTATTGATGCGTGGGAATCGCAACAGGCTTTACCTCTCGAGGGATCTCGAGAAGCTTACAACCCCCACCAGGCAGTGTACCTGATCGTTGTAGTATAGTATAGTGACAAGTACCGGGGGATTGATCGTTCAGCTTAGGAATAGTGTCGCTAGGATTAGAAAGCCTAAATACTAGTTCTAAGGGTGAGGGATGATTATTTTTGTATTTTTATATTTTTTAGAAAGCAAGTAAATATCTCGGGTTTGAAGGATTTGGGCGGAATTAGTTGCTAATCAACTAACCCAATACTAAGATGAAATCAAAATAAAATACTAAAAATGAAAATAAGCTAATTAAACTAAGGTTGTGAGCAGTAAATGGAGAAAATGTGTTTACTTAGATTTCACTACTCCCTAGACATCTTTTACACGTTAATTACTTGTTATAATTGCATGGATGACGGATCGTATTCCTTAATACCATTCATGGGGTGGCACACATAACTCCCCAATTCTATGAGCTCTTATCTCCTCCTACACCATGCCCAGCACAACTATAGGGATTGTAAACAGTGGCTCATGCATTAAATACAATCAATAAAGACCTAGTGCGCCTCGGTTCATGTTTCTTAAGACGTTCAAGCATGTTACCAAATGGAGATCTACCAGTTTTCTTAAGCCTAACATATAAATCATTCATCCAAGACAAGAATAAACAAGTAATCAACACATAATTAACATCTAGGTTTCATTAGATCTAAGCAAACACAAGATAGATCTAGCCTAGCATAATGGAATTGAGACAAGAACAAGATATAGACAACCAACACATAGACATATTGATTGAATTAAAGGAACACTTATCTCAATTACAATGCAAGGTATCAAGGGTTTGGAACCCTTGAAAAACCTGTAAAAGTTGCACCAAAATCGTACTTAGGGTTTCTCCCAAAACTTCTCCCTTTTTAATGTGTGAAAATTAGAAAACTATATATAGAAAAATAGGTCTGACGGTGTCAAGACAAATCTTGTGACGCCGTCACCTAGCCGCCAAAACTCTTCTCGGACTGCCTTGATCTACATTTGACGCCGTCAAGACTTAAACAATTCCAGGCCGTCATGACTCTTTACTCTTGACGCCCTAACTTCGTGACGCCGTCAAATCTGTACTGGGTCGTCATGGACTTCTGCTCTTGACGCCGTCAGAGAAATACTCTTGACGCCGTCACCTACTGTTCCCAGCATGGAAAATTAAGACTTTGGCGTTTTCTTCATTTTTATGCTCCAAAAACGTCTGAATTGCTTCCTTTTCCAGATTTCTCTCCCAAAGTACCTAAAATCACAAAAGGAACGATTTAGGGCAATATTTGATCAAATAAATTCAGATTCGGGCTTAAATGACCCCCTAAAAACGGATCATTTTTCGCCTCATCATATACCCTTACACTTGAGATTTGCTTGTCCTCAAGCAAATTCGCTTTTATTCTACTCAAAAGACAAGTTAGGGGTCATTTAACACTAATATAAAAGTAATTACAACAAATAATCATTCCACTAAAGACCAATAGACATGCACGGAGGTCATATACTAGCACCTCACAAATAGTGTTTAGATACTCACATCTCTCGGGTGTAATAAAGTGTAAATTACAATATGGAAACGGAAGATATCTCTCACTACCTGTCATAGCAAAATAGATTACCATAGGCTTGAGAAAAGATCAAACCTCCACCACATGGCGTAAGCACCTAGGATAAACTATCAAAGAGGTCTTTTAAAGGGTTGTAACGTTAGGTGTAGGGATATGAAATACACGGTTTTGTTGGATAAAGGAAGTTTTACTGGTGGCGAGTTAACAATCTTGGTTAATTACATGTACAATATGGCGTTGCTAAGCCAAGACTAGACTCGACTTAAACTAATAAATGAAAAATAACAAAAACATAAAATAAACATAGAATGAAACGAGATGGTAGTCCGTATGTTTTTTCTCTTTTCTTTTTTTCTATTTTTTTTTCTATTTTTTTTTTCGATTTTTTTTTTTTTTTTTTTTTTTTTTTTTTTTTGCATACACTCTTACCCTACCATCCAAAATAATACATCATAGGGAATGAACGTTCCCCTTACACTTGAATCTTTACATACTTTACAATAAACTAATCTAATGACTCGAATTAAGAAAATCAAAACACTTGGAGCACTTTTAAGATTAACGTACATATGGGGGTAATATATGATGTTCTTCCCCATTACTCCATAAAATAAGTACTTACCCATGAGTCCCAATCGTCCCAAAACAATATGTACAAGGATATGACTCGACTTAGCAACCATGTAATCAATTAGAAAGTTAACTTAGGGTTTAACAAATAACAATAATGCACTAAAAATGAGCGCATACACGGAAGGCTAAGGCGATTTGGTTGTACATTTAAGTGGGGTGTAACAAATTCTTCCTTTAAGTAAAATGCTTAAAGTTAGAAATGAAAAGATAGGCTCGGAGGGGTGTACTAGGGGTTTCGTGTACTAAAAATGAGTACAACACTAAGGGTGTGGGAAAAATTAGTTGACTTAACTAGCCAAATAATATGACTTAAGTGGTCAAGAAATTATGATACGGGTTTAACACAAGGGTAATCCTAATGCCTCTTATCATGTAGTAAATCCTACCACACGAATGTAGTCTCATTAGCGGTCTTGGGATGCATCACTAACGCAAGTTCTAGAATCTAAATGCTACCGGTACACTCATAAGCACTAATAGTAAATGCTTTTCCTATCAAATCTAAAGGCGAACCTCACATATTTGGGTGGAAAATTTTTCTGAATATACGGTTATGTGCTAGTCATACAATCTCCTATCCATGAGACGCTTGCTATGGCTAAAGTTTCACTCCTAAATGTTGTAAAAAAATTTAAATTTGGCGCTAAAATTGCACTAAAAGTATTTCTCATAGTTTTATTACACATCTACCATCAAACAAAACAAACTCAAGCGAAAGTGCATATGTAAGGTATCATCTTTTTACCCTCCCCTTACACTTAAGATGAACATTGTCCTCAATGTTCAAGTAAAGAATGTAAAAGTGAAAAAGTAAAGAGAATGAAATCAAATACTCCCCTGATTCGCTCGGTATGGATAATAAGGTGGCCAGGTTAAATCTTCCTCCAAGAAAATGAACAATCAAAGCTTCCCTTCCAGAATGTAAATCATCTTCTTGTCGTACATAACCTGTAAAACCTGATAAAATAGACAAGACAACCTCGCGTAAAATCGGCGGCATTCTATATAAGTTACTAAATCCTGAAAAACAAGATAAGATATAATGCTTGTGGAATGAAGTTTGCAGATCTCCTAGAGATTATAAAACTTAATAATTCACAAAAACCATAAGACTTCGTTAGAAAAACAAAACCGGTAAAATTTCCAGATTTTTACACCTGACGCCGTCAAGAGTAAACCCTTGACGCCGTCAGAATTGACCTGCAGAAATCCTTATGTTAAGTTTCCGGAAAATTTCTGGAAAAACTTGGTCCTACTTCCTGGAAAATCCTGCAAAACTTCATTATGACTCAATACAAGCATTTGACTCTAACAAATACGAATACACATGTTCATTTAATATTGTGGAGAATCATGATCGGTTTGTTTCTTAAAAACATATTTGGGGTTTCCCCTTACACTTATCTTTTGCAAAAATACCTTTAGGTGGAGTTAAGACTAGGCCAAAACAACAAAGTAAAGTATTTCCACTATTTAGTTTAGAAACATGATCAACCAACAATAAAAATTAAGCATGCATACGGAAGCAAATAACAAACAAACAAATAAAATCACACAAAACATGGGTTGCCTCCCAAGAAGCGCTTTTCTTTATTTACGAGTCTTGTAGCTAGACTCATGGTCATGGGTTAACGTGTATCGCTTATGCTCACATAACCAAGTGTGAGCCATCTAATAGTCGCCTCATCTTTCTTATATTCGTCTCCTAACTCTAAGCATCCGCGATAGTATCTTTTATTCATTTCATGAGTGTACTTAAGTCTTTTTTTCTTATCATTCTCACTTAGCATCTCTATGGGCGGATACCTACTAAACTTTTCCATGGAAAAATCCTTGAACCTAGAGTGTGTGCGGGGCATTTGATAGACAAAATCTTCTTCCCCGTCCGAGAATGTAATTAACCCTTCTATGAGTTTTTCATCGAGGTTGGTCAACCGTTTGAAGGGTTTTCCAAACACAACTTGGGTCAACTTATTATCAATAAACTCTCCTAGATTCTCCATAACCATGAACTCAACAAGATAAACCAAGCTTCCTACAAACACATGCAATGGTATTGCCTTAGCAATAATGTTTTCTCCTTTGTATTCTAACTCATCTACCATGATTTGATTGTATTCATTACGTGAGATTATGTTCATTGGAAGAGATGAGTTGAGATAGGCATTAAAGCTCTTAAATCCGATCTTACAAGGGAATTGCATGTTAAATGAACTATCACACTCAATCCTAGTCCTAGGGTCAACATACCTAAGAGGGTTTATTTCTTCTTCCATCTTATTCTCATTAATCACATCACCATCATCAAGATCCTCATCGGAGTCTGAATAATAGAAAGGACTAGCCCTACGGTCATCATCATGATCAGACTCTTCTAAATCAGAATTATTGTCAAAGTGGTGGTTGGGTGAGAGGTTAGGTGGGTTCTCATTTTCTGCTAAAGGAAGTGGGGTAGGCATTTGGAAGATCCTACGACGAAAAACACGAATAACAGGAATCAAACGATCAATTTTATTGTGATCCATCGAAATAGTTTACGAACAAAGGACACAAAGAAATAGATAGACTAAAGAAACCTAAAAATAAAAATAAAATCTTACTAGAAAGGAATCTAGCAAGTAGACCTAATAAAAAGAAATTCTAACCTAGATAATAACTATTCCCCGGGCTGCGGCGCCAAAAACTTGATGCGTGGGAATCGCAACAGGCTTTACCTCTCGAGGGATCTCGAGAAGCTTACAACCCCCACCAGGCAGTGTACCTGATCATTGTAGTATAGTATAGTGACAAGTACCGGGGGATTGATCGTTCAGCTTAGGAATAGTGTCGCTAGGATTAGAAAGCCTAAATACTAGTTCTAAGGGTGAGGGATGATTATTTTTGTATTTTTATATTTTTTAGAAAGCAAGTAAATATCTCGGGTTTGAAGGATTTGGGCGGAATTAGTTGCTAATCAACTAACCCAATACTAAGATGCAATCAAAATAAAATACTAAAAATGAAAATAAGCTAATTAAACTAAGGTTGTGAGCAGTAAATGGAGAAAATGTGTTTACTTAGATTTCACTACTCCCTAGACATCTTTTACACGTTAATTACTTGTTATAATTGCATGGATGACGGATCGTATTCCTTAATACCATTCATGGGGTGGCACACATAACTCCCCCAATTCTATGAGCTCTTATCTCCTCCTACACCATGCCCAGCACAACTATAGGGATTGTAAACAGTGGCTCATGCATTAAATACAACCAATAAAGACCTAGTGCGCCTCGGTTCATGTTTCTTAAGACGTTCAAGCATGTTACCAAATGGAGATCTGCCAGTTTTCTTAAGCCTAACATATAAATCATTCATCCAAGACAAGAATAAACAAGTAATCAACACATAATTAACATCTAGGTTTCATTAGATCTAAGCAAACACAAGATAGATCTAGCCTAGCATAATGGAATTGAGACAAGAACAAGATATAGACAACCAACACATAGACATATTGATTGAATTAAAGGAACACTTATCTCAATTACAATGCAAGGTATCAAGGGTTTGGAACCCTTGAAAAACCTGTAAAAGTTGCACCAAAATCGTACTTAGGGTTTCTCCCAAAACTTCTCCCTTTTTAATGTGTGAAAATTAGAAAACTATATATAGAAAAATAGGTCTGACGGCGTCAAGACAAATCTTGTGACGCCGTCACCTCGCCGCCAAAACTCTTCTCGGACTGCCTTGATCTACATTTGACGCCGTCAAGACTTAAACAATTCCAGGCCGTCATGACTCTTTACTCTTGACGCCCTAACTTCGTGACGCCATCAAATCTGTACTGGGTCGTCATGGACTTCTGCTCTTGACGCCGTCAGAGAAATACTCTTGACGCCGTCACCTACTGTTCCCAGCATGGAAAATTAAGACTTTGGCGTTTTCTTCACTTTTATGCTCCAAAAACGTCCGAATTGCTTCCTTTTCCAGATTTCTCTCCCAAAGTACCTAAAATCACAAAAGGAACGATTTAGGGCAATATTTGATCAAATAAATTCGGATTCGGGCTAAATGACCCCCTAAAAACGGATCATTTTTCGCCTCATCAAGTACGTTTCGGCCGGAAAGGCATGTCAACAAGCTCTTTGGATAAAGCAAGCTCTTGTCGACTACGGAATTCAACTCAACGACATCACAATTCTTTGTGACAACAAAGGTGCCATTGATCTTAGCAAAAACCCGGTTCAACATGCTCGTACCAAACATATTGAAATCCGTCATCATTTCCTTCGTGACAACGTTCAAAAAGGAAATATCTCAATTGAGAAAGTTTCTTCCGAAGACAACATAGCCGACATTCTCACAAAACCCCTTAAACGTGAGCCTTTTAACCTTCTTAGGCTAGGCTTAGGACTCATGGAACCTACATTGTAGTTCTGGACATTAGACAAAAATCACAAAAATCAAAACAAATCCATAACTCTTTTTCTCAGCAGGGTCGGCGGAACCCTAAGACACAACGGACGGAACCCATTTCAGGGGTCCGCCGTGTCCACCGACCTGCAGAATCATTTTTTTTTTGTTTATATTAAACCAAACACCCATTATCTTATACCACCACTTCCAAACTGCTACTATTCACTTCACCATCCATCCATACCTACGAATTCTTGGTCTTCCTTTCATTTACATTGCAAATCAATCATCATTGTAAGTATTCTAAACTTGATTACAATCCTGATCTGAGTCTAGGAATTCTATTTTTTGCACAAAAGCAAAACTTGGGGTTATGCATTTACTTGAGAAACTCATGCATAAGATTAGGTGTTTAACAAAACTAATCATGTTTCCCATAGTTAGGAATTGCATTCTTACTTAGTATAAACATGTTTGCTAAAACACCCCATGTCAAATCTTTCCAAAAATTTCTCACAAATAAGACAAATATTTTTTCGTCTCACATTGAGAATACAAAATCAAAACGTTATGTTTAAAACATCACTTGCATAATGTCTCTTGAATGCTAAAGGGAATACATAACCAATATGTATTTTCGGGTACATTCAAACGAAGCTACATTGAACTAGGAGCGTTTGGGTTATCTTTTGTTTTATAACAAAACTTGTAGGACCTTAGATATATCAACTTTAACACAAATACAATGACTAGATGAAGTAAAGATGGTGACTTGTAAGGATGTATGTGGCGTTAAGATGAAGAGAGAATAAGATGAAAAGAGAACTTTATTTCATAAACAAAACACACACTTACACACACAAGCACACACATCAAAGCTCATTTGAGGTGTTTATATAGTAAGAGATGTAACACCCTAATGAGCTTGGATGGGCTTGGTCATGGATTGGACTTTTACATTAAGTATGGACTAGTTGTAATACATAACTTATAACCTATTAGATTAGTCCAAACCATAAGCCCATTGACTATTCTATTGTAATCTACGACACATTACAAAGTTATATGTATGAGAATGACCATCACTTCTAAATACATATTTTTAATGCTAACAATCTCCCCCTAAGGGGTGGTCATTCGAGTGATGCTCCACATGAGTGGGTCTTCCGTGTTCTTTGTCTTTAACTTTGTGTGTCGTTGTAGAATAGTCTTTAGTCTTTGTTCCTTCATGCTTTGTGATCTTTGATGACTGATTTTTCATCGTTCTTTGTTCCTTTGTGATGTGGAGTTATCTGCCTTTCGTCACTTCTGCGTCTGTGGTGGTTGTTTGCCATTCCAACATGCTCATACATCTTTAGTCTTTGTGATACATGCATTTTTGGTTCCCGTTCTTTCACACAGATCTTTGTCATTTTACTTCTGTAGATTCTTTCACAATGCGTAGAATCTTTCTTTGAACCTTTCTTTGCTTTTATCTTTGTGAGAACTTTCCTTTGACTTCGAGATGCATGTATGAGCATGTGGAATCTGTCGCCATGGAGATGAAGTGTCCCTGCATATAAACAGTTAGCAATAAAACATCCAGTACTTACAGATAAGAATTAGAGATCGTCAACAGCATAGTGTGAAGACTCCTTCTAACCCTTACCAAGGCCGTTCCCATGTCAGATACTCTCGAGAGAGCTTACGAGACCTACTAAGTAGCTCAATGACTGGGTGAGTCGCTGGGGATCACTCCACGACTGTAGACCGTTTGAAACCACCGCGAACACTAAGCGTAACCCATAAAGAATTACCGAAGTGACCTGCTGTCAGGGCTGCTTGATGTTGACCCTGGCAGGAATTTCCATTCAATCACTGAGAATCACAAAAGTGAATCCTCTCATAAATGTTCTGGCAGATTGCTAAGATCTGCGTAGGACTCTAAAGTGTACATCTGGCGTCCTTAATGATGAACAACCAGTGTAGAAATATCATGTGTTCCTATGAGATCTATTGATGAATCTCGGGGCTCTAGACTCGATAAGTGCACATTTGGTTTCCTATGCGGAGATTAGGGAGAGGTCTCCTGCTTCAATATCAACCATCTCTAAGAGACAGATCGATAGATTATGCCGGTTCCCCGTGAGAATGAAACAAGCTCTTTTAAGAGAACTTGAGTGGTTAAGAAGGTTTAGTGCAGTGCGTCACTGGGTCCATGACGTCTTTGTCTTCAACACCGGTGTCACCTTAGTAACAACCAGTAGCATATGAATTGTACCCGGTGTCTGCCCTAAGGTTGAACATTTGGAGGGCTATTTCTTTTCACCCTTTTTTCATAACTTTTCTTTTTAATTCTTCAACCCCTTCTTTCTCCTTTCTCACTTTCTCCTTTTTTTTCAATCATACCTAAGGACTTCTAATTCTAATCTATTGGAATTGTCCTTGGGTAGATCCCTCCGGCTCTGGCGGACCATAGGACGGTTTTCCCTAACCTTAGTCACCTTATAACTCCATGACTATCCTATCATTGCCATAAAACCTTTTGTTGAAAATCTCTCAAAAGTGTTTATAATAATAAAACACATTGTTGACACTTCGAGAGTTTTGTATTACTTTTGAAGGACTCCCCCTTCACATGTGCTCATGAATATTTAAGAAATTTGCACATGCGAGAGGAGTTTGCACTTTTGAATTGATCCACTTTCAGCGAACATGACCGATTCGAGACACGCTTACATCACTAGTTAGACTAGCTTGAAGTTATTACCCGTCCTGGTCAAGTCCAAAGAAAGTTTCTCGATATGGTACACTCTACTCAGACAAGTCCTATTCGAGACACGCTTACATCACTAGTTAGACTAGCTTGAAATTATTACCCATCCAGGACAAGTCTTTTCGATTAATGACATTTTAAGCTTCGTCAATTCATTGGTACTATCTGAGTCGAGCTCTTTTTGAGATTCAGTCACAAACTTTAAACATCTTTGATCACATTTAATCATGTCTTCTCCCCCTCAAAAATAGCATAGCGTGATATTTTTGATATCAACTGATTAATAAAAATCTTTTTGGAGAGAAAGACAGATTTGATTTTGCATGAAATCGGAACATTTTTTCTTTTTGTACTCCCCTTTAATGATAGCATATTTAAAATTATTTAAGGGTTTTGAGGGAGTTATTTTGAGCACTCATTTTGAGAGATTTTGAGAAATCTTTTGAACAATCTTGAAAAAGTGCTCAAGAATTTTGTTTGAAAACGAGTTTATGCTTGAAATCTTTTTCGTTTGTTTAGACTCGAACTTTTTTGAAAAAGAGTTCGTCATTGAACGTACGAGTCCTTGATTTGAAAATAATCAGAAGTCATCATTGAGGTCCGGGTTTCGTACTGAAGTATACGAAAGCCATAGTGAAGAAAATTTTGAGAAACGACATGTTTTAGAAAAACATTTTAAAGAACTCCCGCTCAAGCATCTGTACATATCCGTATCATTGTTGAATGACATTTCTAGAAACGTACAGAATATTGATTTATACGAGAGACATGCCGTGAGAAGAATATTTTTGGATTTTTTGATTTTATATTGTTTTTGTATTTTTTTGAAAGTTTTATATTTCTGTATTTTGTTTTTGTTGGTTTTTCAAATTTTGTATTTTGTTTTTTCAAAAATATTTACAGCGAAGCGATTTTGAAAAACATTTTTCAAGAAGATTCGAGAAGACGTTCTAGCTCCTCAGGAGTTAGGCTTCGCATGCCAATTCGTCGAACTAAATAGTCAAACCTTTCTTTTGGAAGGGCTTTAGTAAATAGATCGGCGAGTTGATAATCAGTCTTAACGAAAAATAATTCAACAGTACCCTCTTCCACGTGTTCTTTGATGAAATGGTAGCGGACTTTGATATGCTTCGTCTTAGAGTGATGTACGGGATTGCACGAGATGGCTATGGCACTTTTTGAGTCACACTACATAGGTATTCTATCAAAAGTAAAGCCATAATCTGTGAGCTGTGTCCGCATCCAAAGAACTTGGGCACAACACGCAGATAAAGACACATACTCGGCTTCGGCGGTTGATAGTGCAGTACAATCCTGTTTCTTTGACGACCAGCTTACAAGCTTTTCACCCAAAAATTGTGCTCCACCTGATATACTCTTTGCTGTAACTTGATCACCAGCATGGTCTGCATCTGAAAATGCTGTTAGATTAAACCCCGAATCCTTCGGATACCAAAGTCCCATGTTAATGGTGCTTCGCAGATACCGAAAGATCCGTTTAACCTCTTTGAGGTGAAGTTCGGTAGGCTTTGCCTGAAACCGTGCTAACAAACAAACAGCAAATTGAATATCGGGTCGGCTAGCAGTTAGGTACATGAGAGAACCGATCATACTCCGATATTTCTTCGGATCGATGGGTTTCCCAAACAAATCAGCACCTATTTTTGGTGAAGAGACCATTGGTGTACCAACAGAATCACAATTTTCCGTTCCATGTTTTTTCAAAATCTCTATTGTATATTTAGCTTGATTGATAAAAATACCACGAGGGGATTGATGTATTTGTAAACCAAGAAAGAATTTTAGTTCCCCCATCATGGACATTTCAAATTTGCTTTTCATGATATTTTCAAAATGTTTTGAATGGTTAGGATTGGTTGATCCAAAAATAATGTCGTCCACATAAATTTGAACGATCAAAATGTCATCTTTGAACTTTTTGATAAACAAGGTGTCATCAACCGTTCCTTTTGTGAAATTGTTTTTGAGCAAGAAAGATGATAGTTCGTCATACCACGCTCTTGGAGCTTGTTTTAAACCATAAATTGCTTTCTTAAGCTTGTAGACGTAGTCTGGATGTTCCTTATCAACGAATCCTTCTGGCTGACTCACATACACTTCTTCTTTCAGAGTTCCATTCAAGAAAGCGGTCTTAATGTCCATCTGATAGACTGTGATGTTTTTGTGAGCTACATAGGCTAAGAAAATCCGGACTGCTTCAAGTCTAGCTACAGGCGAGAATGATTCCTCGAAATCTATCCCTTCTTCTTGTGGATAACCTTTAGCCACGAGACGAGCTTTGTTGCGAATGACAGTCATTTCCTCATCCAGTTTGTTCTTCCACAACCACTTGAGATCAAGAACACGTTTATCAAGTGGTCGTTCAACAAGTTCCCAACTGTCATGTAACAGGTATTGAAGAAATTCCTCCTGCATCGCTTCAATCCATGGGTTTTCTGCCATTGCTTCCCGAATGTTCTTAGGTACTTTGGTGCTTATTGAGCAAATGTAAATGCACAATTCGAGATCGGTGGCAAGTTGTCTCCTCGTCTGAACTGGCATTGAAGGATCACCAATAACATGTACTAACGGATGGTCTTTTGTCCATTGAAACGTAGAAGGGTACATTTGGTTGAACGAATGTGTGTTAGATGGTTCTTGTAACCTTGAAGAAGATTCAGCAGAGTCTGATGCAAACGGGTTTTCAAATACTTCTTCTTCTTCTTCTGACGCAACATCGTTTGAATTATTTGTTAGTTCTTCTTGAAAATTTGTGTTTTGGTTTTGCTCATCAACGTTTGGTAGAACAGTTTCAAGTACTCGAGTTGCTTGAGTAGATGTAGATGATGTTGATGTAGTTGGTGCTTCAGCTTCGATTGTGGTGGATGCATCTTGTGATGGTGGTGGTGGTTGATGGTTTTGAGCGGGTGCAGCGGAATGTTGTTGAGATGCATTAGTCGAAGTTCCACCATAATATTCATCAAACATTAACTCGAAGAAGTTTTCTAGTTCTTGTTCTGAAGGTTTATCCGTGTTTGTTGACTGAGCTCCTTGAGGTACGAGTCCTGAACTGATGTGTCCAGAAGTCTGCTGGTTTGGTGCGGGTCCTAATCCGTTTTGATTAGAAGCCATTGGATTAAGCGCGGGTTCTAGAGCGTATCTCTCAGAAGCCATTTGTGAAATCTCGTCAAACTTCACATTCATCGTCTCCATTATCTTTTTCGTTCTTCTATTATACACCCTGAATGCCCTCGAGTTTTCTGAATATCCAATGAAGATTCCAATATCACCCTTAGCTTTTAACTTCCCTAGATCTTCTCTGTCATTCGTCGGATAGCACAAAGCGCCAAACACGTGAAGGTAGGAGATATCAGGTTTACGGTTGTTCACTAGCTCATATGGGGTTTTATTGAATCTTGGATGTACTAGGGATCGGTTTTGAGTAAAACAAGCAGTGGCTACAGCATCAACCCATAAGAATAGAGGTGCACTAGAGAAAATCAGCATTGTGCGAGCAGCTTCCACAAGAGTTCTATTTCTTCTTTCAACTACCCCATTTTGCTGTGGAGTTCTAGCAACTGATGTTTGATGTGTGATTCCAACATCTTCAAGGTAAGTTCTTAACTCCTGGTTTGTAAATTCTGTGCCGTTGTCTGTTCTTATAATCCTTACTGGAGCTTGAAGTAGAACTTGAATACGCTTCAGAAAGGTGATGATGATGCCTGGTGCTTCGTCTTTTGATCTCAAGAACTTTACCCAAGTATATCTTGAATAATCATCAACAATAACAAGAATATACTTCTTCCCATTAATGCTTTCAACTCTCATTGGGCCACATAAGTCCATGTGCAACATATGTAACCTTGCTTCCGAACTAGGTACGGTTTTAGGTTTATATGATGCTCTTTTGCTTTTTCCTTGTTCGCATGATGGACATAGGTGTTCCTTGGTGTATTTGAATTTAGGAAGTCCGGTGACGATGTTGTCTTTGGCTAACTTGTTGATCGTGTCGAAATTGAGATGGGATAAACGTCTATGCCACAGCCAGGACTTAGTTTCGGTTGCCCTTGTCATAAGACAAATTGGTGATGTAGAAGCCATTTGGTTGATGTCGATAGCATACAAGTTTGTACTACGATTACCAGTTAAGAGATCATCACCAACCAAATTTCTGATAAAAACCGTGTTTCTTCTGAAAGCCACTTCTAAATCTGCATCACAAAACTGCCCGACTGAGAACAAGTTGTGTCCCAACCCTTCGACGTAGTAAACTCGAGTGATTAAAAAATTCTCAAACCGAAGATCTCCATAACCCTGAATAGCTGCTACATGATCATTTCCAAATCGTACAGTTCCCATGAATTTCCAGACAAAATTGATCAGCAGCTTTAAATTCCCGGTCATGTGCTTGGAGCAACCCGAGTCGACGATCCAAAGACATATTTCGATAACCTGCCAAGAACAGAAGAGTTTGTATTTGGAAACCGTGTTGAATTTGGTTCCATGGGGTTAGGAGTAAAAGCAGAATCACACTCATAGACAGTTGCTACTTGTTTAGCTTGAGTTATTTCTAATTTGCCGTCCTTAAGAGTGAACTCTCTACCCGTCGGAATCCACATACAAAACTTAAGATAGTTCCTGGGCATTCGACTAATAGTGGTAGTCCTAAATCGTGCAACTAATCTTTCTATAGATCTGGATCTAGCACTAGGTCTTTTTGGAACATTCTTCTGTTCAGGCGTAACATTCACATGCTTAGAAACACATTCATCATGAACATCATTAATTAAACATTTCTTGCATATTAAACAAACAGAGTCATTACATGCATTAGAAACAGTACTTTCGACATTACATTCAGATGAAACATGTCTCTTATTACAAAGCGTTAAATTCCTAGGGTGTTCTTCTACTTCTTCAACTTTATTCTTGCTACTACTCTTAGAGACAGGCGAGACTCTATTGTTCCTTGTATTGCTCTTAGGCGTTAGTCTGCTGCTCCTAGAGGTGCTTTCTAATCCTGTAGAAGGTAAGGCACACGCGTTAGGATTTATATTGTTGTCCTTTTTAACATCACTAGACTCTTTAGAATTATCCTTTTTGCACGCATTTGTCTTAGATGTGGAGGCAGATGCACTAGTGGGACTAATCCTAAAAAGGCCAGGTGCTAACACTTTAGGTGTTTCGACAACCGCTTTTCCTTTATCAACAATCTTAACATTTTCATTTTTCTTAGGCAAGGGTATTGGAGTGGCTGGTTTTGTCAAATCCTTTTTCTCATCGACTTTAGGAGCAAACCTTGAAATTGACATTTTTGGTTTTTGAACCGTGTTAGAAACATTTGGTTTCTCCGAAGTCAATGGTTTTGCAAACTTAGTTTCCTCACCCTTTCCTTTTTGACTTTCAAGCTGAGTCCTCAAAAGATCATTTTGCTCTTTCATTTTCTTTAAGGCACGCTCATACGACAATTTGTCATACTTGCATTCCTCCTTTTTTCGATCAAGTTGTTTAAAATATGACACATTTTCTTTTTCAAGCTTTATAAGAGCATTTTCATATTTTGAAACAATTTCGGAGGTCTCAGCTCTCAGTCTTTCATCGTCTTGAACAGAATATGTTTGTAAAATGATGGACATAATGTCAGTGGTCATAATAGCTTCGAAGAGAGAATCATTTAGGTTTTCCAAAACATTCATGTTTTCACGAGTTTCGTTAGTTTCGTTTACCAGGGATTTGTGGTCCTTGACAAAGTCGGCCGTTTCTTTTAAGAAAGCACGTTCAAAATGGATTACCCTCGCACTAATGTTATTCAGTGGGATAGTAATTTCGTTTTCAAAAACTTTTTTCTGCTCAATATGAAAACTGGAATGCCAGTTGTTAATATCGATTGTAGTTTTAGAAGCAACAATGTTTTGAAGTTCTTGAATTCTCTTTTTAACGTCATCCAGAATTTCTCTAGCCTCACTTGTATTAAAAGTGTTGTTAGAAGAAATTTGTTCCATTTTTGAAAGAGATTTGGAAACGATTACTTTCTTAGAAAACATTTTTGAGAATGGTCGTTTTATGGAAAACACAGATGGTTCTTTTTGTGGAACAAAAGTAATTCCCGAAAGTTTGTTCAATTTGTTGTAATCAATGGGTTTCAAATCCTTTTGTTACATTTTAGTGATGCTCTCTTCGACATGTTCTATCGTTTGCACAGAATCCCGAACGACGGGAGGATCATGTTTGGTGTAAATCATATTACCATTATACAAAACATTTTGTTCTTGCTGAGCTTTCTTGAGATTACTGGGGGTGTTGTTACCAAGAGCCACTGTATGTTTCGTATGGTAAACCGGATTAGTTTGATTTGAAATCATTTTCATTGTTTGACTTGACTGACCCGATTTAACCACCAATTCTTCTAATTGAGCAATCATGTGTTCTGACTCTACGATTTCGGCCAAAAGTTTGTCTTCTTTCTTTGCAAAATCCTTTTTCAACTCATCCCTTTCTTTTTCAAGATTGGTATAAGCTGTTTTTTGTTTAGAAAGTTGGTTTTGTAAATCAGAAATTTCCGCGTTTAAAGATTTTATCTTTTTGAAAGAATTAACATCAAGTGTATCAAACTTGAGTTGCAATTGTTTTTCCCTTGAAACGGAATTTTGATAACCAGTTTCTAATTCAGACAATCTTTTGTTATGAAATTCAAAAGCTTTAACGTTTTCTTTGTAACTCTCAAGCTCAGCGGTCAATTTAACATTCGCGGCCTTAACATCACGATTGACCTTTTTCACATTCTCAATTTCAATACGACAATTATTCAATAATGATTCAAACAAAGCACGTGTTTCCTCATCATTCTCAGCATGCTGTGAAACGAAGCCTCCATTATGATTCACATCTGGAGTCGCTGAAGGAGTATTGCTACTACTTGGCGTGTCCAGGAATGTATCATAAGTGAATGCTTGCTTCTCAAAATGTTGTTCCTCATGAGGAGACATATCAAATATATCATTATTGTGACATGTGTTGAAGTTTGATACCTCAGAGACAGCATTGATGTCATAGACCGGAGGTGTGTCAGAATCTGTGTAATACTTTGCCTCCTGAAGATTCGCCATGAATATGCAGTTCGCATCGATATCTTCTCTATCTTCCATGTCATCCATAAGAGCCATAAAATCATTCTCCTCTGCATTCAACTGAAATCCTGCCTCTGCCTTTTGTGCCAACATCACTGCTTTCTGCAAGTACGCTAGATATTTCTTGTTCGGCTTAGTAGGACAGTTCCTTGCCATATGACCTACACCCTGACAGTTGAAACACTTAACCGGATTACCCTGATTCACATTTCCCAAACTCCCAACTACTGGAGCTGCAACATTTCTATTCTGATTACCCATTGCCTGATTACCAACATTCTGACCCCTCTGATTCCCTGCATACTGACCATACTGATTTCCTGCATTCTGATTCCCTGCATTTAGCATATTCTGATTCCCCATGTTAATTCCAGTAGTATATCCTTGCTGATTCCCATAAACTCCAACCATTTGGCCTCCGTTGCCCATATTGAAACTCGGCTGAGCAATCTGCTTATTGCGAGTGTTCGATGAAATCCTTTGGTTGTTGTTTGTTGGTGTAGAATAGCGTCCTTGGAAAGCTTTTGTCAGAAAAACAAACGCTTGAGTCAAGGCTGCAGTAGCTTCATCATTGTCAGTGAATTCTGGTTCTTGGAAATGTGGGTATTGCTGTTGTGGAATAACATGTTGTTGCTGTGGGTAGAACTGTTGTTGGTAGACCGGTGTTGGTTGTAGAATGCATGATGGTTGCATGTAGTTGTGAGTGGAAGATGATGATGGTTGTTGAGTGTTCACTGGTAAAGGTGTTGGTGTATTAGCAATTAATGCGAGAGGATCATGATTCTTTGCCAATCTTTCTTTCCTTACTTCATTAGCCTCAGCTTGGTTTTGCTTCAAAAAGTCATAGAGTTGATCATAGTTCACCTTATGTAAATCCTTTGTTTGATTGACAATTGTAACATAACGACCCCATTCTTCTGGAAGGTTATTGATGAATTTGATGTTTGTTGCAATTGTTCGAGGTGTCAACTTGTTTCTGATTAACTCATTCATCAAAGTGCAAAACCTTGTGTAGTAAGATTCAATCTGTTCACCTTTAGTGGATGTGAAATTTTCCCATTCAGTAAGAAGTTTGTTCTCAACATCCTGTTGTCCAATCTCTGTTCCATGACATATCCTTCTAACACATTCCCACATAGCATAAGCAGTTTCACAACTGTCGACCGCAGCAAAGATCTCCCGTGGTAATCCAAGTTGGATTAGATGCATTGCCATATCATCAGCGGCGATCTGCTTCTTGTCTTCCTCTGTGTAATCTGCTTCTGTTTGTTCACGCACAAATGGTTGAGTAGGAGGTGTTGCATTTGGATTACCTTCAATTTGAACTTGTCGTGGCTTGAATGGACCATTTGTAATGGAGTTGATCATTAGTTTACCATCAGGCTTTGTTTTGATGTAACGAAGCATGCGGCTTGTCCATGGGAGATATCCACCTTTTTCAAGCATTGGAGGTCGGTTTTCCGCACCGGCTGCTTGAATGTCTTGCTGAGTTGCCATTGATGAAGTGTAGATGGATAAAGTTGATTCTCGGATCGATTCAACGAAGTAGGAGTTGCGTTTAGTGTAAGTTGATGCAAGTTTTATGGTGAAAAATTTGATCTGAAACCTTAAAACCTCAATAACTTCCGTTCAGAGTCGATTCAACGTGTCCTTCTTCTCGGTCTCGCGGTCGTTTTGACAGCTGATTCGTCGAAAACGGAGTTACGGTTCAAAAGTTATGGCCGTTTGAAGTTTGGTTGTCAAAAGTCCAAAACTTACGCGTAAACCTTGAATCTTACGCGTAGACAGTAAACTTAAGCGTAGAGAAAATGTTATGCGTAAACAAAAACTTATGCGTAGGAAATGTTATGCGTAAACAAAAGTTATGCGTAAACAGTAAACTTATGCGTAAGAAAAAAACTTATGCGTAAGATTAGTAGTTTATGCGTAGACTTTGTGTTTATGCGTAAGATTAGTTACGCGTAAGGTTTGGCTTATGCGTAAGATTTTTTACGCGTAAGGTTTACAAACCAAAGTGATCTCTCAAACTTATCCAAGCTTGAAAGATATCCCGTGTCGAAGTATTCCACAAACTTATCCAAGTCAGGGAAGTACTGAGTCACCGTAGCACGAAGAGAAGACCTTTGATGAAGTTATGCGTAGAATTCTGAAACTTACGCGTAAGATTAAATCTTATGTGTAAGATCTGACTTATGCGTAGAAATGGAACTTACGCGTAGGATTTAACGCGTAGACTTACAAGTTAAGCGTAGGAACAGGGTTTTGACCAATGTTACGCGTAAGAAAAGGGTTTTGACCTTAGTTACGCGTAAGAAAAGGGTTTTAGGCCAAAATTTATGCGTAAAAAGGACATCAAGTACTGTTCACAGCTGTAGATTCGTACTATTCACCCAACTAACGCGTAGGATGACCAGAAAACTTCAAAAATACGATTTTTTCACCCAAAAACTCCTTTTTCACTTGTTTCTAATGATCAAATCTTTCCCAAAACACTTAGAATCACTAAAGCTTCAAGAAAAACAACAACTTTAACACTAAAACATTTAAGATCAAGACTTTTTGCAAGAAAAGTACACGTTAAATATGAAAAACGCAACTTTAGACACAAAAAACTTGATACAAACGATTTCCACACACTCCTAAATCATTGTTAGGCGATTGATACCACTTGTAGGACCTTAGATATATCAACTTTAACACAAATACAATGACTAGATGAAGTAAAGATGGTGACTTGTAAGGATGTATGTGGCGTTAAGATGAAGAGAGAATAAGATGAAAAGAGAACTTTATTTCATAAACAAAACACACACTTACACACACAAGCACACACATCAAAGCTCATTTGAGGTGTTTATATAGTAAGAGATGTAACACCCTAATGGGCTTGGATGGGCTTGGTCATGGATTGGACTTTTACATTAAGTATGGACTAGTTGTAATACATAACTTATAACCTATTAGATTAGTCCAAACCATAAGCCCATTGAGTATTCTATTGTAATCTACGACACATTACAAAGTTATATGTATGAGAATGACCATCACTTCTAAATACATATTTTTAATGCTAACAAAACTTGCATTATAAAATGTTTTTTTTAGCATCAAAATGAGTCAAGATAATCACACCTCCACATTATTTTCATATAGGCACACACTAGAACATCCACATTATAATAGTAGTTTACTTAAACTAAAATGTGAAATTTTGTTGTTCTAGGAATCATCATGCCTCCTCTAACCCACTACGACCACAAGGACACCATTAAGTACCTACCAAAACACCACAAAACCAAAGGCCTTACCCCAAACCAAGTCAACGTTTTCAAAGCCTTAGAAAAACACTATGTCCATGAGGGTAGAACCATTGATCCGTCTTTCCTAGAAGGCACAAACCTTTACGCCGAATTTGCCACAATCAACTTTGAGTGTCTTTTGAATATCGACGAGCCTATTTGTCCTAGATTCATTCTAGAATTCTATGCATCCTCCGTCCTCTCCACGGATGATTATGGTCAAATGTCTATCAACTTTAGGGTTAGTGGTCATCAATACTCCTTCACTCTTGAGGAGTTTGCTCAAATCCTTGGTGTCCCAAACCGTGGTACTTGCATCTATTCCGACTTGCACTCCCTCTCAACTGTTGATAACCTCCAAGACCGTATCCATCCTTATGACACACATCTTGTGTCAAAAGATGTACTTCGTGACCACCTCTTTGTTAGGACCACCAACACTAGGAGAACCCGTTCGGGAAATGAGGTCGATAAGGACCCATATGGAATGGAAATGAATGAACTTAAGCCCCAATTCAAGAAATGGGAGGAAGTCCTTAGAGCCAATGTCATTAGCACAATAGGAAACCGAGATCATATCAACCTTTGCCTTTGCTACATGCTCCACTCCTTGTCCGTTAGGCAACCTTTCAACCTTGCCTACTACATGGCCAAGAGAATGGCCGACATTCCCGTGCATGGCACAACGGCTATGCCCTATAGAATGCTCTTGACCCGTCTCTTTAGGTTCATCTCACCCATTCCACCAACTCCAAATGGTCTTCGTCTTGACTACTCTCTCATTACACACACCTTTGTTCCACTTAGTGATAAGAGAGTCTACAAAGCCCAAGGAAAACGTCCTCATCCTCCTACCTCATCATCATCTTCCTCAATGAGTGAAGATGACAATTTGCCCAACTCTAGCCTCCCACCTCTCGAATACCTATCCCAACTTCCGGATATTCCAAATGATTCGGAGGAGTTCAAGCAAACAAATGGGATGTTTAAGAATCTTAGAAGATTCCTTGGAAAGCTCAAGAACAAGATTGACCATCAATGAGTGCGGGTGTGTAGGAGTGTTTGGCACTAGGTGCTATTTGAACAAATTTGGTTGTTTAAACAATGTTTGTGATGTACTTATGGGTTGGTACAATGTTTGATACTATTTGGAACATGTATTATCTAACTTTGATGCAGGAAGACAACTTTTGGCAAGTTGTCAAATTCTCATGTTTATGTTATTTTCACTAAGTATAGTGAAATTCTCGACCTCAAGGTCAAAGTCATATGATATGTGTGTTTACGTGTCTATTTTTTGCGTTGCCTAACCAGAAATGCCTTATCTTTTTGATTTTAGGAGTTTTTGAAAATCGTCTCGCGGGTCAAAAACGCGGACTGCCAATTTTTTTGGCCCTGGCGGATCTGGCGGTACCCAAAATTGGGTTCCGCCAGTGTATTTTCTGGGCAACCCAGAAATGGCCCAACGGACCCCGCGGAACCCTCAAACGGGTTCCGCCTGTGTAACCTGAGGGTTCCGCCAGTTGCCTGCAGAATTTTAGTTTTTTGTTTTCAACATTTCAACATCCAAACACCAAAATCCAATCCTTTTAGATAGAGACCCATTTCCTGCAATGTGTTTAGCATAATAGGGTACTTTTCCTTCCATAAACTCAACCAAAACCATTTCCCGCTAAATTTCAAAAATAGCCATAACAACCCCAAGGACCCTTCACACATAAAGGAAGGAACCCTTCTAAAGGTTCCTTGAAATCCCTGAGATTTATACTTCAACAAATCTACCAAAACCACTATGCATTTAGTGCAAAACTTGTCTTCTCACTTCACCATTTTCATTGGATTGACTTCCATGATATGACAACCCACAATTAGTTTTCCAAATCATTAGGAACCTCCATTTTTGTATGGACTAACATCAAATCCAAACACTCCTTTCCACAATCATTCATCGCTATAAATTAAACCATCCTAAACACTATCACATCACACCTTCTTCATCACAATTTCTAAACTTCTAAACCATTTTTAACCATGACCAAATCAACAATCACCTCTCAACCATCACGACCCATCTGGAGAACCGCCCGGATAAGTGTGAAACCACTATGGTCTAACCAATCCATCAACCTAAGCTCCTCATCTTCGGATGAATTCACCTCACCTATAAAAAATGAACACTTTTTGAACCTTGCATCTCCATCTCCATCACCCAATGAACCAAATGAGCTCACTCCACCACCTACTAAATCACCCATTGACCCAACTCCACCAAGTGCTCCAACCCAACCATCCAAAACTCCATCACCATCACCATTACCCAAAATTGAACCTATGGAGTTATTTGGGTCTCCTCCCACATCATCACACCCTTTTGTCCAAGATCTAAATGATCTTCCACCAAGACCTTCACAACCACCACCTTTTTCACCAAGGTCAATTCTTGACCAAAATGAGCATTTTAATCACACCCAACCACCACAACAAGTGTACCATCAACCCAAACCATTGTTGTTTCACCCTATCTACCATGACATCCATGGTCCTCTTTATGGAGAACCAAACTTTGAAAACCATGATCACCCAATTCCACCACATTCTCAAGCCCAAACCTTTGAGTCTTTCTTCCCCTCATATGAGGAAATCCAAAGCATGGTTGAGAACCACCTTCATCAAGCAATGGAATTTCAAACCACCTTGCTTGACTCAATACCAAACCCATCATCCAACCAAGAAACCAAAACCAACCCATTTTCACCCACTCATCCCCATGTTTGCTCAAATTGTGAGCAAATAGGTGAAAGCATCAAAACGTTGCTTCGCCAAATCCACGATGAAACCCGTTTTGCATTCCAACACGTCATAGAACGTTTGGATGCCCTTTCCCACCCAAACAAATCCTAGACAACCTTTGGAGGCCTTTTGCCCCATTTAGGAAAGTAGGATTTTAATTTTTTTTCTTAGTTATTTATTTATTATTATTTTTTTTTTTTTGAAGTAGAAGATTTCTTGTCTTTTGACTTTTAAAAGTCAAAATTTTACTTGGAATGATATTTCTTTCTACTTACTTTTGTGCATTGTTGGTTGATCTTTTTTGTGTTGTCATTGTGGTTACAATGTGTGTGGTAACTACAAGCTTGATTATATATATATATATATATATATATATATATATATATATATATATATATATATATATATATATGTGTGTGTGTGTGTGTGTGTGTGTGTATATATATATATCACCAACTAACCATTTTTTTTTATCAAAATCCATGTTTCCCATCTTGGCACTCCTTTTAGGGGGAGTAACAACCAAGGGGGAGCAAGTGCATAATTCCGCTTCGCTAGTCTACTTTTTGTTTCGACAAAAAGGGGGAGAAATATATTAAACCTTCAAAACTTAATATGATTTTCATCACTTAAGTAAAACAAGTTTAATATATTTTTTTTTAAGTCTTAAATACCAAGATTTTGTGAGTTACTTAAAAACAAAGTTTATGTTTTGTCATCAACAAAAAGGGGGAGATTGTTAATACAAATATCGCCTAAAAACGTTATTTATATTTTACGATCTTCGCTAAGTTTTGTTAACGACAAAATGTAAACTTTAGTTTCTAAGTAAAACATAATCTTAGTTTTAAAGACTTGCATAAACTAGACTTTTGCTACATTTTACATTTCATAAAACACAACACTTTTTATTTCTTAAAATAGAATTGTCACATCACATTTATGGCAAGTTTTGTCATTATACATTTATGGAAAGAAAATGTGTTTGACTTACTAAGTGGTTGCTTGCAAGTTTGGTGTTTGACTAGATGTAATGAGATGTGACATTGTTTGGTTTGCAAGGTGTAATGAGATGTGACTTTATTTGGTTTGCAAGATTTATTGCAAAACCAACTGCAAGCTCGGCGGAACCCTGGGGGTACACGGGCGGAACCCATCTGAGGGTTCCGCCTGATCCGCCAGACCTGCAGAAGGCTTTGCTATAAATATCAAGCCACAAGTTGATTTTTGGCTTATCACTCTACATCATATTTTACACACACACATTCATTCTTTCATCTAACCTTTTAACATTTCATATGTGAAGCTTCTTTTTGTAGCAAAGAGATTCACGAGCTCATTAAAAGTAACAAGTATTCAACACAACGTTGCAAGACTTGTTAGCTTAGCATTGTGTAGACTTTTGTAGTTTACACTTCATTTGATTGTGTATTTTCAGTAGTGATCGGTTAGTATTTTAGTCCACAAAATACAAAGTGTATCGGGAGTAGTTGTACCCTTGTAAAAGAACTAACGGGAGTTGTTGTACCCTTGGTAAAGAACTCGACATCTAGCTTAGTGTCGGTAAAAGTATAAGCGACGTGTAAGGTTTTCTCCGCCGGTGAAAGGAGCTTGTTGACTAGTGAAAGAAACTCTCGAGTTGGATACTCGGGGCGTGGACGTAGGGCAAGGAAAAAGAGTCCTTGTAGCCGAACCACGATAAATACTCGTGTTGTGGTTTGATCGTTTGTTTCATTTACTTGCATGTTATATATTGTGTTTGTGTATATATCTTTGATCAAACGGAAAGTTTCAAAGCTAACTAAACAAGTTAAAAAGATTTTAAACGGTAAACTATTCAACCCCCTTCTAATTTTCCACAATAACCAAGACCCGTCCAAGCCAAGGCTCAAACTTGGGACCTCCCGTTTAGGAGTGAAGGCACGTTCCAACTGGGGTAGAGCATACCTTCATTAATATTATGCGCCTGGTTCCTTTTAAGGTCTAATAGATCTAGTCCGTTTTATTAAAGGTTCAAATAGATTTTGACTGGTTCATTTTAAGAGTTTTAGGAGGGTTCAGAAGGAGAGAAAAATACCACCAGACTCGTTTTTTCGTGCTCTTTCCAATGGTGTACTCGGGGAATTTTTTCATCTTCGCGTGAACCTCGAAAAATGCAAAAACGTCATCAAAACTCATCCAAAAATCATCGTTTTTGCTTTGTTTTCAAACCCTTGTACCTGCCATGTAACACCCCCAATTCATGGTTGCAGCGGAATTCGAACTGGGTGTTACTCGATGGCACAATAGTCACAATAATAGAAAACGAACTCCAATTGAGTCGTTTTAAAAGATTTATCATTCAAATCGTATAAATATCAGAGATTATAAAATGAGGTCCCAAATGGTTCCATGTTTACAAATCACATTAAATGAGTTTTGAATGATAATAAAATTTATAGCCCTCTTGAACATCCGTGCCCTTCCGTGCCATCCTTGATCGTCATGAACCTGAAATACATGCTTGAGAGGTCAACACAAAGGTTGAGTGATATTCATAGAGTTTGTTAAATCGATTGAACACAATATGTTGGTAGTGTGAGTTATAGGCTCACACCAATGTTTGGAAAACAAAACAGGTAGGCTACGTTATTATACGCCCGGAACATGTATTATACACTAAGCTTATGACACCATAACGTTAACGTGTACCAATATCGATCGGCAGATTTATCCCGGTAGGTACTTTGCTAACATACCTAAATCTCAAATATTATTGCATTTGTTTGAACTTAGTCAATACAAATGGGATTCGTCAATCCCAATAGGCCTATTAATAATATTCGCGCTCACTATTGCTAGTGACTAAATGGTTCATAATAAAGGATCTCGGTTTAGCAAGGTTGGTACTTAGTGATAATAAAACAATCAGGTAAGCATACAATTTAAAAACATTGTGCTCGGTTATAAATAGCATGTATTCCCCCCAAGGGTTTGTAAAACAATTAAGTAATCGAAAGTGGGGCTATGAACTCACCTTAAGTAAGATAGCAAGTAATGAATGTAACGGTTGGATCGTGAAGGTTTCTACGAGCAACCTATAATAGAATGTTGTGACTTAGGATCGGAGTAAAGAATATGAAGTAGTGCCTATATATATATATATATATATATATATATATATATATATATATATATATATATATATATATATATATATATATCTTGCATTTAGTCCATGATGTGGTATGATGTATATTGTAAGTCTTTGAAAGTAATGATTCATGAAACATGTATGTTTTGTATATCGTTTACTACCGTTCGGGCCGACATAATTCAGAAGTCATGTTAGTAAGCGTTCGAGGAGCCAGGACACTTTAACTCGTAAATCCACAACTCAACTCGACGGCTTACATAATGAACTCCTCACATGAGGCTCCCTACTATTGTAGTAGTTGATGAAATATATAGATATAAGTTTTGATCCGAAAGTTACATGTCCGATATTTGTATAAACTTAGGAAAGTTTATTTGTACATGAAGATTGTTATTAGGGGTAGTTTCATAAGTCTTGTATGACCATTTTCTCTTGGTAATATCTCATGGTTCCTTTTTAAGTGAAGTAGATCCAAATTGCTTGTTCATGTTATCGCCTAATTCATTGTTTCATGTTTACGCCTATGTAAGTTGTTATGGTCATTTCGTCATGGCCTAGCCATGACCTTTGGTCCTTGTTCCAAGGTCATGAGACACAACCTTGGCTCTAGCCATGGTTGTGGTCTTGATTATAGGTCATAAGACCTCTTGTTCCTTTCAAAGTATAACCATAATCTAGTGACTTTCGCCTAAAAATGGACTGTTTAGAATTTGAAGAATTTTATCACTCGGAAAGCGTTTTTAGGTCTCGAGCTTCTTTATTCCTAAACGAAAACGTCGTTCCGGACAACTTTCGTGTTTTAACTTTTTGATGAATCGGACCAGAAGTATGACTTTCAAAACCCAAATTTGATCAGAATGGTATTTGGCAGTTTGCCGCAAAGTTTTGGTAACTTCAAATGGGCGTAACTTTTGACTCGTATACTCTTTTTAGGTGGTTCAAATTGCTACGGTTTCCTTGTTAAGTCCTCTACTACAATATGTAATAATCCAATATCATATTTTTACCATTTTGATCAGGTTATACCAACAAAGTCACTAGTTTACTTGTTTTATGAACTCGTCTTATCAATCATGTACAATAACTTGTTTTACTCACTTTTATACATCATGGACATTAATACAAGACATAATATAGCACAAATAATATGTAAATAACATGAACATGATTATTTAACAAGAATCAAGTTAGGGTTTGGCTCACAACTTTTGGCTTTCAAAGATGAAAGGAAGTTAACATGTAAGGATAGGACATTGATAGACTTGCTTCAACCCTTTTTCACTTCATGCAATCTTTCTACCCTTGGTATTCTTGAAAGATGGATGATGAAGGTTGAGGTGAATTGAGTAGATTTAAACTCAAGAGAAATCACCAAGTATGTTAGGGTTTGGAAGAGTTTTGGTGAATGATATTCTAAATAGGGTTTCTACCTTGAACTTGCACTTGATCCTTGCTAGAACTTGAAGGAAATGAGCAAAGGATGGAAGGGTTTTGGGGGTTGGAGGTGCACGGCACAAAGAAGGGATGGGAGGGAGTATTTATAGTCCAAATGAGGAGGTTAGGAAGCTTACTAGGAAAGTGTTACAACTTGGTGACCAAGTTGTAATTAAGTGTTGATTTAGGGGTAAATTCATGAGATGAAGCCACATGGGTGTGACTCCCCCCTCCTAGGGCGGTTTGGAAACTTGGGGAGAAAGGGTTAGACTTGTGATGATCTTATCCAAGATATCTAGTATGTTTTGACTCCGTAAAATGCAAACCGTAAGTTGTTACGTCACAAAACGTAAAACCGGGTATCGTAAAAATACGAAACTTGTAGGAATGATTAAACTTGTCAAAATACTCCATAATAAAATATAAAATGAGTGGTAGGTTCCATTTGGGTGGTAAACCCTGCTAAAAACTGGAAACACGGGTCTAAAACGCGTAATACGTAAAACGTACGAATATTGCGTAAAATTGAGAAAAGTAAAATGTTACTTTTCTAATGTGATAAAAATGATTTAAAATGACTTATAATGTCTAGACTGGGCTCAGTCTAGTGTCGGTTGGTATTATATGTCTTTTAGACATCAAACCGTAAGCCTAAAAATCACGAAATGACTTATAACATCAAGGGATGATTTTTGGTCAATGGAGGAGGGAAAAATATGTTGACTTTTTCTAATGAGTTGAAAACTCAAATCATCTTAGAAACGCGTTTTGTGGTCTAACGGTTAATCGCCCATACGGTTAAGCGTGCTCATGCGAGAGTAGTACAGGCTTGGGTGACCTGCCGGGAAGTCTTTGGTCATGTTTTTCTCAGTCACGATTAATTCTCAAATAAATCATGAGTGTGTCAAACATTTTTCCGATGTGGGGTCACCTGACGGGATCGAATTTCGTTGTGCGTAGAATTTCTGATTGACGTTTTACCCTAAAACGTGTAATTCCATGTAATTCCTTAATAACTTTCACGAAAATGATCTGACGGATGTCAAACATTTAATTTGCCATGGAAATGATTTATCACTCGAGAATATCAAATAAAAATCAACTTTCGGGAAAATTTCGGAAAGAAATGAATAGTAAAAATGAATAGTAACATGAATAGTAAAAGTGAATAGTGAATTTTCCGGGAATAATAATTAACCTGAAAATGTGAATTGTTACATGCCAGACATAATAACACATAAGAAACATATTTGTAATATAATTTCACATATTTGAAATATATTTTATAGTTATAAGTCCGTTTAAAACCCTTGTACCTACCAGAAAATATATGAAATTATATGCGGACTAATTACCACAAAATATATAGCAAATATGTGAAATTATATTGAAACTATGTTTGCAGGTACAAGGGTTTGAAAACAAAGCAAAAATGGTGATTTTCGGATGAGTTTTGACGACGTTTTCGCGTTTTTAGAGGTTCAGACGAAGTCGAAAAAATTCTCCGAGTACACCATTGGAAAGAGCACGAAAAAGCGAATCCGACGGTATTTTTCTCAATTTTTTATCCGGTCCATAAGCCCCTTAAATTGATAGGTCAAAACTATTTTGAACCTTTTAGTATTAATAAAATGGACTGTCAACAAAGAGGGGTTACAAGAAACAAAGTGCATATAACTGACTGAAGGTATGCCCATTTCAGATTGGTATCACCTTCGACTCTAACACAAGCCTCACGGGTTCGATCCCAGACAGAGGCATTTGGGGTATTATTTAGCTGCGCTACGTGGCACCGACCCATTGACCAACCCGGCCCGACCTATTGACCGGCCTAACCACAAGGATAATTTATGTAAATAACTCTAACTGACAGTAAGGACTGTCATTGCAATTTGGTCCTAACGACAAGGACAATATACATAACTTTAAACAAATGTTAAATTATGCATACAATAGACGGATTAGTAAATTGTTCGCATTGTTTAGCAAAATTAAAAGAAACATACACAACATAGTAAAAGGTGGCAAGCTCGTTATATTTAGAAACAATTATCCCAAAATTTAATACACACATTAATGCTCATTTCTTGAGTTTCAATTCCGTGTTCTTTCCCTTTCCGCTCTTCACTATCAAATCTTCCTCTCATATTATTTACCGATTCCCTTTCCCCTCTTAAATAAAGCTAAAAGAACACAAAAAAAAAAAAAAAAAAAAAAAACTTTCCATTTCCTTTTCTTTCCTCTAAAATTTCAACTCGAGAACTGAGCGTAAAAAAAAAAATTGGCTACACAGAATAACAAAAAGTGTAAGGGTGCATTTGATATGCTGACATGAATGACAATGGGTATGAGTTTGATAATAGTGGTGGATCCCTCACCTATGAAAGATTCATACCTATCTCTCTTAATGTATATGGAATATAGATTATATTTGTCATTCATTACTATAGTGGTGGGCCCTCTTATGTTAAACAAACACCTTTAATCACTTTTATAGTCATAATTTCATTTCCATAGTTGGATACCAAACGCACATTAAGGGTGCGGGTACGTTTGGTTTGTAGAGGGTTTCGGATTTGGATTTGGATTCAGATTCGGATTTAGATTTGGTTTTGTATTAAAATTAATGATGGAGAGAGAAAACTAAATGAGATAAAAATGTGTTTTATATAAAAGATTTTATAAAAAGATATTATTTTTTAATAATAATGAAAAGAGAGATAGAGTGTAAAGTATGAGACCCACCTAAAAAATAAGTGAATCCCACCACTAGATTAAAGTCCAAAATACATCCCTGAGGTATGCCAAATGATACGTTTACATCCTTTTTCTTTTTTCGTCTCAAATATCATCCCTCCGTTAGTAACTTTGGAACAAATACATCCCTAGGGACTAGCGATGCAAAATTTTGCCCATTAAGTACCCCACGTGTTAGTCACGTGAGGGGTATTTTTGTCTTTTTCTTTTCTTTCTTTCTTTTCTCCTTTCCGTTTTTGTTTCTTCTTGTTCGAACATTAGACATACCCAAATCCAAATTCTTATAAATAACATCTAACACATACCCAAATCCAAATTCTTGATAAGTGTAACACCCCCAATTCATGGTTGCAGCGGAATTCAAACTGGGTGTTACTCGACGGCACAATAGTCACAATAATAGAAAACGAACTCCAATTGAGTCGTTTTAAAAGATGCATCATTCAAATTGTATAAATATCAGAGATTACAAAATGAGGTCCCAAATGGTTCCATGTTTACAATGTATAATAAATGAGTTTTTGAATGATAATAAAATTTATAGCCCTCTTGAGTATCCGTGCCCTTCCGTGCCATCCTTGATCGTCATGAACCTGAAATACATGCTTGAGAGGTCAACACAAAGGTTGAGTGATATTCATAGAGTTTGTTTAATGTTTGAACACAATGTGTTGGTAGTTAAATCGTTGAACACAATAATCGTAGTGTTTGTAGTTAAATCGTTTGAACACAATAATCGTAGTGTGAGCTATAGACTCACACTCATAGTTTGGAAAACAAAACATGTAGGCTACGTTGTTATATGCCCGGAAAGGTTATTAATTCACTAAGCTTATGACACCAAAACGTTAACGTGTACCAATATCGATCGGCAGATTTATCCCGGTAGGTACTTTGCCGTCATACCTAATGTCTCAAATATTAATGCATTTGTTTGAACTTAGTCAAAACAAATGGGATTCGTCAATCCCAATAGGCCTATTCACAATATTCGCGCTCACTTGCAAGTAACCCTCGCAAGTGATTAAATGGTTCATAATAAGGGATCTTGGTTTGGCAAGGATGTTACTTAGTGATAATAAAACATAGTCGAATAGCATACAGTAGAAAGCATTGTGTTCGAGTAGAAAAATAATAGCATGTATTCCCCCCAAGGGTTTGTAAAACATTGAAGTAATGTAAAGTGGGGCTATGAACTCACCTTAAGTAAGATAGCAAGTAATGAATGTAACGGTTGAATCGTGAAGGTTTCTACGAGCAACCTATAATTGAATGTCGCGACTTAGGACTTGAGTAATGAATATAACGTAGTGCCTATATATATATCTTGCATTTATAGTCCATGATGTGGTATGATGTATAATGTAAGTCTTTGAAAGAAAAGATTCATGAAACATGTATGTTTTGTATATCGTTTACTACCGTTCGGGCCGACATAATTCAGAAGTCATGTTAGTAAGCGTTCGAGGAGCCAGGACACTTTAACTCGTAAATCCACAACTCAACTCGATGGCTTACATAATGAACTCCTCACATGAGGCTCCCTACTATTGTAGTAGTTGATGAAATATATAGATATAAGTTTTGATCCGAAAAGTTACATGTCCGATACTTGAATAAACTTAGGAAAGTTTATTTGTACATGAAGATTGTTATTAGGGGTAGTTTCATAAGTCTTGTATGGTCATTTCCTCTTTGTAATATCTCATGGTTCCTTTAGATGAAGTAGATCCAAATTGTATGTTCAAGTTATCGCCAACTTCTCTAGTTCATGTATTTGCCTTGGTAAGCTTGTATGGTCATTTCGTCATGGCCTAGCTGTAACCACCGGTAAATTTCCACTTAAATTAAACTAATGCTTATCCATTTTTCCACGTCTAAATTTTTTTTTTTTTTAAACATTATCAGTTTAACTAATCACAACAACTAACTAATACGATGTAACTCATATTCTAAATAAACGGATTCACTTGGTTTTGTTTTAAATAAATATTTTCAATTTCTTATTTACCACTTTACGTCATTTCATATTCAACGTTTAAATTTAACATTTTCTATTTACTAAAGTGTTCATGAAAACCCTAAATTATTAAAACTATAATTTTACATAATCAAATCATAAAATCCTAATTAATATGTATGCTATTTTTAAGAAATACAAGAGTACAAGTTTTTCAAGCTTAGGTACAAGTCAATAATGCATGAAAACTAATTATTTATAAAATTCATTATAAACCTCAGTATACTTATTTTCAAATCACATTGTACAAGTCTTTTATGAACAAACTTTCAAAATATATTTTCTTATATTTAATAAGCCTAAGTACAAGTCCCTAAACCTAGTGTATAAGTATTTGATGCATGAAATCTAAAAACTATAATTATATTAACTTAAATATATATAAACTTACTTATAATTACTCTAACCTAACCAAAATACTAAAACTATATTTTCTATAATCCATAAACTTTAGTACCATACTCCTAAGCCTAGGGTACAACTCTATTAGGCACAATTCGACACTCCCTTTATATTTTTATTCATTTCAACACTAAACTTAAATAACAAGCTCTAGTTTTATTTTTACCTAAATCTGTACAAACCAAAACCCTAAACCAAGTTTACTACTTTCCTAAAACTCCATGTACAATTCACTAGAGCCCATGTACAATCACCTAAAGCTATTCGATTCCTTCCTAAATACCTAGTTCGAAATAAACTAAACTAGAACAAAACTAGTTTTAACCTACTACTTGGTAAATCCTAAGCCACAAGTTTCCTAAGCTTCTAACACTAGTAAAATATGTCAAGTTTACTTGTGGTTCTAGATATTACACCATTCGACCTCTCTACAAAACCATGGTTAGCTTCTTCATCATCATCATACGAACCTTAAGATTACATATCACCATGTTCCCCTCACCTTGACAACCCTTCTAGGTTCATATTAAGCCACACCACCTTTTCTTCTAAAGTTTCAACTCTTGGTCAAAAGTATCAAGCCAAAACATGGTAACTGATTATTTACTACACGTATGGAGTTCTTAGGCCACAAGAGTTACCAACTCACTTAACTTGTGTCTCCCACCTTCATGACACCCTTTCCAAGTAGCTTATATCATTAAACACAGCCACTTAACCTCTCTATACATACACGACATGCATGCACTCTCATTCTCACCATTTCATGCAAACTATCTCATTACACTCAAAAATATTACAAAGGCCCAAATTTAACCACATCAGCATGTTTCTTCTGCTTATGGTTATAAAACTTTGACATATAGTCTTGCTAGGAAACATTCGAACCAAGCTATGTAAACCTACAAATCGCCATACAAATCTTAGGGCTTAAACATACACCACACCATGCCCCATAACTTGCTTACAATCCTCTCCATATGGTTTTCTTTCAACCATTCGAATCAGGAAACCCTCAAACTCTCCATGTGGTCTTTTCCTTACCATTCGAATCACAAGGTTAAGAAACAAACAAATGTATACACTATGTGTTCACCTTTAAATCCATATGATCTCCTGGACATCCAGTAAACACCTCAATATATTCCCTCCTCTCACAACATGATGACTAAGACACTTTAAGAACCTCCTTATCCCACTCCTATAAATAACGAACACACCCTCACCCTCCTTACTTCATCCCATACTCAAAACTTCATCACACTCACACAAACACAACCATTTCTGATCCAGAAACGCCCAAAAAGAAAGGAGAACCAAGCCTTGTTTAGGAGAATAAGAGTTTGAAGAGTTTGGTTTCCATTCAAAGTCCTAGTGTCGAATCCATCCTATACCATTTTCTGTAAGTCCTAGCTACTCTCACTATCATTTACACATTTTTATAACACCTTATAATTGGTTTAGAAGCAACACATAAGTTGTTTACATACATCTGAATTGTTTCTGTCTTAACGCATACAAACGCACCCTTAATTTCTAGTCGACACGCTACACTAATCATGAAACCTCAAACCTTGTTCAAGGATAACTCAATTATGTTTAATAACATGTTACTAAACCCAGAAAACTGAATTGAAAGCTTAAAAACTAAAACCCAAATCGTTTTTCATAACAGTTATACGTCAAGCAAAGTTTCTGTGACAGAAACTGAAAACATGCAAAAAGAGCTATTTCTGGTCCGTTTCGTCAAAAACTTAAAACATGAAAGTTCTCCGGAACGACGTTTTATTCAAAACTTCTTTAGACCTCGAGTCATGAAAACGCATAATAAAGGGTGTTTTTAATTAATTTCAGAACAGATTTTAAAACAAAGGCAGCAGCAGACAGGGAGGTTTAGACCCAAATTTCGTGTATCAAACATGGTTCTAAAACTCTAGTTTTCGACATGGTTAAAGTACACTAGAAGGTCTAAATATAGGAAAAAGAACCAGCTATTTTCATTAAGAAATGAGGGAGAACAAGGCGTGCGAAGTTGGGTATTTTTCTGTGACGAGTAAACTTAAAGTCGCGACTTCTGTGATTTTTTGTGAAGTCGTGGGATCAAATCATGCCATGAGATTTTATAAAAATACTCTTAAAACTCTTATAAATGTTTTAGAAAAGGATTCGTAAAAAGTTTCGAAGTAAAACGAGAGATATAAATTATTTTTGGAAAGAAAGGACCTTAGGTGCGATCGGGGTTTAAACACAAGGGTTGCTTTTGCCAAAACTCTATAAGATTTATATGGTTGGACTTGTTTTGCGATCGGGGAGTTTTTCAAGGGTAAAAACTGTCCATTTTGAAACTTAAAGGTAGAAAGTGTCATTTAACCAAAGTTTAGGGGTAAAAGTTGTCATTTTTATATAGTTCAAGGGTAAAAGTTGCCAACCTTAGAAACATGAGGGTTTAAAATAAAAATATTATAAACCCTAATTAATTATTTAATATTATTATTAATATTATTATTATTATTATTATTATTATTATTATTATTATTATTATTATTATTATTATTATTATTATTATTATTAGGGTTTGGAAAGTAAATCTAAAACATGTTTTGTACTATAACTAACAAACGAAGTATCCATTTAACGAACGAACAGAACCATATCTTATAGATAAGAAAATATAATAAAATAATACTTTTGAAACTACATATTGGCTCGATAAAATATTTAACCATTAAACTAAAACGAAACGAACATTTAAAAACTGATATAATCAGAAACAATTACTGAGAACTTAACCTAATAACTCAGGTTTCAAGCCGGAGACGTTTATCAACTTCATTTAACTTTGTTTTCCATCCAGACTGCCCAGGTGAGTTCATAGTCCCACTTTTACATTTTTATACTATTTTTCAAACTTGTGGGGAGATACATGCTACAAACCGAACACAAGTATTTTTCTGTATGCTATCCTGATCTGGTATTGCCTAAGTTAGCTGTGTTGCCACTAAAAGACCCTCATATCATGAGCCATTAATCACTTACGAGTGAACGCGAATATAGTGAATAGATCTATTGGAATTGACGTCCCCATTTGTGTTAGCCGGATAGGTAACCAAATGTACTATATTTGAAGTAAAACCGGGAAGTTGGCAAGCTCCTGCTCGAGGGCATTATTACCTACATTATTATTATAATGTCGGTAACTTTACATTATAGCTCATTACTATAATGTCCAAACTGTTAAGGTTTGCGTGTCATGAGACTTAGTGCAATATGCTACGCTGCAATACGTTGTTTTATAACTATATGACTTGTGTTCAACTATTACTTATTTATAAACACTGTGGATTCACTCAACCGTTGTGTTGACTTTTTAGCATGTTTATCTCAGGTCCATAACAAGCAAGGATGGCATGGAAGGGCATGGATACGGAAGGAAGGCTGAGATTTTATTATTCTTTGATAAATTATTTAACAAACTGTAAAGCTATTGGGACCTTATTTTGTAAACTCTGATAATGAATAATAAAATCATTTTAACAATCCAATTGTAGATTGTTTTTCTATTATTATAACTGTTGTGCCGTCGAGTAACACCCAGCTTTAATTCCGCTGCGTATCCCAAATTTGGGGGTGTTACACTAGCCATGACCTTTGGTCATTGTTCCATGGTCTTGAGACTCAACCTTGGCTCTAGCCATGGTTGTGGTCTTGATTCTAGGTCATAAGACCCCTTTGGTTTTCATAAACCATAACTTATATGTAATGACTTTGGTATAAAAATGGGCTGTTAAGATTTTGAAGAATTTATCACTCAAAAAGCGTTTTCAGGGCTCGAGCTTCTTAATTTCTAAACGAAAACGTCGTTCTGGACAACTTTCGTGTTTTAACTTTTTGATGAATCGGACCAGAAGTATGACTTTCAAAACCCAAATTTGATCAGAATGGTATTTGGCAGTTTGCCGCAAAGTTTTGGTAACTTCAAATGGGCGTAACTTTTGACTCATATACTCGTTTTAGGTGGTTCAAATTGCTATGGTTTCCTTGTTAAGTCCTCTACTGTAATATGTAATGATCCAACATCATATTTTTACCATTTTGATCAGGTCTTACCAAGAAAGTCACTAGTTTACTTGTTTTAGTAACTTGTTGTAACAATCAATAACAATAACTTGTTTTGCTCACTTTTATACATCATGGACATAACTACAAGACATAATATAGCAAGAATAACATGTAAATAACATGAACATTATTATTTAACAAGAATCATGTTAGGGTTTGGCTTACAACTTTTGGCTTTCAAAGATGAAAGGAAGTTAACATGTAAGGAAAAGGACTTCGATAGACTTGCTTCAACCCACTTCACTTCATGCAATCTTTCTACCCTTGTAAACTTGAAAGATGGATGATGAAGGTTGAGGTGACTTGAGTGGATTCAAACTCAAGAGAAATCACCAAGTATATGAGGTTATGGAAGTGTTTTGATGAATGAAAACCTAACTAGGTTTTAGGTATTGATATGGTACTTGAATCTTGCTTTAGACTTGGAGTAAATTAGCTAAGGTTGATGTGTTTGTGTGTGTGGAAGTGGACGGCACAAAACAAGGGGGGGAGGGGCTTTATATGCCTTTGAGGAGGTTATTTTCCTTGACTAGTCAACCCTTGGTGAGCAAGTTGTACACATGTATGCAATCTAAGACCTCATAGCATGAGATCAAGCCACATATGTGATGACTCCCCCCCCCTAGGGCGGTTCACAAGCTTGGGGAGGAAGGATTGGACCTTGGATGATATTATCCTAAGTATTAGGATGAAACTTGACTCCGGGAAATGCCAACCGTAAGTTGTTACGTCTCAAAACGTAAAACTGGGTGTCGTAAAATTATGGAACTTGAAAGTATTGTTAGACATGTCCATATGTCCCATAATAAAAGATAAAATGGGTGGTAGGTTCCATTTGAGTGGTAAAACCCTGCTAAAAACTGGAAATACGGGTCTAAAACGCGTAATACGTAAAATGTACGAATATTGCGTAAAATTGAGAAAAGTAAAATGTTACTTTTCTAATGTGATAAAAATGATTTAAAATGACTTATAATGTCTAGACTGGGCTCAGTCTAGTGTCGGTTGGTATTAAATGTCTTTTAGACATCAAACCGTAAGCCTAAAAATCACGAAATGACTTATAACATCAAGGGATGATTTTTGGTCAATGGAGGAGGGAAAAATATGTTGACTTTTTCTAATAAGTTGAAAACTCAAATCGTCTTAGAAACGCGTTTTGTGGTCTAACGGTTAATCGCCCATACGGTTAAGCGTGCTCATGTGAGAATAGTACTGGCTTGGGTGACCTGCCGGGAAGTCTTTGGTCATGTTTTTCTCAGTCACGATTAATTCTCAAATAAATCATGAGTGTGTCAAACATTTTTCTGATGCGGGGTCACTTAACGCGGTCGAGTTTCGTTGTACGTAGAATTTCTGAATGACGTTTTACCCTAAAACGTGTAATTCCTTAATAACTTTCACGAAAATGATCTGACGAATGTCAAACATTTAATTTGCCATGGAAATGATTTATCACTCGAGAATATCAAATAAAAATCAACTTTCGGGAAAGTTTCGGGAAAAATGAATAGTAAAAGTGAATAGTGAAATTTTTCGGGAATGGTAATTAACCTGAAATTGCGAATTGTTACAGTCTCTACCCCTTACGGGGAACTTCGTCCCGAAGTTCTTTGTGTGTCATATGTTGGAGTGGTGTCGATAAAGATGTGTGGTTACTTATGAGGACCAAAGTCTGGAATTACTAGTGATGTAGTTTGATTTGTCTCAGAATATGGTGTGTCAATAGAGATTGATAACATGGTTGAATATCAGTAGAGATCCATATAATAGTCGAATATCAAAGAAAATTGATATAGCAGTCGATTATTAATAGAAATTGATATAGTAGTTGTACAGAAATTGATATAGTTAAATATCAAAATGGAAATTGATATAGTTGTCAAGTATCAATAGCAATTGATATAACATTTGAACAACAATAGCAATTTACATAGGAATCCAATAAATGGAAATTGATATAGTAGTGGAATATCAATGGAAATTGGGATAGTAGTTGCAATCATAGCATAGTAGGTAATCGGTTGTTGTACCTAGTGTTTATGTCATGGTTTGAAGCGATGTCGGTGAAAAGATAGGATTTCTTGTGGCGAATATAATGTAGGTATCATGCCATACCCGAGCAATGTAATGTAGGTATCATGCCATACCCGAGCAATGTAATGTAGGTTGACTTCATACTTATGTTATTTTGGATACAAATAAGCCCATTTGTTTATAATTCTTTATTTACATAGAGAGGCATCCCAAACAATGTAAATAGAGGAATATAAACTTATGGTTCGGTGATTTACAATTTCTTTATTTAAATGAAAAGGCATCCCAATCCATTCAAATAATTACAAATCATCCTACTTAAGAATTCCCAACCCAACATTCATACTTAGCCGGTGAGTTACAAGGTAGTGTATTACGAGATGACACTGGTGTAGCAAAAGTACAAGATGAATATTCAATCTTGTAAAGCTGATAAAGGTGCTTGTGGTGTAACTAAGGATGATTTGAGCTTTAAAAGTGCATCAAGATCTGTTAATGAGCTTGTGTTTGTAACGGTTGTGAAGATAATGATGTGATATGTTGATGAACAAAAGTGTGTAGTATATGCTTAACATTAATACTCTTAGGTATAGATGTTGAGTTTGCTTTAAAAATCTTAAGAGATTTTAAAGGTTTATAATGGAATGGTATCCTTAGGACCTAAACAGGATAGTACTTCTACAGGATGAAGAGAATAATTGATAACTATCCCAGATAGTAGTTCGGATTATCTCATAAATGAAAACTTTCAAGAATGAAGTTAGGTAGTACAAATAAAGTGTTAAGATTTCGCTGAGTGGTAAGGCACTATCGTGTCTCTAGATTGTTTTAATGTATTCTGGTGGTTTATCATGTTCATGTAGGAAATCAACCTAAACATAACCCTAGTACAACTACTCTCAGTATTTGAAAATTTTAAGTCGAATATAGTTAGTCAGACTATATTCCACTGTCCCTAGGTTAAATATAGGTGACTAGTCTATATTTAGCCAAGGTTCGATAAAATTTTCAAATACCTAAACTAGGTATACTTTTGATATGTCCGTTGCTTTCGGGAAACTGTCCACTAAACAAAGGCGATGTCAAACCCTTAAGTTGCAAGTCCCGTCCATACAAGACTTGTAACGTATGTTTTCATATTCCATTGCATAGAAGGTAGTAAGGGTAGATACGTATGGAAAGGAAGTTTTAAGTAGTTCTAAAATAGAACATACTTGGCCAGGATCACGAACTTTTAATAATGAAGGTTTCATAAGAAAACTTTGATGAATGTAGAGAAAGTTCAGCTTTTGTCGATGATGGATTAGTTTGTCCTTTAGAAATCTCATATTTCTTGTTTTGAAATCGATAGATTGTGACGGGTTTTTGATATCATAAGAAATGATATTGATGATGTGATGGAATAATTCTAGAGACCATTTGCACAAAACACAATGTCTCGGAAGTAGGTTAGACCATTGTGCAATTCACAATGTCTGGGAAGTAGGTTAGGTCATTGTGTGACTCAAAACATTTGAGAAATGATTAAGACCATTGTATCATACAATGTCTTGGAAAATGAATGAGACCATTGTATCTCACAATGTCTTGGAAAATGAATGAGGCCATTGTATCTCACAATGTCTTGAAAAATGAATGAGGCCATTGTATCTCACAATGTCTTGAAAAATGAATGAGACCATTGTATCTCACAATGTCTTGAAAAATGAATGAGACCATTGTATCTCACAATGTCTTGAAAAATGAATGAGACCATTGTATCTCACAATGTCTTGGAAAATGAATGAGACCATTGTATCTCACAATGTCTTGAAAAATGAATGAGACCATTGTATCTCACAATGTCTTGGAAGATGAATGTTGGAGTAGGAACATGATTGGGAGAGTGTGGCTGTGCTGAAATGCCTTAGAATAGGCATACACAGATATGTTTAGTCCATTGTTTAGATAAATGATTGAAAATAAACCGAGTTTATATATCAATATACTAATATGTTCATGTAGCATAGAATGCCTAGTGTGTATATATCAATATACTTATATGTGTTCATGTAGCATAAAATGCTTAGTGTGTATATATCAATATACTTATATGTGTTCATGTAGCATAAAATGCCTAGTGTGTATATATCAATATACTTATATGTGTTCATGTAGCATAAAATGCCTAGTGTGTATATATCAATATACTTATATGTGTTCATGTAGCATAAAATGCTTAGTGTGTATATATCAATATACTTATATGTGTTCATGTAGCATAAAATGCTTAGTAAGTCCATAATCGTCTGGAGGATGGAAGACACGGAGAGAGGAAGGCTATAAAATGTTTTTGCTTGTGATTGTAGTTATAGTTTAGGTCTCACTTAGACCCGTTTCTCTATAACCATGGCTCTGGTACCAATCTGTAACACCCCCAATTCATGGTTGCAGCGGAATTCAAACTGGGTGTTACTCGACGGCACAATAGTCATAATAATAGAAAACGAACTCCAATTGAGTCGTTTTAAAAGATGCATCATTCAAATTGTATAAATATCAGAGATTACAAAATGAGGTCCCAAAAGGTTCCATGTTTACAATGTATAATAAATGAGTTTTTGAATGATAATAAAATTTATAGCCCTCTTGAGTATCCGTGCCCTTCCGTGCCATCCTTGATCGTCATGAACCTGAAATACATGCTTGAGAGGTCAACACAAAGGTTGAGTGATATTCATAGAGTTTGTTTAATGTTTGAACACAATGTGTTGGTAGTTAAATCGTTGAACACAATAATCGTAGTGTTTGTAGTTAAATCGTTTGAACACAATAATCGTAGTGTGAGCTATAGACTCACACTCATAGTTTGGAAAACAAAACATGTAGGCTACGTTGTTATATGCCCGGAAAGGTTATTAATTCACTAAGCTTATGACACCAAAACGTTAACGTGTACCAATATCGATCGGCAGATTTATCCCGGTAGGTACTTTGCCGTCATACCTAATGTCTCAAATATTAATGCATTTGTTTGAACTTAGTCAAAACAAATGGGATTCGTCAATCCCAATAGGCCTATTCACAATATTCGCGCTCACTTGCAAGTAACCCTCGCAAGTGATTAAATGGTTCATAATAAGGGATCTTGGTTTGGCAAGGATGTTACTTAGTGATAATAAAACATGGTCGAATAGCATACAGTAGAAAGCATTGTGTTCGAGTAGAAAAATAATAGCATGTATTCCCCCCAAGGGTTTGTAAAACATTGAAGTAATGTAAAGTGGGGCTATGAACTCACCTTAAGTAAGATAGCAAGTAATGAATGTAACGGTTGAATCGTGAAGGTTTCTACGAGCAACCTATAATTGAATGTCGCGACTTAGGACTTGAGTAATGAATATAACGTAGTGCCTATATATATATCTTGCATTTATAGTCCATGATGTGGTATGATGTATAATGTAAGTCTTTGAAAGAAAAGATTCATGAAACATGTATGTTTTGTATATCGTTTACTACCGTTCGGGCCGACATAATTCAGAAGTCATGTTAGTAAGCGTTCGAGGAGCCAGGACACTTTAACTCGTAAATCCACAACTCAACTCGACGGCTTACATAATGAACTCCTCACATGAGGCTCCCTACTATTGTAGTAGTTGATGAAATATATAGATATAAGTTTTGATCCGAAAAGTTACATGTCCGATACTTGAATAAACTTAGGAAAGTTTATTTGTACATGAAGATTGTTATTAGGGGTAGTTTCATAAGTCTTGTATGGTCATTTCCTCTTTGTAATATCTCATGGTTCCTTTAGATGAAGTAGATCCAAATTGTATGTTCAAGTTATCGCCAACTTCTCTAGTTCATGTATTTGCCTTGGTAAGCTTGTATGGTCATTTCGTCATGGCCTAGCCATGACCTTTGGTCATTGTTCCATGGTCTTGAGACTCAACCTTGGCTCTAGCCATGGTTGTGGTCTTGATTCTAGGTCATAAGACCCCTTTGGTTTTCATAAACCATAACTTATATGTAATGACTTTGGTATAAAAATGGGCTGTTAAGATTTTGAAGAATTTATCACTCAAAAAGCGTTTTCAGGGCTCGAGCTTCTTTACTCCTAAACGAAAACGTCGTTCTGGACAACTTTCGTGTTTTAACTTTTTGATGAATCGGACCAGAAGTATGACTTTCAAAACCCAAATTTGATCAGAATGGTATTTGGCAGTTTGCCGCAAAGTTTTGGTAACTTCAAATGGGCGTAACTTTTGACTCGTATACTCGTTTTAGGTGGTTCAAATTGCTATGGTTTCCTTGTTAAGTCCTCTACTGTAATATGTAATGATCCAACATCATATTTTTACCATTTTGATCAGGTCTTACCAAGAAAGTCACTAGTTTACTTGTTTTAGTAACTTGTTGTAACAATCAATAACAATAACTTGTTTTGCTCACTTTTATACATCATGGACATAACTACAAGACATAATATAGCAAGAATAACATGTAAATAACATGAACATGATTATTTAACAAGAATCATGTTAGGGTTTGGCTTACAACTTTTGGCTTTCAAAGATGAAAGGAAGTTAACATGTAAGGAAAAGGACTTTGATAGACTTGCTTCAACCCACTTCACTTCATGCAATCTTTCTACCCTTGTAAACTTGAAAGATGGATGATGAAGGTTGAGGTGACTTGAGTGGATTCAAACTCAAGAGAAATCACCAAGTATATGAGGTTATGGAAGTGTTTTGATGAATGAAAACCTAACTAGGTTTTAGGTATTGATATGGTACTTGAATCTTGCTTTAGACTTGGAGTAAATTAGCTAAGGTTGATGTGTTTGTGTGTGTGGAAGTGGACGGCACAAAACAAGGGGGGAGGGGCTTTATATGCCTTTGAGGAGGTTACTTTCCTTGACTAGTCAACCCTTGGTGAGCAAGTTGTACACATGTATGCAATCTAAGACCTCATAGCATGAGATCAAGCCACATATGTGATGACTCCCCCCCTAGGGCGGTTCACAAGCTTGGGGAGGAAGGGTTGGACCTTGGATGATATTATCCTAAGTATTAGGATGAAACTTGACTCCGGGAAATGCCAACCGTAAGTTGTTACGTCTCAAAAGGTAAAACCGGGTGTCGTAAAATTATGGAACTTGAAAGTATTGTTAGACATGTCCATATGTCCCATAATAAAATATAAAATGGGTGGTAGGTTCCATTTGAGTGGTAAAACCCTGCTAAAAACTGGAAACACGGGTCTAAAACGCGTAATACGTAAAATGTACGAATATTGCGTAAAATTGAGAAAAGTAAAATGCTACTTTTCTAATGTGATAAAAATGATTTAAAATGACTTATAATGTCTAGACTGGGCTCAGTCTAGTGTCGGTTGGTATTAAATGTCTTTTAGACATCAAACCGTAAGCCTAAAAATCACGAAATGACTTATAACATCAAGGGATGATTTTTGGTCAATGGAGGAGGGAAAAATATGTTGACTTTTTCTAATAAGTTGAAAACTCAAATCGTCTTAGAAACGCGTTTTGTGGTCTAACGGTTAATCGCCCATACGGTTAAGCGTGCTCATGTGAGAATAGTACTGGCTTGGGTGACCTGCCGGGAAGTCTTTGGTCATGTTTTTCTCAGTCACGATTAATTCTCAAATAAATCATGAGTGTGTCAAACATTTTTCTGATGCGGGGTCACTTAACGCGGTCGAGTTTCGTTGTACGTAGAATTTCTGAATGACGTTTTACCCTAAAACGTGTAATTCCTTAATAACTTTCACGAAAATGATCTGACGAATGTCAAACATTTAATTTGCCATGGAAATGATTTATCACTCGAGAATATCAAATAAAAATCAACTTTCGGGAAAGTTTCGGGAAAAATGAATAGTAAAAGTGAATAGTGAAATTTTCCGGGAATGGTAATTAACCTGAAATTGCGAATTGTTACAATAAGGATCAAAAATTTATAAAATTTAAGGTCTTACAAAATTCAAAAAAACATACCCAAACTCAGATTCTTGATAAAAGCTTAAAATCTTATCTAAATTCAAAATCTAAAACATACCCAGTTTCCAGTTTTTGATAAAGATCAAAACTTTATAAAATTTAAGTAATGACAAGGTCTTAAAAAATTCAAAAAAACATACCCAAACTCAGTTTTTTCATAAAAACTGAAATATTATCTAAACTGAAAATCTAAAGCATACCCAGTTTCCAATTCTTGATAAAGATCAAAACTTTATAAAATTTAAGGCCTTACAAAATTCAAAAAAGCATACCCAAACTCAGATTTTTTACAAAAGCTGAAATCTTATCTAAATTCAAAATCTAAAACATACCCAGTTTCCAATTCTTGATAAAGATGAAAACTTTATATAAAATTGAAGTGATCAAACAAAAGAAAAATCAAACCACAAGGGTCACGGTTCGAAAACATTAGACCCGTGTCATTTCTACCCGAAATATTAATATTAGTCACGAGTTTGACTCGCGACCGAGTCAAACCACGCGTTAAACGCGTTATCTTACCGTGTCTTCAATAGATCTACAAGTAGTAAGTGGTAAAAGTGGTGGCGAGGGTTTGCAGGCGGCGGTGGTAAATAACAGGTGGTGGAGGTGTTATTTTAGGGTGCGTGTGGGGTAGTAGGGGGTAGAGGGGAATGTGGTGGTTCGTTTGGTGGTGCGGTGTAGGGAGGTGACCGGCGGTGAGGTGGTGGCGAGGGTTTGCAGGTGGCAGCTAGGGTTTTGAAAGGGAGGGAGGGAGAGAGTTTGGTGAAGATGATGATGATGATAAAATGAGATGGGGAAGGGTGTGTTTGTTTATTTGTTCGAACAAGAAAGGAAAGAAAGAAAAGAAAAAGACAAAAATACCCCTCACGTGACTAACACGTGGGGTACTTAACAGGCAAAATTTTGCATCATTAGTCCCTAGGGATGTATTTGTTCCAAAGTTACTAACGGAGGGATGATATTTGAGACGAAAAAAGAAAAAGGATGTAAACGTATCATTTGGCATACCTCAGGGATGTATTTTGGACTTTTCTCGAGAATTAATTTTAAAAGATTGATTCCTTATTTTAAATCCAAACCACAAACCAAACAAGTGTTTTATATATGGAGCCCACCAAAACCATTCCAAAACATGAAACAAACGAACCCTAAAGTTTCATGATTTTTTTGTCAGTTGGGGGAAAAAAAATCAAAATCCCAAAAGAGCCTCTAGAAAAAGTCGGATGTGAAAAAGATCCCACGCTTTTAACAAAAGGTAACGCAAAGTTGAGTCCAGTCTCACAACCAACTTTAGGTCCCACCCACTTACCCGCCAACCACTCTGACAAAACAAACAAACAAACAAACAATCTTGTTTGCATTGTGAAAGAAAGAAAAAGAATGAAGACATGCGTGGTACTCGGTGGGAGAAGCTTCATCGGGAAATGCCTCGTCGATCGGCTATTAAAACTCGGCAATTGGATCGTTCGAGTTGCCGATTCCGCTCAGTCCCTTGATGAGTCAACTCTTCTTACACGTGCTCTTTCTACTGGCCGTGCTTCTTATTTTCATCTTGATGTTCGTCATAAATCTACAATCGTTAATGGTATCATCATCATCATCATCATTTCTATTTTATATATTATCACATATTAGGGTTTATGATTAATTATTATCACTGATCAAAACTCATGTGGTGCGTACAATAAAGTTGGGAAAAATCGCTATATTTTGTTTATTATATTCTGCCTGATTATGTCGCATTAGTTATTTTATATCGTGAAAATTAGTGAGGCTATTTGTAGGTATGTGATGATGACCGCATAGGATTATTTTATGAGGTGTTTCGATATAATTTTAAGTTGATAGGCTATTGAAAATGATGTATTTCTTGTTTTTACCAACAACCATAAGAAAAAGAATTTGCAAACTAGATATCAATGTGATACGATCACCATCTACTCTACTTCTCTTTGGTTTCGGTTGGGGAACAAAATAACTCGTTTGTCGTTGATATAATACTTGAAGCTCAAAACTTGCTCATGAAAGAGCACATTGGGTAGGAAAAGTTTGGTGTGGTGTTACTAGGTGATCAGGGCGTTTTAAGGTGTGTATGTATTTAATGTGCATCACTCATCCCGAACTAGTGTTATTCCGTAAGTTCAAATTGAATTAGAATTTGCAGAGATATGGGATGATGTGGAAACTATAGATCAGCAAGTTTGCAGTGACACTGTTTTTCTTTTGACATGAAGTTAGTCTCCTCTTACAGTTTTGCATTTTATTACCACCTTGCGCTTTTAGATTCTCTCTTTCAAAACTAAGAAATTGGTTGTATTTGTAAATAAAGGTTTTCCATCTACTTTGCATTGGTTCACGAGTCCACATTATTGTCACAGAAGAAGTTTTGTAACTTATAGATTTCCATAATACTTTTTGTCTAAGTTTTAGGTGCATACTCTAATACCTCTTTTGTGGTAACATCTAAGTCGAATCACTAAATTTACTTGCTGCTTGATTATGTAATTTATACATATAGTCGACCCAACTGATATTCATTAGGTGGTTATTATGCTATTGCTATGCATATTCGTAATTGTGGAAAAGAGCACAATGCCTCTTGTATCTCTTTTTTAGATACCTTGTTTATAAGTGTCTTTATCAACTGACGTCTTAGGACAAGGGTTAAACTTATATTTCCTATACATTTTTTCTTTGCAGCTATTGAAGGTTCAGAAGTAGTATTTTACTTGGATGATATTGATTCTTGCAATCAAGATTTCTATTTTGGTTACGCAATAATTGTTCAAGGTTAATCACCACGTACAGTTATAATGAGGCTGTGTTCTAATTCAGAACTATTTTGTTGTTGGTCGTTTTTAATCTTATATATTGCATCTTTTCTAGGTGCAAAAAATGTCATCAATGCTTGTCGGCGATGCAAAGTTAAGCGGCTAATATATGGCAGTACTGCAGATGTAGTGCTTGATTATTCACACAATATACTTAATGAAAATGAGACACTTTTGTACTCTTCAAAGGTATGTGATCATCTGCAATAGATATTTTTGTACACATTGGGTGTCATGATTGCTTCTAATCTTTTTGTCTTAATGGATATTTTTTCGCTATTGGTGAGTAAGCTTTTATATTGTCTTAAATCTTCCTTTTATGTTCTTATGTGATGTGTGTGGGCAGTGGAAATCGTTAAAGGATTCAACATTGTCTTTACATGTACATCGAATATAAGGGTAACACCCTAATTTAAATTGCATTAAGCTCGATAATTCTTTGCTGTTATGCAGTTTAAGGATTTGTATACCGAACTTAAAGCTCAAGCAGAGGCATATGTTTTGCTTGCGAATGACATTGACGGGCTCCTTACATGCGCTCTCCGTCCTAGCAATGTTTTTGGACCTGGAGACAAAGTTCTCTTGCCATCTCTTATTGAAGTTGCCAAATCTAGCTGGGCAAAGGTTAGGAACCTACGTTGATATTCATTATTGCTGTTATCAGTTTTGGGTGGTAAATAACAGTAGTGTATAAGGACATCGTTTACTATTTTTATAAAGAACATTGCTAACTTACCAAAATGTGTACCGTGCATGATAATGAGTGCTATCTTTGTTCTGATTCTTATATATAGACTATATGCCTTTTTATGATATAAAATGTTATGGATAGTGTGATACGAACCCGTCCCATACTAGGCTCGTATTGGTTCATAAGCTAAGTGTAGAACTCACTCCAAAAAGCTAGCTCAAAGGAGGAGGGGACACCTAGACTTTATAAACCGCCAACCAATCCCATACTTGGCCGATGTGGGATCGTAACATAATGTTATCATACAGTTTTAAGAACCGAGAAGTTAGACTAAAATTACCTTTCTTAAATAACAATCTCATCTTAATATTATTTTTTTGGAGTTAGAACTACAAGTTGATTTTGGTACATAAGTATGTCCAAAATGCTCATTTCTCTGGCAGCTAAGCTACTTAACTTTTAGTAGGACTGAGAGGACATATTAGTGTTGCTCTATGTTAGGCATACAAATACAGTTGCTGGGCTACATTTCTTGCCGTCTTGGTCTGTTCTGGCACATTCATAAATGCATTTTGTGCATAATATGTTTGTTTTCTGATTTTACCTCATGATTTTCTGTTCTTTTCTTTTGTGATGATATGCTATATACATTACTTAAGGATAAGTCTTTATGTTTGCCAATTTCGATGGCATCCTGTAATCTACATTCTTCAGTGTTGTAAAAAGCGGCCTAGTGGCCGCCTCGATTTTACACTAGGCGGCCAAAAAAGTGGTCAATGCTGGTCAACCATGGTCAACACGGGTTTTAAATTTTAAATTAGGTTTTTTCTTTCAATTGGTCGGATCTTGTTTTTAAATGGTGTATAAGAATAAACTTTGTGATGTAATTGTTGTAGATGAGAAAGATGAGAAGAGAAGATGAGAGACTTGGAATGGTGGCTAGGAAAGAAAAAGAAAAATGAGACTTTACTTAAAAAAAAACCCTAATTTAAGTGAAAGCCCTAATTTACATGTTAAGCCGAACATCCAATCTCTTTTAGACCTACTTAGTTATTTATGCTAAAATCTATCAATGTACATATAATTTTAAAATTTATTTATAGAAAAGTCAAATCCGCCTAGGCCCCGCATCGGCCAATTACTAGCTAGGCGGTGGTCGACCGCCCGACTAGCGCCTAGCGCTTTTTGCAACCATGACATTCTTAATGGCATGCAAATGCTTGTCAGTTCTGTAAATCTAACAAAGTTACTTCTTGGTTATTGCTTATATAAGTAATAAGAGTCTCTCATTCCAGTTCATTGTAGGAAGTGATCTGACCACATCTGACTTCACGTATGTGGAAAATGTCGCTCATGCCTTTATATGTGCTGAAAGTGCTTTGACTTCTCACATGCTCACTGTATCTGGAAAGGTAGCACAAAATTTTCTTAAATTGCTTTTTTTTTTTTTTTGGCTCTACATTGAGGTCAGTGGCTAAATGGTTTGGATCAATATATTGTAGGTATTCTTCATAACTAATTTTGAGCCAGCAAGATCTTGGCAGTTTGCCCTGTGTATGCTGGAGGGCTTAGGTTATTACAGGTAATGAATGAGGTTCCAGTGCATATGCGAGTTGTTAGATATAATGTATACAATTTTTTTATTTTGTAGTTTCAGTAATGGTTGAGTCATTAACTTGAGTATACAAGTATTCAGTTGGTGTAACACATGGTGAGATTGCTTCGTGCGTTTTTTATTACTACCTGAGAGTCTTTGTGTTGTATATAGTTAAGTGGTTGTACTTATCGTAATGAATAGTAAATTTATAATCAAGTTCTGTGTTGCATCCTAATATTATTAAATTGTATGTTGATTTCACGATTGGCAATATCAAGTACCAATAGCTCTAGAGTTTTGGACCGAAAATTTTGGCTCATATCTTGAAATAAAAAATATTGGTATTATGATGATTTTTGAAATTGGTTTTTATCAAGTGTTACTTTCGACCTTTAACTTTATATATTGTTATGCTGTTTCAACTCTTGATAACCACTTTTCTTTCTCTCTGTAGCAAGTGCTGGTCTTATGGTTTTTTTGCTGATCTACTGAAGTATTGTATGAAAGTTAGAAACATATGAGGGCATGCTTGGTAGGGGGTTATGGGGGGTGAGGAATGGGAAAGATAATGAAAAAAGGTGCTTGGTAGAGTATAATGCAATGACCCATTACCCAATAGTGGGTAATGGGCCATTACCCAATAAATTGCGGGGAATGCTTTTCTTTCCCTTTCCCTTTCCCCACCATTATCACTGACTTTCCCTTTCCCTTTCCTGAGTTTGAACCAACCACCCCCTGAATGTTGTTGCTATTTGTTTGTCATTGTATTTGGTCGTTTATATATGATTGCAGGCCGTTTATCAAACTTCCTGCTGTGGTGATCCAGTTGATTGTTTCTCTCATTAAGTGGATGCATTCAAATATGAACTCTAGAGACCTTAAGCAAGTTTCAGTTCACAACATAGTCCAATTAATGTCAAACACTAGAACTTATAACTGCTCTGCAGCTGAGCAGCACATTGAATACTCGCCAGTCGTCTCACTTGATGTAAGTTTTATAGGTTCAAAATGTATAAATATTTGTTTCACTTTTATATAATTTTGTGATGTCTTTATAATTATCTACCAACATTTGTTTATTGTTTGCTGAATCTGCAGGATGGTATTGCATTAACTGTCAAATCATTTACACATTTAGCCAAGGAATTACCATCTAGCAAACTTGGAGACGTTATTGAAAAATCAAAGGTAGAGGAACTGTTAGGAAGTGGGGAAGGTAAGAAGATGATGATAGGCATCGAAATATAAAGTTACTTTTGAAAAATGTGTAATTGTAAATGTCTTGTTATTTTGTGGAGGCAGTTGCGGATATTTTGCTGTGGAGAGATGAGAGGAGATCATTCATAAGCTTTCTTGGAGTGGCTTTTCTGTATTACTGGTTTTGTGAATGCGAACGAACGATTATCTCCTCTACTGCTCAGCTTATGCTGATCATCATAGTTGTGCTTTTTGGATATGCTAGATTGTCACCTAAGTTCTATGGATCTGCTAGATTGTCACCTAAAATGTAAGCATAACCCATCAACCCTTTCTCAACAAAGCCTTGAAATATATATATATATATATATATATATATATATATATTTTACTTTCCCTGATATCTGATTGTGCTTAACTTGCTATAGCTCGGTCTGTTCAATCTCAAGGACATTACCATGTTTTGAGGTATCAGAAATGTTTATGAGGAGTTTTGTTAGAACCATAGCAAACATATGGAATGGAGTAGGCCATTTAGCTAAATCATTGGCAGAAGGAAGCGACTGGAGTTTATTTTCCAAGGTATTTACCATTTTTAATTGCCCTCATTCTTGTTTTATGTAACCCTCCAATTCACTCATAGTGAAAAGTTTTTTTTTTTTTTTTTTTTTGGGGGGGGGGGGGGGGGGGGGGGGGTTAAAGAGTAACAAGTTCTGTACAGTTTTCATCCGATTTACATAATCCATTATACTTACGACCTGATCTTAAGTCTTTTGGTTGGGAAATCATTCCTTGATTGGATCCGTACTCTCATCTAAACATTATTCTCTACTTTTATCTTGTGACAAGTAATGCATATTTTCTCTTATCATATGACATGTTAATTTGTTCAAAAAATCATTTGTTTCTCTGTATCTTTTAAACAAGTGCATTACCTTTGCAGGTAGTAGTGTCGATCTATATTTTCAAGTTGCTTATGGTGAACAACTTTCCCACATCAATTGGAGTAGGTATGATTTATTTTGTTCGTCCTCTGCTGTTTGTTGTTGCCAACTTGTTAGATTCAAACTTTGGCCAGAAGGTCGTAGATTTAAATTGCCAAGACAAAGGCAACATATGACGACTTCCCTCCCAACCTCTTATAAAAAAAAATAACCTTGGTGTTAGAGGTGGTAATTACAACCTGTTTGCCTATTAATGGCTCAGTTCTCTTATACGATAATGGGTCAAATGGATCAAACGAGTTAAAAGTCGCCCAAATGGGTTCTATGGTGCATAAAATTAAAACCTATTTAAAAAGTAACTCACTATCGACTGATATAACATATGTTTTATAATCATGTATGACCCACTATATATTTAGAATAAGATTCAAGATTTAGTACAATTATTTAACCCGAGCTGACTCTTTTGACCTACTTTTCTACTAGCCAACTTCGCCACCTCTGGTAATCCAAGTATTTAGCATGACAGTTTTAATCATATTTTCCACTTAATTTTTTTGCTGTCCTTCATTTGACTTTGATCTGACTTGTTGATGCAGGGTTGGCCTTCTCTTTTGTTTTCTTCTTCATTTATGAACAATATGATGTGGAAATCGATGGATTAGTAGGGATCATAGTTGAAATCATGAGGCAGTCCATTGTATGCGTGACAAGTCGTCTTCCCATGCCAACACCATCTCCTCTATGTATCAACACCAGTAAGCCTACCAAATCAAAAGGATCAGAGATTAGTGTAGTGGCATCTGATTTGCAAGCAAAACTGTGTATGCCAGTTAGAATATAGCATGTTTTTGTATATGAAAATTTACTTGAACATATAGTCTAAGTCCCATTTCAACATAGTGAAAAGAAGGTTATAATTCCCTAACCCAGGACAATGTACAAATTTGATTGCATTGTTTAAATGACTCAGAATTTTAGCTATTGGAAAAGAAACTACTAGCCTGTGTCACAGTAATCGACTTTATTAATGGTTTGATAACCTTGTGTCACTACTAACACTTGTGAAAAGAGTTGTCTAGATATTTATCACGTAATGATAAAACTATGTTAAATTGTTAATAAAGTAAAACAAGTTGAGTATTATATGGATTTACTGTGAATCATTGCTATAATTGCATGGATTGCTCGATTTTTTTGCTTTATATTTTACTTGACAACTAGTTTAAAACCCGTGTGATACAGCCACCTCTTTGTCCGTGCTAATAGAAGAACTCCTGCAGTTCTTTTCCGATGTACATAGTACTGTTATGCAAACCTTACCTAAAAATGTAGGACTTATGTAATTACCTACAATATCTTTTGTCCAAGCTAACGAAACAAATGTTGTAGTTCTTTTGTCACGTGCATAGCACTTCCAGTATTTAATTGTTTGGGGGTGGGGGGGTATATCAACCCTCCCTATTTGGATATTCTAACCATCTCTAAATAATATGGTGTACTTGTTGGGGCGGATATATTGATCCTTCCTATTATACCTCTTACAAAACTTTTTAGGTTAAATGTGTTCCTGAACATTTAATTGAACCTACGTGATATTTTTATTGGTTAATGGACTCGATTTCTAATTAGTTTAGGAGAACAGCGTAAAGTTTGCTTGTGGTTGTGGTCTATTTTATTGTAGCTTATAGGGGCATTTGGTGCTGATGTAGGATGGCATATAGGGGTGTTTTGTTGAGTGTTATGTTTTCTAACGGCTAATGATAGGTTTTTTAGTAGGGTATAGTGAATCTACCAACGATTTAGGGGTAAAATAAGAAAAATACAGTGGTTAGTTTGGGATAAGAGTTTAAGGGGTGTTTTGCTTCTACTCATTGACTGTTAAAATTGCTTATATGCTCTATCATAATGCAATAAGCTAATAAATAGTTTTAACAAAAAAATCACAAACACCCTTTTAGTGGACAAGTAACTAATTTTTAGTAGTTATTTAGGGGATTAAATAAACAACTTAGTATAGCCTTGCAATCCCAAACACCTCTATGTTAGATTTAATGTTAGCATGCTTTTAATATGGAAAATCGATTACCACTTCAACAGCTTAGATACTATTTTTACCCATAGTAACAATTGCTCAACAGATTCGAGGCTAGGGAGCCCTTATATTTCAAATTATATGGAGAGCAATGCATACTCGTGTCGCGATTATGACAAGTTCGGCCAAGAATAACCATCAACAAATCACATTGATGTGCGAAATATCCAAATGGTTCGGAAGAGGTCAACCAGGTTTCTAAATGGTTGAATAGTTGATTTTACTAATGTCACACAAACGATATTTATTTGAGTTGTCAATACTTAATGTTTAAATATGTAAGTTTTAGGAACAAGTACATTTTGGTCAGTAATTTGTCAATCATTTGATAAACTAGATAAGGAAGTTTTACGTACTGACATTATTATTTTTATTTTGTTTACAGATAAGTCAATTCTTGAGAGTGAAATGCCCGAGTAGATGAAACGTTTCAAAGAAACAGAGAACGTAGAAAAAGTTTGGTTTCACCGTACGCTTCTTCTAGACATAACAATTTTGTGCACCACTGACTTATGCAAAAATGAGCATGCGCACAGGTCCTCACCACGTGCTCAAGTCATCCACAGCCTATGAACTTTTTATTTTCATTCAAATGGTGTAATGATGATTTTCATAGGTTTAAAGGTCAAACAGATTAGTTGTGTAAGTTTTATAGACGATAAAATAATAGATGTGTATTAGGATTGAACTCGAGATTACGGGATTGCACACTTTACGTATGAAAAGTAAATGAATAATAATTATATATAAATGTTATATTAATTATTAGAACATAAACACTTAACGATCGTTAACATTTAACGGAAAAGGCTAACGACCGTTAGACGAATAAAAGGAAAGAAATTATAGATGAGATTTGGAATGTCAAGAAGGTTCCAGAAACCCCTTGTGGGTCTATGGGATCGGCCAAGGGGGAATACCCACCTCCTTTGTGTCTTGAGCTCCAAGTTTTCTCCCCTATATAAACACACAAGGATTATTGGTTTCTCACAACTTCTACACATAATCTTAAGTGTGTTTTTCTCTCCTCCTCTCCTTGAAAAAATCGACACCCCATTAAAGTTTAAGGGAGTCGAATTTTGTGAAGTCTCAAGTGTTTGTGTTTGTATTACTTGCATAAACTTTTATTTGAAGTAATACGTGTGTACAAGAACGCGATTCAAACACACTATTGTTTGATTCTTGGATTAAATTCTTATAATCCACATAAACCTTAATTAGGGTTCTTGAGTTGAAGATTTGCATCAATTGATTCTTGTTCGGGCTAGAATCACTACGGTATGTTTACTATTTATATTTGATTAATTAATTACATATTATATGATCTTATTATAATTGCTTCCGCTATGCTTACTTGATGTTAATTGGTTTATTTATATGCATGTCATGATTATATAATTCCAACAGTGGCATCACGAGCCGTTATAATGTGTAATTAATTATCGAAACGTATAAAAATTGAATCTTGATTTGTTTAATTACATGTTTTTAGGGTTTTCATATTCCTAACCCTAATTTGTTTTATGGGTCGATTGACCCTAATAGGTTTTAGGGTTTTGGTTTTGATTTTTAATATGATTATTGATTAGAAACCCTAGAATGTCATATAATTGTTTATGCATTTTAGTAAACGATCTTGGTGCAATATGTTAATTGTTAAGCATAATCCATGAAAAGTGCATGTTTGCATTGATTTAATTGTGTGATGAATTTAAATGGTTTAAATTGGATATATGAATTAAATTGTTAAGTTATATCGAAACATGTAAATTTATTAATAGATGTCGAATTGGGGAAGACTCAAATATTAAGTATTCAATTACGTGCTATGTGGTGTTTGTTTAGTTTTGGCTTACGCAATCGATTTGTCAATGTATGTGGATCTTTTTCCTTTGAAGAAGAAAGCCCTAATTGAATAAATACGTTATACACCTAGTTTTGATTATTATTAGGATTATTGAATAAAATTTGCATGTGGCTACATGTTTTATACATATTTAATTGTTATGTTATGTATATATGTTTATTTAGTTGTGTTATTTTTTATTATGCATTACTTGTTTTTTGTTTATTATTTATGTGAGACATGTTTATAAACGAAAAAAGGGTAATTTTTGAATAGAAAAATAATATGGACTAAATAAATGGCGAAATTTGTTTTGGTTTTAAGAGTTAAAATTTCAAAGGTTTGGTTGATTGATATTTTTGTACAATAGTGTGTGAAAGGCGGACCAAAAGTCACCATACAATGTGCTTGTAGAGAGGGGTTTTTAAAGACCATGCACCTACCGGTTCTCTACAACCGCTTGCGTGCCGATCTAGACGTACCTATATCACTATTTTACGTACACTGTCATCTTAAGGGTGAATTGACCACAATTATTATCCGAAACACTAAGCCTTAGGGCTTATGCAAAAGTACGATATAAGTGGACGATAATTGTTGGTAATTCTTTAATTGGTAAACCCGATACCTCAATCAAAACTTTGCTATTTTACTCTTAGTGAATTGGTAATTAAAATTGTTTTGTAAAACCAATGTTATGAAGTTGTATGCATCACATGTCAAAATTAATACCCTTATAAAATTAAGTCAAATGCCATCTAATTAAGAACACTTGAAGTTGTAGTTTACGACATGTGAGAACTTGGCTAGATTGCAATGGAGAGGTAAATTTCATAATTTCATTGCTAGCAGATCAACTGATGTAATGGATTTATGAGTATGCAGTTTTTAAGTTAGACGACTTAAATTGAGTAGGAAGTGAGAACTTGGACTCAAGGCATTAAGATGGGGATCAAACATGCTTACATTACAAAAGTTTTGTGATTGTAAATCCCATAAATCTAGGAATTGGAAAAATGTTATGCCAATTATTGTACGACAAGTTACCTCATATTATACTTTCATTACTAGCAGATCAACTGATGTGATGAAACTTTGTTTATGGAGGATCCTAGTTTTCAAGATAATTCTATGGATATTATTTCCTTGGGTATTTTATTTTCTTGAAAAACTGTATTATCAAAAGTACTAATGTTTTGAACTTTCTTTATCTGTAGAAATGGCTCAAACTGATAACACCAACTTACGTTCTGCGTTCAAGGCTTACTTTGAACGAGAAAAATTGACTGGTACAGAGAATTTCAATGAATGGTATCATTCACTCAGGATTGTCTTGCGAGTGACTGATCAACTTGAAATCTTGAAGACGCCTTGTCCTGCTGAACCAACTGGTCCAACTGCTACTGATGAAGTAAAGGCCGCTTGGAGAGAAGTTTATAAGACGCATATTGATGTGGCCTGTTTAATGTTGGGGGCGATGACACCTACTTTACAAAGGCAGTTTGAAGAATTCTTCCCTATGAACATGATTGATGAACTTAAGAAACTATATGAGAAACCATCAAATGTAGAAGTTTACGATTTGATGGAGGCTCTACATGGTTGTAAGCAGGGTGATGGTGAACCTATGAGTGCTCATGTATTGAAAATGAAGAGTTTCATGGATCAATTACAAACACTTGGTAAACCCTATGACAATGATATGGTTGTGAACTTAATCAATAGATCCCTTAACAAGGAATTTAGTGGTTTTGTGAGGAACTTCAATATGCATTGCGTGGGGAAGACAATAAGTGAATTGCACGCACTGCTCATTGATTATGAGAAAGGTTTACCACAAAAGGCTCCTACACCCCAGGTACTTGCTATTCAAGGGGGTAGAATTAACAAGCCAAATGCGAACAAGAAGAAGGGTAAGGGTAAGGGTAAGGCTGATAAGAATAAGCAAGTTATGGCTTATCAACCTCCTCAACCTAAGAAGAACCCTCCTAAGAAGGATAATCCGAAGAAGGATCAAGGATGCCATTACTGCAAGGTGATGGGTCACTGGAAGAGGAATTGTCCTCTTTATCTCGATGACTTGCGAACTAATAAGATTAAGAAGACTGGGCACGTGGGCGCCAACACTTCAGGTAACTTATTTGTCATTGAATTATTTACTTTATCTCATAAATTAAATTCCTAGGTACTGGATGTGGTATTAACATTTGTAATACAATGCAGGGGTTTAGAGAGGAAAGGAGACTATCTTATGGGGAGTAATTTCTGCAAGTGGGCAATGAAGCACAAGCAGTAGTTGAAGCCATAGGAGTGTTTAATTTAGTTTTATCTTTTGGTTTAGTACTGATTTTAAACAATTGTCATTATGCACCTTCTATTGTTAGAGGTGTTGTTTCCTTTTCATGTTTATTGGATCTTGGTTTTACTCATACTATTAATGGCAATGGAATTTGTGTTTCTTTAAATGGTGTATTTTATTTTAATGTTATTGCTGTGAATGGTGTGTTTGAAATTGATATGAATGATTGTTTGTCCAATAATAATAATTCAATGTATAGCATAAGTAAGAGAATGAAGTATGACTTGAATTATTCTTATCTTTAGCACTGTAGACTTGCCCATATAGGCAAGGCCCGCATGCAAAAGCTGCAACAAGATGGGCTTTTGAAAAATATCAATGATGAGTCATTTGATAAATGTGAGTCTTGTATATCTGGGAAGATGACTAAGAAACCTTTTCATAGTAATATGGAAAGAGCTTCAGATCTACTTGGTTTGATACATACTGATGTGTGTGGACCACTTAGACATGTGTCAAGGAGAGGTGTTATTTACTTCTTAACTTTTACAGATGATTTCAGCCGTTATGGTTATGTTTATTTACTTAAACATAAACATGAGGTGTTTGAAACATTTAAAGTTTTCAAAACAGAAGCAGAGTTGCAATTAGGAAAGAAGATTAAAGCTCTTCGTTCTGATCGAGGTGGCGAATACCTTAGTCAAGATTTTAAAGATTTCTTAACTGAGAATGGAATTGTCCAGAATCTTACATCTCCATATACTCCACAACAAAATGGTGTATCTTAGAGAAAGAATCGTACATTATTGGACATGGTTCAATCAATGTATAATCTTATTAATCTTCCTTTGTATTTTTGGGATTATGCTCTAGAATCAGCTGTTCGTATTCTAAATATGGTTCCCACAAAGAAGGTTGATAAGACACCATATGAGATACGGAATGGAAAAGCTTCGAACTTGTCTTATTTAAAGGTCTGGGGTTGTGAGGCGTATGTTAAACGTGACTCACCAGATAAACTCCAACAAAGATCTGTAAAGTGCATTTTTGTAGGATACCCAAAGGAAACAATGGGTTACTACTTTTACTACCTACCTGAGAACAAAGTATTTGTTGCTAGGTATGGAGACTTTCTTGAAAAAGATCTTGTATCTCAAGAAGTTAGTGGGAGAATCTATGATCTAGAAGATGATCAAGATAATGCATTACCTTCAGAAAATACTAGCACACTTCCTGTAGAACCTGAAAGTCTGGGTCCTCCACCGAAAGTTGAAGTAGTTCCCATTCGCAAGTCTTCTAGACATGTGAAAGCTACTGACCGTCTATGTCTTAATGTAGAGGTTGAGGAAACTATACTAGGGGATCTTAATGAACTTACTAGTTATAGAGCTGCCATTAATAGTCCTGAAAGGGATAAATGGAAGGTAGCTATGAATGGGGAAATACAATCCATAAAAGATAATGAAGTCTGGATTGAAGTAGACCTTCCTCCTAATGCCAAGGTAGTTGGAAGTAAGTGGCTCTACAAGAAAAAGACTGACATGGATGGAAATGTACACACTTATAAGGCTCGTCTAGTTGCTAAAGGTTTTACTCAAACTTTTAGAATTGATTACGAGGAGACTTTTTCTCCTGTAGCAGACATAAGAGCTATTAGGATTCTCATAGCTATAGCAGCGTACTATGACTATGAGATTTGGCAAATGGATGTGAAAACTGCTTTCTTAAATAGTCGTCTAGATGAAGACATCTATATGGCACAACCAGAAGGGTTTGAAAATCCAGAGTTTCCAAATCGTGTATGCGAACTTCAAAGATCCATTTATGGATTGAAGCAAGCATCACGAAAATGGAACAAGAGATTTGATTATGAGATTAAAAAGTTTGGACTTACTCAGAATCCTGATGAGCCATGTGTATATCACAAAGCTAGTGGGAGTGATAATGTAATTTTCCTAATTTTATATGTTGATGACATATTGATCATGGGAAAAGACATTTCAAGTTTGCAAAAAGTTAAGGCATATATTGGAAAGTGTTTTTCTATGAAAGATTTAGGAGAAGCTGCATACATTCTGGGAATCAAAATCTATAGAGATAGATCAAGGCGGTTAATTGGATTAAGTCAAATTGCTTACATTGACGAAATATTGAAAAGATTCAATATGCAAAATTTCAAGAAAGGATATTTGCCAATGGAAGTAAAACATGGATTATGTAATGAGTTTTGTGCTGAGGTGGCTCGCATGAGTAAAGTTCCTTAAGTATTTAAGAAATACAAAAGGATATGTTTTTGGTATATGGTGGAGAACCAGATACAGAACTTGATGTTACAGGTTTCTGTGATGCGTCCTGGCAAAGTAACAAAGATGATGCAAAGTCTCAGACGGGTTATGTCTTTGTTATCAATGGAGGAGAGCAAGAAGCAGAGTACAATTGCGATGTCTGCAACAGAAGGTGAATACATTGCTGCTTCAGAAGCTGCTATGGAGGCTGTTTGGATTAGGAAATTCATTTCAGGGTTTGGTGTTATGCCTTCAATTGAATTACCTATTAATATGTATTGTGACAATTCTGCTGCAATCATATTTGCCAATGAACCTGGAGTCATGAAGGGCACCAGACATTTTCTACGGAAGTATCACTTTGTTCGAGAAAAAGTTAACGAAGGTGAAATAAATCTGCTGAAAGTTCATACAGATGATAACTTAGCTGATCCATTCAAGGCTTTGGGAAAAGAAAAGCTTAATTAATTAGCCAATGGCATTGGGCTTAAATTAGCTAGTAGTTTCATGCATAACTATGATTAGTATTTGGATAAAGAATATTGTAAACAATTATTATTTTAATGAAAGAAAGTATTTTGGTATGTTTATTTCTATTGTTAATTATTGTTGTCCTATTTTTGCATGCTTAAATCCATGAATAAAAGTTATTCTAAATTGTCCGTTGTCAGTTAATAATATGGGAATATTATTAAATTAAGACAAATCTGAAGGTTGGTATAATATACTTAAAGTATATTGATGCGTAGTCATGCCATTTCAGATGAACTGGTAGTCATAAGGGTTGTTTTCGGAAGTGTTACAAAGTTTGTGTGTGTTTTGCTTGTAGTCAATATAGAATTTGTTCCTTTAAATTGATTTTTGGAGTTTAATACTGCTGGGCCCCTCGTAGGGTTGTCAAGGTGTTTGCGTGGCCATGTCCAAGGTCTTCCGTGAAATGTTTATACGATTTGGTAATCTTGTCAATCACTAAAAATGAGAAACAGAATGGTTAAATAAGGAATGACCTAGATCCATATCCTTATTAACGTGGTATTAGTAACAAAAGGATAATAATAATGAGAAATCATTAAAAGGTTTTCCAGGAGCCTTACTCGAGTTGTACTAGAGGTATCGGCGTGTTGCAAGACGCTAACCGATGTGATCACTCTATTATGATATGTGTAAGTGGGAGCTGTAAGTTTTATAGAAGATAAAATAATAGATGTGTGTTAGGATCGAACTCGAGATCACGAGATTGCACACTTTACGTATGAAAAGTAAATGAATAATAATTATATATAAATGTTATATTAATTATTAGAACATAAACACTTAACGATCGTTAACATTTAACGGAAAAGACTAACGACCGTTAAACGAATAAAAGGAAAGAAATTATAGATGAGGTTTGGAATGTCAAGAAGGTTCCAGAAACCCCTTGTGGGTCTATGGGCCGATCGGCCAAGGGGGAATACCCACCTCCTTTGTGTCTTGAGCTCCAAGTTTTCTCCCCTATATAAATACACAAGGATTATTGGTTTCTCACAACTTCTACGCATAATCTTAAGTGTGTTTTTCTCTCCTCCTCTCCTTGCAAAAATTGACACCCCATTAAAGTTTAAGGGAGTCGAATTTTGTGAAGTCTTAAGTGTTTATGTTTGTATACTTGCATAAACTTTTATTTGAAGTAGTACGTGTGTACAAGAACGCGATTCAAACACAATTTTGTTTGATTCTTGGATTAAATTCTTATAATCCACATAAACCCTAATTAGGGTTCTTGAGTTGAAGATTTGCATCAATTGATTCTTGTTCGGGCTAGAATCACTACGGTACATTTACTATTTATATTTGATTAATTAATTACATATTATATGATCTTGTTATAATTGCTTCCGCTATGCTTACTTGATGTTAATTGGTTTATTTATATACATGTCATGATTATATAATTCCAACAAGTTGAAGGATACAAACAGAATATTATTTTGATTGTAGTTGAATACTTTTAAGCTATGACTTTGGAGCATTTGATTAGTATTTCAACAACACACCACCTTTATCTCCTGATGTATTTATATATACTTATCCTCTAATTCTTTTAAACTCCAGTTTTCATCAAAAATGGTTGTCAACTTATATTTGTTAAATATCTTATGTAATGATCATGTAAAATCTAAAGGATCCAATGTATGCGAATTGGCAGCAAAACCTGAGGATCCAACATATTTTCAAGATAGAGCTATTCTTGCACCCACACATGAAGAGGTCGGAAAAGTAAATTCACGAATGATGTTCAAACTACCTGCTCGAGAGAAGGTTTATTATAATTCTGATACAGTTTTTTGGTGTTTCTTATTTCAAGGAAGCCATGAAGATGGGTGTTAAAGTGTATCACAACTTATTCATTATGTTGTTGTGATTATATGTGGTTTGAAGTAGTCATAGGTCTGTATGGTGTTGAGTTACTTGATACACTTATTACATATCCACGGATTCATGGCCTTGATTATACTGGATTGGTTGAAAGAAGTAGATCTAAGGTTTATTGGCATGCTTAAGAATTTGTGTAATTCATTACATATTTGTTTATTATCTTTGAGATACTCAAACTTAAAAATTAAGCGTCTAATATTAATCAAAATAAAATGATAGAGCTAGCCCGCCCATCGGCGGGTCTTGAAGCTAGTACTTAAATATAATACATATCATGAGAATAAGAATAAGTGAATAACGCAAAAACTTCGAACTTATTATCCAAGAGCATTGATATAACCACAAAATATCCATCGAAAAAAAATCACAAAAATGAGTTGTTATATTTTGATTGGTATATTTTGATATATTTTCTCTTTCTTCTCCTTGTTTAATCCAATCAGACATGAATAACTCTTTTATATGAATGTTTTATGGTTGTAGCAATACTTTATATCCAAATAATTCTATTAATCTTGGTTAACACTTTAAGAGCTCTAGGTATGGTGGCGAGGGAAAACTCCTCATTTGAGGCGCACGGGGTACCACGTCACTTTAACAAAACTACTTCTACAACCCACTTATCACAACTAACCACAACTTACTCATTTGAGTCCCACCACTTCCTATTTAATTTATTTTATTCAAATAAACTAAATTCATTTCATTAAAAATAAAAATACATTACAACATATTAAAATTAGACGCAACTTAAAATAACGATACGGAAAAAATACAACACATATTAATAATACGAAACTTAAGCATTTTACTCGTGGCTTTGATTAGGCGCAACTAAAAAACCGTTTTTGTTAAAACTAGACGCAACTAAAAAACCGTTTTTATTCAAAATTAGGCCCCACAAAATGGTAATAATGTCAGACAAATGGTTCGTCATGTAACACCCTAGACAAATCCCACATCGGCTGTGGCCTGGAGAGATGCTGGGCTCATAAGATAACATTCGCCTTACAATGACACAACGCGTTTTGTGGTCTACTGCGAGTGGGGTTCTTAGGAAATGGAAGTTAAGCGTGCTCATGTGAGAGTAGTACTGGCTTGGGTGACCTGCCGGGAAGTCTGCAAATGAGGCCACAAAAACAAAGCCGTGAGCCTGCGGGCAAAGCGGACAATATTGTGGTCTGAGTAAGGCGGGATGTTACAAGTGGTATCAGAGCCACTCTTGAGCCATTCGGGATGGTGGGGCAAACCTCATCGAGGACGATGAGTCCCTAACGGGGGGGGGGGGGGGGGGGGGTGATTGTAACACCCTAGGCAAATCCCACATCGGCTGTGGCCTGGAGAGATGCTGGGCTCATAAGATAACATTCGCCTTACAATGACACAACGCGTTTTGTGGTCTACTGCGAGTGAGGTTCTTAGGAACTGGCAGTTAAGCATGCTCATGTGAGAGTAGTACTGGCTTGGGTGACCTGCCGGGAAGTCTTCAAATGAGGCCACAAAAACAAAGCCGTGAGCCTGCGGGCAAAGCGGACAATATTGTGGTCTGAGTAAGGCGGGATGTTACACGTCGTCTGCACGACGAGGTCTCATTTGGCGAGCAATGGCGAAGGCAGGCGGTATGGTGGCGAAAGATGGCGAGGCAGCCACGCTGGAACGGCGAAGCTCAACGAGCTCCACACCCACCGCTCTAAAATTAAGGAAAACACAAAATAAAGATAAGAGATAAATAAATGTATTACAATAATTATGAACGAATTTAGTATTTGTCACTACTCTAAAATAAATACATGTAGGCGGTGGAGACATGGAGGTAGGAAATGCGAAGGGTGCGTTTAGTTGATGGAAAACACCAATGTTTTCCGCAAAATGTTTTGTTGAAAACAAAGAAAACAGAGATCACGTTCAAATTAGTGTTTTCCAATAAAATTATCCACAAAACACAAAATTCTTATTTCCAACTTTAATACACAAAACTACAAAATATTTATTTATTTATTTATTTATTTTTGTTATTTATTTTTGTTTTCACATATTTTCCTTTAAAATACCCCAAATCTGTTTTCGTCCGTTTTTTCCGTTTTCGTTCGTTTATTGCGTTTTCGTCATTTTTTTTACGTTTCCGTCCATCATTTACGTTTTCTTCTTTTTTTTTCTTCCGTTTTATTACGTTTTCGTCAGTTTGTTTACGTTTACGTTTTCGTCTGATTTTTTACGTTTTCGTCTGTATTTTTACGTATTCGTCCGTTTGCTTACGTTTTCACCTATTTTTTGGCGTTTTCGTCCGTTTATTTACGTTTTGACTGTTTTTTTTACCTTTTCGTCTGTTTTTTTACTTTTTGTCTGTTTTTTTATGTTTTCGTCCGTTCTTTACGTTTTCATCCATTTTTTACGTTTTCGTCCACTCTTTTACGTTTTCGTCGTTCTTTTACTTTTTTCGTCTATTTTTTTTTACAATTTCGTATGTTTTTATACGTTTTCGCCTATTTTTTTAAAACTTTTTCATCAATTTTTCTACGTTTTCGTCTGTTCTTTTACATTTTCGTCTGTTTTTTTAAGTTTTCGTCCGATTTTTTTACGTTTTCATCTCTTCTTTTACGTTTTCTTCTATTTTTTTTACGTTTTTGTCCGTTCTTTTACGTTGTCGTTTGTTTTTTTTACGTTTTTGTTAGTTTTTTTAACGTTTTCGTCTCTTCTTTTACGTTTTTGTCTATTTTTTTTTACTTTTTCGTCTATTTTTTTAATCCTTTTAGTCTGTTTTCTTACGTTTTCGTCTGTTTTGTTTTTTTGTTTTCGTCCGTTCTTTTATGCTTTCGTTTGTTTTTTTACGTTTTCGTCTGTTTTTTTACGCTTTCGTATGTTTTTACGCTTTTGCTTTTTTTTTTTACGTTTTCATCCATTTTTTACGCTTTCGTATGTTTTTACGTTTTTATTTTTGTCTATTCTTTAACGTTTTCGTCTATTTTTTACGTTTTCATACGGTTTTTTATGTTTTGGTCTGATTCTTTACGTTTTCATTAGCTTTTTTACGTTTTCGTCTGAATTTTTATGTTTTTGTCTGTTGTTTTACGTTTTCGTCTATTTTATTACGCTTTCGTCTTTTTTTCTTTTCTTTTTTTTTAATGATTTTGTCCATTTTATTACGTTTTCATCTTTGTTTTTACGTTTTCATCTGTTCTTTATGTTTTCATCCGTTTTCTTACGTATGATAATGTAAGAAAACGCAGAATAACGTACAAAAAACTTTCGAAAATGTAAAAAAGGGGATGAAAGCATAAAAAAACAGACGAGAACATAAAAAACAGACAAAAACGTAAAACAATGGACGAAAACAAAAACGTAAAAACATACATGGTAAGGATTTATTTGTTACGCTTTTAAGGGGTTATTTAAACCTTAAATCGTAATTATATGGTCAAATATTGCCTCAAATCGTTTCATTTATCATTTTAGGTATTTGTGACGTGATTTATGGAAAATGGCGCATTTTGGACGTTTTTGAACTCAAAAGTGAAAAAAACAACAAAGTCAAGAAAAATGTCAGGAATTACACCTGACTGCATCAGGCATTGGAAGCTGACGCCGTCACTTGAAGTTAAGGAAGCCGGGAAATATCAAACGTGACGCTCCAGTGAACCATTTGAGGATTTACACCTGACGTCGTCAGGTGTAGTTGGAAGTAGGCTGTCAGGTGCTATAACGAGACGGCCAAGAAGGTTTAAAGCTTGACGATGTCAGAAGTTGGATTGCACAATACGAGACCCTAAAAGCGGCGTTCTGACAGCGTCAAGATTTATAACCTGACGCCGTCAGCCTTGTAAAATCTATATATAGTTTTCGATTTTTCATTCATTAAGTTTGTAACTTTTGAGACAAAACCCTAAACGATTTTCAGAGGTTTTTAAGGGTTTTCCTACACTCTTTTCTTCCATGTTCAATTGAAGTTAAGTTTATCTTTTAATCATTCAATATGTCTTTGTGATGTTTGATTAATTTTATGCTTTTCTTCCCTTTAACATGCTAGTAGTGTTTGCTTAGATCTAATGAAACCTAGTTATTGATTGTTGATACGTTGTTCATTGTTAGTTGATGCTACACCTTAGGCCTAAGAAAACTGGCTGACCTATATATGTAGCTAGCTTGAACGTCTTAGGAAAGGCAATCGCATGTACACTGTGGTTTTTCTCGTTGTATTTAATGCATGAATTGAGGTTAGTGATCCTATAGTTTGGGTACTAAACGTGCAACTATTAGGAGAAATTGATATTCATAGAGTTGGGGAAGGGTGTTACACCCCCATTAATGTATTAAGGAATACAACGCTTCAGTTAAACAATTGCACTGTGAAATTCAACAAGTCAACAAGAGATAAATAGGGAGTAATTATGTCTAAGTAAATGATGCGTGGGAATTGCACCAGGCTTTACCTCTCGAGGGATCTCGAGAAGCTTACAACCCCCACCAGGCAGTGTACATGATCGTTGTAGTATAGTATAGTGACAAGTACCGGGGGATTGATCGTTCAATTCAGGAATAGTGTCGCTAGGATTAGAAAGCCTAAAAACTAGGTCTAGAGGTGAGGGATGATTCTTTTTGTATTTTTATATTTTATGAAAGCAATTAAAATCTCGGGTTTTTGGAAGAGTGGGCGGAATTAGTTGCTAGTCAACTAACCCAATAACTAAAGATGCAATCAAAATAAAATAACAAAAATGTAAATAAAGCTAATTACTAATGTTGTGTGAACAATAAATGGGAAAATTGTGTTTACTTAGATTTCATTACTCCCTAGATATCTTTTACAGGTTGATAGTTTGTTACAGTTGCGTGGATGACGGGTTATATTCCTTAATACCAATCGTGGGGTGGCGTACGTACTTCCCCAACTCTATAAGCTCCTACTTCACTCCTATGTCGAGCCTGCAAGAAGCTCCTAACATGGGATCACTAGAATTTGCTCATGCATTAAATACAACCATAAAAACCTAGTACGCATTGGTTCATGTTTCTTAAGACGTTCAAGCAAGTTACACTATGAAAGTCTGCCAGTTTTATTAAGCCTAACATCAAAATCATTCATCCGTAACAACTATAAACAAGCAATCAACCCATAATCAACATCTAGGTTTCACTACATCTAAGCAAACACACAAGAGATCTAGCCTAGCATGTTAAAATCAAGACAAGCGTAAGATATATTCAAACAACACATAGACATATTGAATGAATTGAAAGGATACTTATCTTAATTGAACATAAAAGGTTTCAAGGGGTGAAAACCCTTGAAAATACTGATAAAATCGTGCTAGGGTTTCTCTAAGTCGTCCCTAAAATTGTCCTCTCCTAATGAATGAAAATTACAAAACTATATATAGATTTTCCAATGTGACGGCGTCAAGAAGAAAATTCTGACGCCGTCAACCCGTCGCCCATAATAAAATCGGATTGCCTAGATCCAGATCTGACGCCGTCAAGAGTAAATTTCCTCTGGGCCGTCACGTGTAAAGGGACCATGACGGCCTATGGTGATGTCGTCATGCCCTAGTGTAAAATCATTCTGGATCGTCATGGACTCCATCCACTTCACCTCTTGTTTTCCTCTTGACGCCGTCATTAAGAAGCTTGTGACGCCGTCAGGTACTGTTCCCAGCAAGGAAAATTAAGACTTTGCCGTTTTCTTCACTTTTATGCTCCAAAAAGTCCAAAATGCTTCCTTTTCTAGAATTCACTCCAAAAGTACCTAAAATCACAAAAGGAACGATTTAGGGCAATATTTGATCAAATAAATTCAATTCCGGGCTTAAATGACCCCCTAAAAACGGATCATTTTTCGCCTCATTAGTAAACATGTTTGTCTCACTATAAGAAGTCCACCAATTTCCTTTTTTTAGTTAATTTTATTTTTGTTTATTAGTTTAATTAATAGCTTTTGGGTTAGTTGATTAGCAACTAATTTTGCCCACTCCTTTCAAAACCAAGATTTAATTGCTTTCATAAAAAAAAATATAGAAATACAAAAAGAATCATCCCTCACCTTTAGACCTAGTTGACCTAAACTTCAATCCTAACGACACTATTTCCCTAGAGAACGATCAATCCCCTGGACATACCAATACTACACTACAACAACCAGGTACACTGCATGGAGGATTGCAAGATTCTTGAGATCCCTTGAAAGGTAAAACATTTTGTGAGGCTGCAATCCTTGCATCAATACAAAAGTGTAAAAAAAACGGACGAAAGTGTAAAAAAACAAACAAAAGCGTAAAAACATACGAAAGTGTAAAAAAATAGACGAAAACGTAAAAAAAACAAAACGTAAAAAATGGATGAAAACGTTAAAAAATAGACGAAAACGTAAAAAAAACAGACGAAAACATTATAAAACAGGAGAAAACTTAAAAAACGGATGCAAACGTTAAAAACAGACAAAAACGTAAAAACGGGCGAAAACATAATAAAAAATAGGCGAAAACGGGTGAAAACATAAAAAACAGACAAAAACATAAAAAAACAGACGAAAACGTAAGAGAATGTAAGCAAATGTAAAAAAATGGACGACAACGTTAAAAAACGGACGAAAACATAAAAAAACAGAAGAAAACGTAAAAAAACAGACGAAAGCGCAAAAAAACATTAAATAAAGGATGAAAATGTAATAAAACGTAAGAAAACGGGTGAAAACATAAAAAACCGACAGAAACGTAAAAAAAACAAACCAAAACATAAAGAAACGGACGAAAACATAAAGAAACGGACGAAAATGGACAAAAACGTAAAAATATGGACAAAAACGTAAAAAGACAGATGAAAATGAAATAAAACGGACAAAAATGTAAAAAACCCGTTGAAAACGTAAAAAAACAGACGAAAACATAAAAAATCGGAGGAATACGTAAAAAATAGACGAAAACGTAAAAGAACATACGAAAACTTAAAAAAATAGACCCATGACCCAAAACGACCCGTTTGCCACCTCTAATAAAACGTATAAAAATGTTCAAAAATATATGAAAACGGATTAAAGCAAATGAAATATGAAATTTTACTTTATGTTGAATTTAATGCTTTTATGTCGAATTGTAGTCATTTGAAGATTTTTTCATGTTATTTGTTGTTATATTTTACTTTTTTAATTCTTTATTTTCTTGTTTTAAAATTTTTTATAGTTATTTATTAGAGAAAAGTCCAAAATACATCCCTGAGGTATGCCAAATAACCGGTTTACATCTTTTTTCTTTTTTCGTTTCAAATATCATCCCTCCGTTAGTAACTTTGGAACAAATACATCCCTCTGGACTAACGATGCAAAATTTTGCCCGTTAAGTACCCCACGTGTTAGTCACGTGAGGGGTATTTTTGTCTATTTACGTAACCCTGGTATAAAACCACGCCTCTTTTTAGGGGCAAAATCATATCCCCACCTCGTTTTCCCTCTAAAACACACAGAAACACGAAGAGGCGAAAAATTAAAAACCCCCAAATCCAATTCCAGTGTTCAACATATGATTAACAACAATGGTGGTTGTGGAATGGAGAATTCGCGACTATGATGATCCTGTGGATGAACAACAAGCATATAGTAAGTTTAATTTTACTTATAACCACATAATCTTTTAATGATCGAAACCCTAATATTGTATATGTTACTTGCTAATAGCAGGTACAAGACAAAACTTTTTCTCATTGAAGATTCATCATGGTGGTTTTTTCACTGAACCCAGGTAGAACCTACACAAATGGGAAACATAATTATGTGGACTTTATAGATGTGGACTTATTTTATGTGATTGAGTTAAATGACATGGATCAATGTTTAAGTCTGTTTTGTTAATCAATGTTGTTGGTTTATTTGGATGAAGAATTATATCATAATGCTTATGAAAATGCTGCAAATTTCATTGTTTTGGCATTGATAATCATAATACAACAGTTTTATTGAAAGGCATTTAAGCCATGATCCTAAAGCAACCATACAACATCTTCAGTCCAAACCAAACACACTAAAAGCCTTTTTTTCCCCTTGCCTTTTCCATCTATGGGCTTTTTCACTTCAAAAGACTTGATACCATGTTCCTGACAAAATTCCTTGCTTGCAAGTCCAAGAACCTTAAGCCTCTCCTTAAAAGCTTGCTTTGCATCAACAATGTTTGAACTTGTGCCAATTTTTTATCCATAAGCATGAAACTGCTCACTCAATGAAACAGAGCTTTCCTTTGCAACTTTTGGAAAATGTTGGCCCATCCTGAATCACATGAAGATGAATCACTGCTTGAAATGTTAATAATTTCTGAATAAAAAAACCCAAAACAATTAAATTTCAAAATAAATAATTTCTGCTTGAAATGGCCCATATTGATTCACATGAAGATGAATCACTACCTGGTTTCTTGTTCTTGTTGGAATTCATTTTTTTCATGTGTATCGGTTTTGATACAAATGTGATGCAATGGTGATTTGGGGTGGTATGCAGGTATATAAAGACATGGAATCTCTTTATTCAAGGCCAAAAGGGTCAATGTGCAGTCCCTTCAAAGCAAATTGGTTCAAGTGCAGTTCTAATGTGCAGAATGGGTAGAAAAAAAATAGTGAAATGAGATTCTCTTCCATATTTCCCATGTGCAAACTACTTTATTCATGCACTCTATGACTATGCATGCAGTCTTTAAACAAGCATGTCTGTTTCTCTTTATTTTGTGCAGCTATGAAGCTATCAAACATCTACAGCTATGGTTGGAAAAGAATAATCCAATTTGTGGTAAAAACCAATTACTTGCTAACATTTCACACCTTCTAACACCTTATTGATCAGTCAAACTAATTCAACCCATTGAAAGTCAACCACATTGTTTGCACTTGTACCAATTTAACCCATTTCAACCTTAACACAGTAAATTGACAAAAAAAACCATACATATTTCATTGATAACTGGAAACATTACATTAGTACATTTCATTTCATTTCATCATCAAATATATAACAAAGAACAACCAACTTAATCCTAACATGATCTTCAATCTTCTAGCTTTTGAAGCATTTTCCCTTGCTATTGCAGCAGTTTCTCTAACTGTTTCTTGAAGCTGATTCATGTTGTTTAATAATCCAGAAATAATCATGACGGATCTTGCACACATAGGAGGATCCACCCAGTCTTGAAACCCATCATTAGGTTCCTTAAAACAAACAATTATAAATAATTAAATAAACAATTAAACTTACACATCCACTTTCAAATTCAACAAAGTGTTAACAACTTACAGGTTTTGGACAACAATAAAATCGTCTTCCAGGATTGGCTGGTTTCCATGTAGTTCGAATAACAGTTGGTAGCCCACATCTACAAATCATAGTGTGGGACATGCTTAGGGTTTCCTGATTTTGGATACGTTTTGTTTTGAATTGGGGAACAATGTTGGAATTAGGTTTATGATTTGGGGATTAGGGGTTTTTTTTTTTTTTGATTTGGGGAAGAATGAAAATGATCCCACTTTAAAAAGAGGCGTGGTTTATACCAGGGGTATGTAAAAAGACAAAAATACCCCTCACGTGACTAAAACGTGGGGTACTTAACGGGCAAAATTTTGCATCGTTAGTCCAGAGGGATGTATTTGTTCCAAAGTTACTAACGGAGGGATGATATTTGAGACGAAAAAAAGAAAAAGGATGTAAACCGGTCATTTGACATACCTCAAGGATGTATTTTTGATTTTTCTCTATTTATTATTTAGTTTGTTAGTTTATAATATTTGTTTTTATGTTTCGAAGATATTTTATAAGATTACAAAAGTAATAGAGAATTGAGATAGAAAATAATAATACTTGAACATGTTTTATAATTTTGCAAAATGAAAAATAAAAACACATGTTTCTCTAAATAAACTTATTTTCTAAATGTATTATTTTGTGCAAATAAAACTCTCCTCCAAAATGAAAGAAAATATTATCAAAAGTCTCCATCGGGTTTGTTTTGGTTTGATTTGATTTAAGCCCGTAGTGATAGCCGGTTCAGACAGACCAACATAATAAGAAGAAATCAGTTTTGTTCCTCTGACAGAAAAACTAAAATCTTGAAAAACCGATTGATTCAAAGAATGAGACCTCCACCTTTGAAATCAAACAATAAAGGCGGCGATACAACATTTATAAACAACAATCTATGGGTAGGAAACTTAACCCCAGATGTAACAGATTTCGATTTACGTGGCTTATTCGAACAACACGGCGTGGTTGAGAGCGTGACGTGTTATCCGTCACGGAGTTACGCTTTTGTTAATATGAAACGTCCTGAAGATGCAAAAAGAGCGAGAGATGCTCTTCAAGGTGTTGGATTACGTGGTGGATCCTTGAAGATTGATTTTGCTAAACCGGTTCGTATATTTATTTATTCTTTTTTGTATACCTCGGCTAGGGTTTCGACAACTAACCTTTATATGATATAGATTATTGCTATAATAATAATAATAATAATAATTGAATTTTGGTATCACTCAACTAAGAATTAAGTTACTCTCTCTTTAAAAAGTTTGTTATGCTAAGCCTATCATCCAACAGCATTCCCCAATCCGACTAGCTGTACGCGACCGCCAACATCCACTATTCAAACCTTTATGCATGCGATTATCGATTCAATTCATTCTTGAATCAAGGCCTACTAATTAAGCCAAATTGCTATCAAACTTATATGTACATCTACAAATGATTTTTTTTTTTGAAAAAATCAGTCAAAGAGTTGCTCTTAGGAAGATGTTTAGACATACATATATTTTGGGGTGGGTGGATAATATTTGAATTAATCTCTTCAAAATACGGCACCTGTACATGTTTTCAAGCATTTCTCGAACGTCCAAATTGGTTGATTTGATCGATCCCCAGAGCCTGTGGTTGCTTAATAGGTTTTTGAGAACTATTCACTAAATTTAACTGTTAGCCGCTATAAATTCGTTTAAGTAGGAATAATTGAACTACCCTTGTAACTAGACGAGTAACCAATCTCATCTGGTAGCAAGCTTCTATCTTTATACGCAGTTACTTTAAGCCAGATATGGCTGCGGTTATTGTTCTAAACTGGCAGACAATTAAAAAACATGGTCCACTGAGTTGTGGAAATTATGAAAATTTGTAGCCGACTTCCTCGAGCTGTGTCATCATTTCGATTCTCGACATGAACCTATTTCTCGGTCCCTCGTGTGATTGTACCAATTATATCAGAATAATATAATAACAAACTTCCACTTCATTGTCACATAATCAGAAAGTGATTGTCAGTGATATTATATTTTAAAATAAACTGCATAATATGGCTGCGCAATTCTTGCATCACTATAAGGTTACTCGGCTGCCTAGCTCCAACTAACAACAATTTGCGATGGAGTTTTTTTGATTATATAATGGGAGAACGGACTATATTATTAATACTAGCTCGACAATACCCATCTCTTAACAAAATAAATGGCATGCTTTATGGTTAATCTGTTAGTGTTTTATGATTCATATATTTCTCAAGTTAACAATAACAACAGAGAAAAATTAAATTGTGTCATTTTGCTCCAGATATGTGGTCAAGTGATAAAGAAGTGTCCAATGTGTAATAACATTTCACCCCGATTGTCGTTAGTTCATGGCAGTTACTGTTAGTTGCGAATTGTATGATTATGATCTTCTAGTCGACTCTGATTTTCTTTTACTTTTGGCTCTTCTACATGGGGACAACATTTAATAAAAATAAAGGGCCAAAAACAAATTAGAATAATAAATGCAATTACTGATACGGAAGACTTCTGTCCAACTTTTTTATTCGAAACAAGCTGTTAGCCGCATGGGCCAAGTGTGCAAATAAAACATGATTTAAAAAATTAAGATTTTTGATTTCTTTGTCTTGTAAAGATTTGTTCAGTCTTGTTGCCATTCTCGCCACCAACAAGTTTAGGTTAATCATGCAGTTGTTTAGTTTTATGTCTATTTAACCTGTTTGATTTATTAGGTAGTACATAAGTATCAACGTGGAATAGTCGGGTAGGCTCAGAAAAAAATCCATTATCATTATAGAATGGTGAACCTTATGGTTTGGGACACACGTATCTTCATTTTGTGCGCTTATCTATGGATTGCCTGGTCTAGAACTCGTGATATTTTATTGTCTTTGTGCTCACTGAATCGGGTCAAAGCTGGTTATTTCTTAGTATGGATTCAAGAGTTCGGGTGGGCTGAACTGAAACACTTTCTCTTTAAAAGTTGACTAAACAGTTAGTGTGTCAAATAATGTTTCAAAAATCGTATTCTGTTTATAATAATCCAATCCTTGCTTAGAATGATTTTTTGAGATTTAATTTCAGAAATAGACTTTTGGCGGCTTTTGACCCATTGGAATGCCACTTACTAAATCTACCATTCACAGTATTACCTATCCCCTGGTTAAGATAGCAAATATACTTTGGCTTAAGTAAGCCCATCGATTAAACCGATGTTTTTCCAGTTAAATTATATGAAAGATATCTTATTATTCAGAGCTTCAGGTTTCTTGTATCACAGACTCACAGCTGATTTTGGTAGTTTATCAGTAGTGCTTGTGCATTATTTGAATTCCGCCAAAGCCGTCCACTTTTCTTTTAGTTTCAAGGCACGTATCTAAACTAAAACTGTGTTCATAGTGACAATACGACGGGCAATTTTTAAAGAATGTGAGGACAAAATGTATATTACATGATCTACCATGGCAAGGAAGTAATAGCTTGAGTGCAAGAACAAATATTTATTAGAAGCAGTCATTTACACGTGCATCCATTGCACTGTCCCTTCCCAGTTTTAGTGGGAATTGGGAAAGCAACCTTTTAATGCCTTATCTGCTATGGCTTACCTTTTTTACATAGTGTTATACCCTTAATATAATTCATCATAGTACTTGTTGGTCAAACTCTATTAGGATCATATCCTATGAACATATTAACAGCAAAACAAGCCTAAAAGTATATTGAAAAATTGAGTAACAAGCAATAAGCAAAGACGGCATACAAGATAAACTGTTAGACACAAGTATATAGTATTTTAAAGACAATACAAGTGGTAGTGTGTAAATAGTAGTGTTTTGATACTATCTTGAGCATTAAAAGGAAAAAATACAGTTCATTTTTTCAAAAAAATTAGGGTTCACCTTTTTTGTATGCTATTGGTTCTCAGTCTACTCCCTTTCTTTGCCAGGCTAGACCTTGCAAGACCCTATGGGCAAGTGGCATAAGCAATTCCATATCCAAGGAAAATCTTGAACAAGAATTTTCCAAATTTGGTAAAATCGAGGATTTTAAATTTCTTAGGGACAAGAACACAGCATACATTGATTATGCCAGACTAGAGGATGCATCAAAGGCTCTTAAAATGATGCATGGGAAGTATAGAGGTGGAAGTGTACTTCGTGTGGACTATCTCAGATCCAACTCAAAAAAAGTAAGGGATTATTATAAAGTATAAGTATTAAAAGTTTATGTACCTGCACTGTGTTTAGCAAGTTCTATCCTTTTTGACTGCTTCCGTATAACAGGAGCAGGCTCTTGATTTTCGTGACTCAAAGGAAGGTAAACATGTCAGAAGTATGGCTCCACATGATTCACCATGGTTACCACCAGAAGCTGTTAACAGTTACCCTGATCCTTCTTATTATGGTCCCAAAAGGCAACAGGTTATAACCTAATTCCAGTTTACCCCTTTTTTTATAATATTTTACATAGCCAAGAATTGGTTAGAATCAGAGTTGGAAAGATGGTCGAGGCGAGTAGGGTTAAAAACAGGATGTGGCTGGATCAACCTGCTAACACCTTTTTGTCATTATTTTTAACATATTTATTAAGTAATGAGTCTTTTATTTATGATTACAAAAGCAATATCTTTACATCAATAATCAGAATCTTGTAATAAAACAAGTTACGAACTTATATGCATTAGAAATAGACTTTTCGCGAGTTTTAACCTGCTTGACCCCTATCCCTTTTAGTATTGTTATTTTTAATTGGGTAGTTTGAGATAAAACAGTGACTGTTTGACCCGTTTATGTTGAAGTGAGTCTTGCAGAACATTAAATATGCTCTAATATGCCTTTTTGATGTTTGTACAGCATGTTATGCCCTTAGATGGTCATAAAGGAAGTGGAGAGCAACCAAGTAATGTTTTGGTAATATCATATCCCCCCGTTGTTCATATTGATGAACAAATGTTACACAATGCCATGATTTTATTTGGTGAGATTGATAACATTAGAAGTTTTCCCGCAAGATATTATTCCCTTGTTGAATTTAGAAGTGTAGAAGAAGCACAACTTGCAAAAGAAGGGCTTCAAGGCCGTCTTTTCAATGATCCCAGAATATCAATTATGTATTCAAATGATGAACATACACCAAACAAAGATATTACTGGTTTTCATCCTGCAATAAAAGGGCCAAGACCTCAGTTAACCCCGGGCCTGCAATTAGATGTATACGGTCATCCCATGATGATGCCACATGGTCGTGACATGCCCATTAGGCCTTTCGGTCCTCCTCCAGAGAGCTATGATCCTCCACTTCACGGTTCAGAGTTTAACATCCCTAACCCTATTATTCCAGTGGGTATTCCTAATTGGAGAAGATCTTCACCTTCTTCATCGTCGGGTGGAAACCCGCCTACCAGACCGTCTCCTGGGTCATGGGATGCTTTTGATGGAAGCCAATTGCATAGGGAGCCCAAAAGGCCCAGAACTGATGGTAAAAGTCAGGGAGTGTTGGGTAGTTTCCCACAGGTTACGGGTGCAAGATTCCCAACCCGTGGTACTGGAACAGTTCAATCAGGTTCTGACTATATATGGCGAGGTGTTATTGCTAAGGGTGGAACTACTGTCTGTCATGCCCGTTGTGTTCCTATCAGAGATTGGATTGGATACGACATGTACGTGATTTTTCTTTATCTGTTGCATGATTTTCAATAGCTAATGTATAGGTCATGATTATGAATATATTATCATCATGATAAAAAGTTTTTCACATATATATTAACATAATTTTAGATAACATTGTTTATAATTTTATGTAATAAAAACTTTTAAAGTATATATACTACTCCGTATTAGGGGCTTACACAATCCCTTTTAATGAATTGGATGTACAAAAGATAGTATAAACATAACGAGACAAATGAAAAGGTATGCAAACAATCCTATTCTAATTCTTTGATGAAAATAATTTCAGAGGTTGTATACGTTAAAAAATAAGAATTTTTTTGATCAGAAATTGTTTACCTATTGTTATCAAAATTTTAGCAAGTTACAAATTGTTTTATAGTGGACCAGATCACTGCATATATATGCTTATTTTTTTATTACTATTATCTTCACATATGTGATTTTGAGCCTGCAGCCCGGAAGTTGTCAATTGCTCAGCTAGAACAGGATTGGACATGTTGGCCAAGCACTATACTGAAGCTGTTGGTTTTGATATCGTTTTCTTCTTGCCCGATAGTGAAGAAGATTTTGCTTCATATAATGAATTTGTACGTTACTTGGGTGACCGAAACCGGGCAGGAGTTGCTAAATTTGACGATGGAACCACCTTATTCTTGGTCCCACCTTCTGAGTTTCTTACGAATGTTTTGAATGTTTCTGGGCCAGAGCGTTTGTATGGAGTTGTTTTAAAGTTCCCTCAACACACATCTCCAAGCACCTCAGCCCAACCCCAATTTATTGATAAGCAGCAGATTCCTTCTCAAAATGAGTACAATTTGAACCCCAGTGGGGAGAAGGTGTTACAAATCGATTATAGTGGGGTCCCACATGAAGGTTCAAAGTCAAATCCAAAGCCAACGGGCCCGGCAGCTCGTAACCCCTTGGCCCCTCCTCCTCCCCCTCCACCTATCTCTACATCTGTACCACAAACCGGTCTTTCTTTAACACCTGAACTTATTGCAACTTTGGCTTCTTTGGCCAAGGGAAAGTTTAACGGCCAGCAGCCATCAGGTGGACCATCAGGGGCATCATCTGGCGCTCCAGTGGTGGGGCCGGTATTGACCTCAGTTCTACCTAACGAGAGACCACTCAGGCCTTGGGAATATGAACCCGAACCATCCAACTTGAGGGGACATTTAATACAACAAGCTGACAATTCCTTTCATCCTCAGCCACAAATCCAACCTCAGCACCAGGGTTATCAGTCACACATGGTCAATGACTCTCGTTTGACCTTTCCTCCAATTCAAGATTATTCTTTTAGTATGCCACAACCATCCATGACAACCTCAGTATCTCAACCTTCAGAAAGTGGTCCATTTGTAGTTCCCATGCAGGCCAGCCAGCAGTCATTACCCAATTTCCCGCAGGATTTGCTCCCTGGCTCGGGTTTACAGGCTGGAAATAATCTTTATGGTCCTAATGTTTACCAGCCACAAAGTTTGGTGGCTGCACCAACTGAGAACTCGGGTGTGCAGCTCCCCGAGCAGATGCAGCAACTTCAGTCAGCATTATATTCTGGAAATCAGCAACCATCTGGTTTTGATGCTGAGAAGAATGAACGGTATCAATCAACACTGCAATTTGCTACGAATCTGTTGCTCCAAATACATCAGCAGCCAGGCACGCAACCAGGGCAAAGGGGTGGAAGTCATCAAGGAGGTTCTTTTCATTGAGGTATTACCAAGCCCAAATTCTTAATTTCAGATGAAAATATGCTATTTTTTTATTTAATAACTTAGAGAAGTTAAGATTTGATCGACTTCTTTATCTAGGAGTTGTGAGTGTAGGTTAGTCGGTTCCCTCCTTCCATCACCTGATGCTTTATGCATCTTCAGTTTGTAGATATAGTTTCTAGTTAGAAATGTCGCTTTGTTTGTTTATTTACAGATAGAAGTGGTAAACTGGGTGGGTTGTGTAATGGTCAGGGGTAAGCTTTAGTATAGTTTGTGTTGGATTTGCTAACCCCAATTCTTTCCATATATAAAATGTTGAAGTGTGTATAATGACTACTAATCTATAATAATACAATGATAGTCTGATTGAGGCTTTAGTTAGAAGGTTTTATGCATTTGAATACATTGATGATGACTTTCAAACTGTTAGACCTTTTTTAATCTATTTCCTTTTTAGTTTGATATGTTAACATAACCAGTTAAACTCATTGAGATAAAACATAACTCAAATCGACCCATATGTATAAGCATTAGTAATCTTTAACACATCAGTTGGATGGGGTTTGTTAAAGTTTAATTTAGATGATCAAATTGACTTCTCATAGCTAAAGGTTATGTCATATATATTTTACCGATTAAAAACTATACACATTATTTCAAAATATGTATAATATCCATGTATGTGACTTGCTGATATACACTTGTCAAGGTTTGTAAAAATCCTGTCAGCAGTACCGTGGCGGTCGACCACCTTCAAGCGATATATCAGTCTTGGCGGTGATATATCTGGATAGGGACCATAAATTATAAAGGAATTTATTTGAAAAAAATAAATGCTAGCAATATTCTAACAAAATAAGTCAATAACCACAAAAAACTAAAGTTTAACATGCTTGAAAAATAAAAATCACAAGTCCATAATTATTTATCAATTTAAGAAAAAGATTTTTTTTACTGAGTTTGACAGCAGTAATGACTGATTTTGACCATGACTGATATATTTGACTGATATGCGAATTTTGTGGCGGTGGACCGCCGCCAACCGCCATGGCGCCACCATATCGGCCGCAATGACCGGTTTTTACAACACTGCCGCTTGTATTAGTTTAGAGCACATGCAAATTATGGGCATAAAATGAGTCGAAATTATCGATTAACTCGAGCTCGAACTTGAATCGAGCACGTTCGAGTCGAGCTTTATCGAGCCTTGAGCCCGAGCTCATAAAATAAGCTTGAAATGTTTAACTAGTCGACTGAGCTTATATACGTTTGACTTGAGTAATTATCGAGCTCTTAAGTGATATATACGTTTTTTTTTTGTTTTTTGTTTTTTGTTTTTTTTTGTTTTTTTTAGGGCGTATATGTTAATACATTAAATGTAAATACTTATCTGTGAATGTATAGGGTTTGTACAGCTCGAGTCGAGTTCAAATCGTATCTTGTATTTCAGTTTTAGTTGGTTAAAAAGAACAATTCATTACATATAAATCGAGCTTTTTGAGCTAAACTAGAACCAAATTCAAGTTTTTTTTTCGCTCAGCTTGAGCTTCCTTCACAAAGGCTCAGTGAGCTACCGAGCCGAGCATATAATATCATCGAGTCGAGTCCTGCCAAAATTCAACTCGATCCTACTCGTTTACGCTTGTAGATATGATAATGCATATATTCTGTGTCAAAGTGTTTGGGACATAAATAATTAAATATTAACCCCTATATTTATTTCTATAATGCGGAGAATTTTATAAAGCATTTAGGCTAAATACACAAAACTTGATCTTTAAGTAACTGTAATTTACTATTAGACCACTCATCCAAAAAAAATGGTTTCCATCCAAAAATGGAAAGTCAAAATAATCACACAATTAGATCTTTGCAAAATGAAAAGTGACATGGGAAAGCCATATATGGTTAAAAAGAAAAGAATGATTTTTCTTTTTGGTGTCTATTACCAATCATGTTTTGACAAGTTCAAAGTCCAGATTAAGAAATATAAAATGACCTTGACATGTGTTAACAATGTGTTAATATTGTATGAATTAGGCATCTCAGATTTATTACCAAAGAAGAACTACTATTCCAACAACTATATTCGTCGCATGCATAACAATTCAGTTATCTCCAACAATCAAATTCAAAATATAATTATAATATTTAATCAGATTTTTAGTGAGTCGCTTCGTGAATCGTGAGCTCAATTAGTAGATAGCGATTGTGCGCCCCTTTAGAGAAGAGATAGGAGCGAGCACTCCACGAGCTCGTAAGTAAAGTACGGAACGAGCCTTGTCTACGAAGCAGAGCGACCTCGTCTTGCTTCGCATGATATATCAGTTTCTACTTCATTAAAGAGGCACATACACACGTATCCTTCTTAGTCTTCGCTATTACCTCTCAACATCGGAAAAGATCTTTTTGTAATCGTCGCATCTGGCGAGCACCCTACTAGTTCACATATATGTATATCATGTAAAATTCTTGTATAAATTGGATCTAAGTATATATATTTCTTCTAATAATAATTGTACCACTTGTCCAACGAGCATCTAGTATGCCATATACAAAAGTTACTGATAGCATAGCAAATAGGAATGGAAAATCGCTTGATGGACAGTTGACTTGATTAATGAGATTCGGAATTAGACCTTCTAAATTGTAAATGGCTAAAATAGTTATTATCAAAATAATACTGTCAAGAACTTTTGTTTATGTGGTAACTCTTTGACATGCTGGTATTATCTTAACAGGTACCAGGTGTCTGAAAGTTCTACAAACTGTGATATTCTTATTCAAAATGTCATAGGCTACAAAACAAAATGTTATCAGGATCAACAGTAATCCATCTTTCGGCTTCCTAACAATTAGTTTTTAGGTTCTTATAAAAGATATGTTAAACCTAAAGCAATGTCATGGAAAACGCTATGCGTCGTGTTATTTGTTTGAAGTATTTGTAACAATAGTTTCCTTAATGCGTAGCCGCGTGTGTTGATTGCTATATCGGTCAAAATGTTAGTTGTATCCATTGAAACAGAAATTAAATCAGATAAATGAATTTATTGACATCATTGGGGAAAAAATGTGTGACAATTCATTTTCTTATAAATGGCTAACATGATTGTGAACTTATAGGATGAAATGGGACTTTTTAACAATTCATTACGATGCAATCAATCGACGTGGTGCCTACGACATATCTTCGTTTGGTTGAAGCCCTTTCAGATGAGGTCTACATTGGTTCTTCATGGTGTTGGATTAGTTGGATGATGACATCGTTATTTCTTCTCTTTTTCTATGAATTGATGGTCTATCAACATCATTTAAATTAGACCAAAAAAAGTAACTAATTCCAAAGTATATCTTTTATGAATAGTTATCTTTTGCCAAGGTTGTGCTCATTTAAAGCAAATGACCTATGAATTTATTCAAGTGGTTTCGGTTTATATATATTTTAAATAACTTTATGCAATATTATTATCAGATTAATGTTTAAAAAAAGTAATTTTCATAAAATTGTTACTTTACATAATGTATTTTTCGTTGTTCGGTTAGACTAGTTATAATGCCCGCGCACGCTCGTGATTTTTTCTAATTTTTTGAATAATGTATTTTGATTAATTGTAATTTAAATTCCAACATAAATCGATTAATGTGGTCATGCTTAAAGTGTATTTGCTAGTGTCTACTTTCAAATATAAAGTAACCCATTTAATGTAAGAACATTGTTTGTGACAAAGGGGTTGAATATTTTTAACGATGAATATTTTTCCTTTTGTACTAAAAGATTTAACAAACTAATTGTCAAACGGGTCAAAAGCCATTAGGAAACCTCACAAAATTCTTTATCCAAAAGGTGTAAAGTATTTGATTCTAAAAATAAGTATAACTACTATTAAATTTTAAATGATTACTTATGCAAAGTTGGACCTCTAATATAAAGATGTTGTCCACCCAAAGTTGGAACTCTAATATAAAGATTTTGTCCACCTGCGTCAGCATTTTATCCATAAGATTGATAGCCCAATATGCACAACCTGGGTCGGCTCAAGTAATTTACATATTAGCATAAGCATTGCTGAAACAATTTTTGTTGACAATTCTCGCGACATTTATTCTGGTCAATAAACAGTTTTGAACCGTCGGGCAAAACGATATTAGGGACCTCATCATTCAGAAACATGTGTGTTCTGTTACTTCAACAACAACAGTAATAGAACAAAATAAGTTTCATTGCAATCTTTCGAACCGATAGAGTTCTATTCATTGTAACAATCAATAAATTGGAGCATTCAAGAGCACGATACTTTTAGTTACCTGGATCATTGTAAAGACCAAAAGGATATACCATCATCGCAAAAGATGCAAAACAGTGACAATTATATTCAAGAATATGAAGACAATAATGTTCACGTAAACTAATACTCCGGATTTTAACCGTGCATAGAACGTTTGAGTTGTATTTTCCAGCCAAAGCTCCAGATGCTAGTGGATTCCACTTTGTGAGCTTGTCCCATAACTGGTGTACAGAAATGGATATTCATTAACCTGTAAAAATCATAGTATCCAAAAATCACAAGTATCTAACCTAAGGTATGCAAGTAAATCTATAAATCAACAACGACAAAGGAGTTTGGTATTGCAAATCTTTAGCTTATGCTTCTCACTTGATATAATGTTGATATTTTCAGATTATCAAGGAACTTGAACAACCACCTTCCATCATGAGCTCCTTTCGTCCAAGCCTATCTTCCTATTCTAACAATTAAATATACTAAAGCACATGCATCATGAGCTCGCTTTACAGGTTATCGTTTTCAAAATATTTAAAATATGAATGAACCAAATCTAATCAAAATATAATGTGGCTGAAACTATAACAAATTAAAAGATCATCAACAACAATATACTTTAATTAACAGTTCTATAATTGTTTCAAAGCAAAAGATATAGTATTATGACATCTTTCTAAGTAATCACGAACTAACTTTTAACTATAGATTGCTTCGTATATTAGCAACAATGTCAAATTGGCTTTACTGCTAGTTCATTATTATTAATTATAAAGTGCAAGCAATGACTTTGTAAAAAATCTCATCATAACTAAATTGAATCAAACTTTATATATTACAATTAAATATTGACCTATTTTTTTTAAGCAATCTTATTATCCGAATCGACTCAAGTTAGTGGGTTAAAATTGTAACCTCCATTAAAAACAGACACAAATTGCCTAAACACAATTACAGTCATGCATGAACATATTACTTACTCTTAAAGTGCCAATGGGCGTGGAAATAGCAACATGTAAATTATCCCTCTCATCTCTATGTTTTTAAGCGAGCTACTTGTTGATGCTTCAAGTCTTAAAAGAGAAGATGTTGAACTACACTGAATGGCTCCATCCCTTTCAACAACATCAACAGAAAATGATTCGTTGGTCCTTGAATGCCACAATGTTGTCAATCGTTCGATTTCAGACCTGTTGCAGTAAATTATATAAGTAATGACAATATCAATCATATTTTTTCCTCAAAAGCAAGTGTTTTTTTTAAACAAACTGCATGTTATTGATAAGAGAGTGCACTACACATGCTCAAAAATGTGATATACACAACAAAGATATGAGTTACCACTCAGAGTATAAGCAATAACGTAGAAGGGCATTAAATTAAAGACCAACCGAGTAAAGGTTTTTTGTTGCAATATTTGTTCAAGCTCTGATATCCCAGTGGCAGCAGGAATTCCCACTTTGCCCTTCCTCCCAGGGAACATTTCGACATTTTTCATTAATCTGTATTCACATAAAAGCTGTCGTAAGGGGTATGTAGAGCATAAAGTAGAGTAGCGGACATTAAAGTAATGTAATTATAAAATGGCTGTTTAAACTGGAATAACATAAAATAGTCATGTATTCAAATCTCAGGTTGTGACATTCATTCAACATTAAAATTAAATATTGAGATCCAATACATTAAAACTCAAGTGCTATTTAACATGACGAACTCCAGCAAGAACATAAAAGTGAAAATAATGTTTTAATATATTTAGACTTTTAGTCATAATGTTTGAAGTATCTATTGTATCATTACTCATATTGCAAATACACATCTTAAAGACATTCGGCAACAATTACAACATAAATACTAAATACGATATATTATACTATTTTGAACCCATGCTCGCCACAAGGTCAAAAATAACATAACACGACCAACCGAAAATAGTTAACGGTTACACACATTAAGCAGATGGTCTAGCAACATGCATAGGGGTAGATTCCCACTCAACCGGTTAACCACAATGTCCACCCGTGACACCCACCCTATAATAGGTATGGCAGGCAGTAGCAATAACTATCAGGCGATAACGTAATGGTGATGTTTGAATATAAAACATATATGAAACAAATAAACGTAGTGGATAACATCACCAACAAGGATCCATATAGCCAATATAATTAATCAAATAACAACCACAACATGTTTATACCTTTGTAGCATGCACCGGGAATCACCACCAATACCAATACCAATACCCACGAATGGAATGAGAAACCCAAATGATCAATAAGGTTGATCACCTCTATGTATGAAACACACTACACCTCCTTGGTTACCCCTTTGATGCTAGTCCTTAACCCCGTAACCTTTCTATTGCCTATGAATGAACAAGGTTCAAAGCAAGAGATCAAGAAAAACAAAACCCTAGATGAGGGTGTTTGTTTTGCCATGAGAGAGAGGGAGGAGAGAATTTTGGTAAGTGGTTAACTAATTATGAGGAGATATCTTCAATATATTATTGACCAAATTCAAAATTAAACTTCCCTTGAAAGCCCCCTAGGCCGGCCACCATATGGGCTCATATGGGCCTCACATATGTTTTTCCAAGTCCAATAAATAAAGTCCATTACTTAATCATTAGAAGCCCGATAGAGTTTCCGAGTAACGTAAGGTTATTTATATATCGTAAATACAATAAACACGACATATAAAGTGGTACCTAAGTGTATATGTGTGTGACCCCATAGGCTCACATATGTCTAGCCATATAATTATTTATTATAACATGAGCATACTCCAACATAATGTTCATCCCTAGACCCAATAACCTAACCTCTAATAGATGCTGCAATAGGAAAGCCATAGCGGGCTTTTGGCTTGAAAACTTGACTTTCTAATCATACCTATAACAGGATCAGCTGCATGAACGAATACAAAGCAAGGCTGTAATGACCAAGAAACACCTTCAGGAGGTCGGGGATGCTCGAAATAAAGAATAAGCATGGTATTTTTAGATTAAAAGAATGGGGAAGGTGTGTGTGTTTTCTAGAGAGAGAAAGAAGGAAACCACACACACCTAGAGAATACAAAGAGACATCCACCCTCCTAGTTGGGACTAGGAGGGGTATTTATACAAGAATACAAGGTAATCTATACACTAATGGCAAGACTAGTCCTTGTAGTTAAAGACTAATGCAATTCCCGAATATAACAAAACTTTAAGGCTAACAATCTCTCCCCAAAGTGAAGTTATATGGGAATTGCTTACAATGTTCCCTATAAGTAAAATTAAATACAAAGCATAAGCGCAGCAGCTCTGAGAGTGGTCTTCAAACTTCATTCTTTCATTCAGCTTCCTGAATCTTCTCAGCTGCTATCTTTTTACTTGCAGAAGAACAATGTGAGCAAATCTAATTAGGGATTAAATCTGGCTTTACACTCTCCCCTAATTAGTGCTCTCCCCCAAACTGACAACCATTCTGATGAATGCCCTGAAACTGAAAAAGTCTTTTGATAATTAACTGCAAACCGTCTTTAGTCTTCAAACACACAGCGGAAAATGTAGAACAGACTGTAGACTCGACCTTCTTCAAGATTGTCCATTCGGGGGAACTGAATATCAACATCTTCATCTCACCAAATGCATTCCAGTTATCTTGCATAAAGCAAATCAGCCCATAACGTACACATGAAATGATAACACCAAAGTAACAAGTTGACACACCGATCATCTTGAATTTGATGCCCGAAATTGGTGAAGGTGGATAAGGTAGAAGTACGTAGAAAAAGTTGAGAGGATAAGGATATAGAATCAACCAATCTCCGACACAAACCATTTCATAAATCAGTAAGCCCGATCTCGTGAACTTGTTGTGCGTCCTCGATGTACACATTTCTCTCCCCTGATGATTGCGATCTCATCGGAATCAGCATGACATTGTGTACTTGAAGTATTAACTAAAAGCACTTTATCATTAATCACATAAGCCCGTGAGAAGATGTCGATAATCCCAATCTACTAACAATACCATTTGAAACTGTCTTACTCTTTATCAACCTCTGAATCAACAACGGCTCTCTGTAGTAGCCCCATATGAAGATAACCTGATATGATGAACTTGAGAATGAAGTAAAATCCCCCAGACTTGTGACTTAAGCTTGTACTATCCTGTGACTAAGAACGGTGTACCTTATACCCCTAAAGAAGTGTAATAAGCACAATCCATCTTGACATATCCTCAACTACGTGAGACACTGAGCACTACAACGTAACTCCTTAAAGTGATAGCTACTCTGTGGGTATAGAGAGAAAGAATCACAGAAGTAACTAGATATCCAAGTCTTCGTCACCATTAATATATGCCTAAACAAGTCATCTTCGCGGTAGTGAAGAAAGAAAGAAGATGAAATAAGTACACGCGCCCGTAAAATGTTACTTCAAACCCGAATAAATAATAACGAATTATCCCCATATCACAAAATCCGATACAAGCTGTTGTTATTTGATTGTGATTCTTGATCAGGATCGTTTAAGCAAAACGTGGTGTGTTTTTGGTGTGTGATATATTGGTATTTAGATAATGAGACATTAAAATGAATCATGTTCTATAAGATGTTTACCAATAATATCATGTGTTTTAGGTGAGGATGAAAGTTAGGTTTTAGGGTATATAGACATTAGGTTATTCGATGAGGTAAGGGTTTTGTTTATATAATAATCCTTTGATGTGTCCTTGCTCAAAAACCCATCTCGATACTCGATATCCTAAGTCAATTTTGGCAGAGTTTCGTTTAGATTAGTCCAAAAGAAATCCTTACTCGATAAACGATAAGGTTGGAACAGCCTAACTCGGCAAAATTCAATACCAAACTCGGCAAAATTAGAAGAAAAAGAAACTTAACTCGGCCGGTTTTTCTAACTCGGCAAGTTTTTCTAACTCGGCAAGTTTTCTCTAACTCGGCAAGTTTTTCTAACTCGTCAGATCCTAACTCGGCAGATCCTAACTCGGCAGATCCTAACTCGGCAAGATCCTAACTCGGCAAACTCGGAAAAATTTGGCCGAGTATCGACTTAGGAGTAAGCCACGAAAAACCTAACTCGATAAACGATTAGGTGAAACAGCCTAACTCGGCAAAACACCTAACTCGGAAAAACATAACTCGGCAAATTACCTAACTCGGCAACTTACCTAACTCGGCAACTTACCTAACTCGGCAAACCTTTGATGAATAGTACCAGATCCGTTTTATTCACCCAAAAACACGATTTTTCACCACAAAACACCACGATTCGCCCCCGGTTAGCTCTGATGCCAATTGTAATGACCAAGAAACACCTTCAGGAGGTCGGGGATGCTCGAAATAAAGAATAAACATGGTATTATTAGATTAAAAGAATGGGGAAGGTGTGTGTGTTTTCTAGAGAGAGAAAGAAGGAAACCACACACACCTAGAGAATACAAAGAGACATCCACCCTCCTAGTTGGGACTAGGAGGGGTATTTATACAAGAATACAAGGTAATCTATACACTAATGGCAAGACTAGTCCTTGTAGTTAAAGACTAATGCAATTCCCGAATATAACAAAACTTTAAGGCTAACAAAGGCATATTCATATCCATAAAATACACTGGCTTAAGAGATCCCAAACATGGCATATATATAGTTTCAATAAGCAATCCTAAGCAAACTGCAGGAAACTCACCTGTGCAAAACGCGAACAGTAAAGCTTAATACATGCAAAGTGATGTTAATTGCAGAGAGTTCTTTTGATGAATTATATGTCAATAAAAAAACTGGCCATTAAATTTATTATATATAAGGTTTAATTTTTGTTGTGGGCTTTTAGGAATTGTAATAAAATATAGATTCGTTTTGTATAAGGATTTCTGCAGTTTTATAAAAAAAATTACATTCTAGTCCAAGAGTATGAAAAAACCTAAGAAATACAGAAACTTGTGTCTTCACCCGTTTTGTAATCTTTAAAATTACGTTGATAAAAACACGCTAATAGCAATGTAACCTTGAAACAACTGCATATAGGTTACAACAGAAACACCATAATGACATGGCTGGTTTTTACAACTCCAGAACTTAGATTTGTTTATCTTTAATATCACATAATAATGCAACATGCTTATACCATTTACAAATTAAACACAAAGAAATCCATGTAATAGACTTAACTTAATGAAATATTACTCACCACAAAATGTGGGTGCATTTGACCCCAAAAGAGCCACTTTCTCTTAAACGGGTTGAATTCATTTAACATGTACTCATCATTAATATGACTACTACTATCAACCCTCAAAAAACTATTGATATAGCTATGATGAACATGAATGCACCTACCCTTGGCCTATTTTATTATGAAATCTTATGAATATGTAAGTAAAACATACACCACTTTTTATGTAAGATTTGTTTTTCTCTTGCTATCTTAAATCCCATCGTTGTAACATTGAATCTTTTATATAGCAAACTATAATTACTTATAAAAAAATGAACCTGATGATTCAACTTTTATTTGTCCTTAGTAGTGCCAATTGTAATATTCTTTAACACTTGCCTAAAAACCCGAGGGTTAAAATAATGCTTGAAGAAGAAGATGAACACGATTCATGAATAAAAATAAGATAGCTCCTAACTAACCTTTAACGGGATGTGTTTCATTCAAATAAACTTCTGAGGCATTTTATCAAACACTTTCTTGCAAGTAATAGTTAACAAATGAAATTTGATTTTAATCACATGCTTTCAATTATCTCTTTAACGAACATTAACAATCAAAGAGTGTTTCAATAGACATAAGAAAAACTCAATTGTGAACGATGGATTTGAAAGTGATTATAACCCTATAACCATATTAAACCCCCAAATCCACTTTCAGAACCATCAAACCAACCCCAATTTACCTAATTAGACCTAATATATTATTGATTGACCAAGTTGCCCCAATTATAGTTGCTTATAATATCTGCTAATTGCTTATTTAAATCATCTTATTTCACACACAAATTAATCAAATAACCATTTTTTATAAAATATTTTCAGCAATACTTTCGGTTGTATCAAACCAGATACGCCGTTTTTATTAAGTAATAAAGCATCACACTCACCTCCGTCCCAAATAGTATCATCTGGCCTGGTATCATGTTTTTATAATAGTTTGGGTTTTTTGCAGTTTTGATTTAGGGTTTATGAGGTATCCTGTGTAAATGAGTTTGAGAATCCATATGATTTTGTTTTGACTGGCCTTTGGGAAAGAGATTTTTTTATTTATTTATTTATTTTACAATTTGTTCCATGATTATTAATTATGAGATATGAAGTATATATGGATTTTATAGATTTTTCTATATGTGAGTTAATAAAAACGGAAGTTAAATTTTGTTTGCCAAATATAGGAATATATGGGTTTTTTTAATTATACAATACTATTTTAGGAAAATAACATTAATTTAATTATTACTTAATAAGGAATGAATTAATTTTTTTGAAATGAAAAATTTCCAATAAGGGTTTTTAGGAAAAAGATTAGGCTTAGTTTGCAAAATAGCCGTATTTACCGACATGTTCCGTCTTAATACATAAATTAAAAAGTGTTTATTTTTTGTTACAAACTTCAAGACTCTCTCAATATGCATACCGTAACATTTTTTTTACCATATACATCTTCTGTTCTTTTACCTACGTTGACATCATCATTTTATCTTTTGTGGCATCTACGTTATCTATTTAACATTGTTTTATAAACAAAAATCACATAAGAAGTTAGTATTTTAACGAGCAAATTGCACAAAAGTTTATCTAACTTAGCCTCAATTTCAATTTAAGGTAATCTACTTTTTTCTCTTCAATTTAGTGTACTCAACTTATTTTTGATTGCAATGTAAGACATATAACGGGTTTCCTAGTTATCTTATAACGAAAAAATTACATGTTTCGTCCCTATGGTTTATCCCAAATAACACTCGTAGTCCCTATTTCATTTTAATTACGCCAGATATACGTTTTAGTCTGTTTTCATCAGTTTTTTTTTACGTTTTGGACCTTTTCTACGTTTTCGATCGTTTATTTATGCTTTCATCCGTTTTCGCCTGTTTTCTTATTTTCGTCTTATTTTTTACAGTTTGGTCCTTTTTTTTTTTACATTTTCGTCTTCTTTTTTACGATTTCGTTCCATTTTTTTACGTTTTTCCTGTATTTTAACGTTTTCGTCCGTTTCCTTACGTTTTCCCGCTTTTTTACGTTTTCATTCATTTTTTTATGTTTTTGGCCCATTTTTTTACGTTTTGTCTACTTTTTTACATTTCCGATTGTTTTTTTACGTTTTCGTCAATTTTTAACGTTTTCGTCTATTTTTTAACGTTTTTGTCTTTTTTACGTTTTTGTCCAATTTTTATGTTTTCGTCTATTTTTTTATGTTTTCGCCCACTTTTTCCATTTTCGTCCGTTTTTTACGTATTTGTCCATTTTTTACGTTTTCTTTCGTTTTTTTTTTACGTTTCGTCCATTTTCTGGCGTTTTTTTTTTTACCTATATTTACGTTTTCATCATTTTTATGCTTTAGTCAATTTTTATATGTTTTCATCAGTTTTATACGAAAACACAGGAAAACAGACGGAAATATTTAAAAAATAGACGAAAATGTAGAAAGTGAACGAAAACATAAAAAAAGAGAAAAACGTAAAAAAAGGACAAAAACGTAAAAAAATGGATAAAAACGTAAAAAACGAACAAAAATGTAAAAAACAGACGAAAACGTAAAAAACAGACGAAAACGTAAAAATAGACGAAAACGTAAAAAAGACGAAAACGTAAAAAAATGGACGAAAACTTAAAGAAACAGATGAAAACGTAAAAAAGCGGACGAAAACATAAAAAAAACGAACGAAACGTAAAAGAAGGGCGAAAACGTAAAGAAATGGACGAAAATGTAGAAAAACAGATGAAAACGTAAAAAATAGACGAAAACGTAAAAAAAGACAAAAAAATAGAAACACTGAACGAAAAACGTCAAAAAATGGACGAAAACACAAAAAAGCGGACGAAAACTTAAGAAGACGGGCGAAAACTTTAGAATATGGATGAAAACGTAAAAAAACGGTCGAAAACGTAAAAAACTGATGAAAACGTAAAATTTGGACAAACGTATGAAAACTTATAAAAATGGACTAAAAAGTATGCCTCGCGTAATTAAAATGAAATACGGACTATGTGTGTTATTTGGGATAAACCATAGGGACGAAACATGTAATTTTTTCATTATAAGATAACTGAGAAACCCGTTATATGTCTTATATTGCAATCAAAAATAAGTTGAGTACACTAAATTGAAGAAAAAAAAAGTAAAGTACCTTAAATTGAAATTGATGTTAAGTTGGATACACTTTTGTGCAATTTGCCCTATTTTAACTCTTTAAGTTTTAAAGTGTGAAACCTCAATCAGTACAAATCAACAAAATTAAATCTAAAAAACATAAATACTAATATATCTTGCTACAACTGATTATCAATAACACCTTTTGTGGCTGACACGGATGCCACATAAGATAGAAAGATGACATGAACGGTAACTAGGTAAAAAAAAAAAAAAAAGGAAAAAACGTATATGGTAAAATAAAAAACAGTTAAAATGTGCATATTAGAATATACAGTAATTTGAAAGTTTGCAACAAAAAAATGGAATACGTTTTAATTTTTTAATTCAGGTAATAAGGCGAGACATGATGGTAAATGCATGGCTATCTTATAACCTAAACCCTTTAGATTTCCATACTTTTCGTTTAGTTTAATTGGTAACTAAACTTTTCTGTTAATGTAAATAATCGTGTAAAAACGTTATTTCTATTTTACAATCTTTCTAAGTTTTGTTAATGACAATTTTAAAAACACTTAAATTAGTAAAGACTCAAAATAAATAAGTTTTAAACATAACAGTTAAACTCGACATCACTTAAGGTATGAATAATGAATACTAAAAACTTGAGTAATGATCATGGAGCACATTGTCACACAATTTGCACTTACAATTATTTTTCATACAAATACTTTACTTGCCTAGCTAATAACCTTTAGCTTTAAAGTTTACGCACATATTTTAATTTAGCAAGTAACCAACTAAGATTTATCATTTAGCAACATCAAAATTAGTCACATCACACAAGTCGACTTTTGATCACCTTCTAAAAGAAAAATCTTCCCATATCAGGAGTTGACTTTTGATAGATTTTGAAAATATTTTATGAGATTTTAGAAAGATTTGGTAAGCAAAAATATTGAGAAAATATGATATGTCAGACACAGATGGATCCCTTTTTAAAATGGACGGATTCCTTCGAAGGGATCTGTGGGGTCCGTGAGGTGCTGGTCCAATTTTGGATATAAATAGAAGCCATTTGTGCACCAATATTTTCACCTATTGCAATCACATTTTATACATACTTTCATACATTCATACACTTAGTTCACTGATCATTACACTTGTATTTACATATCCATTTTAGTGAGTATCTGTAACACCCCCAATTTCAAAAATATACAGCGGAATTTAGATTGGGTGTTACTTCATGGCACAACAGTTTAATAGTATAAAACGATTATTATTTTAGTTGTTTTAAAGGATTTATCATTCGAATTTTATAAATATCAGAGTTTACAAAGTGAGGTCCCATTGGTTTCAAAGTTAAATAAATAAGTTTTCGAATGATAGTAAAATTTATAGCCTTCATAAATATCTGTGCTCCTCCGTGCCATCCTTGCTCATTATGGACCTGAGATAAACACATGCTAAGAGCATCAACACAAAGGTTGGTGAGTTCATAGAGTTTATAAGCAGAATAGTTGATTTCCAAAATCAAAGAGTTTATGAGTCCATAGTAGTTATAAATAAACAGTTGATTATCAAAATCAAGGTGTGAGTAAATCCATAGTGTTTATAGTTTAAACAGTTGATTATCAAAATCAAAATGTGGATAATTCCTTAAAGGTTACAGTTGAGACAGTTGATTTAGCAAAATCAATGTATGAGTAAATCCATAGGATTCATAGTTTAAACAGTTGATTATCAAAATCAAAGAGTGTGTAAATCCATAGAGTTGGCATAAAGCCAGTTGATTTTTCAATAATTCCAAGTTTAAGTAATAATTGTAATAGATACTGTTAGTGCAAACGTTACAACATTTTATCTATACAATGTCTTCATGTTTTAATGATGACAAACACTTAACTTGTAATACATAACGTAAAGTGCACAATTTACTCGTTCACACATCAACGTCTCTCGACATTACTTCAGGTATGTACAAACACTTTACCAACTTTGTTAAGTGATCAAAGAAAAACCTTTTGTCCTTAATCTCTACATTTTATAAATGTCACAAAACATTTTTACTAAAATAAACTAGACAAATTATTTTTGTATTTATAAAGAAATGTTTTAATAAGAAAATTATATTTGAAAATTGAATTTCAAAATGCCCTAACGGCTTCATTTCCCGCCCAAATTAGATAAAATTTTACCAGGTAACATTTCACCACAAAAGGACAAAAGCTGTCGCGGAGGTCCCTTATCTATGGGACGGTCCCTTATTGATAAGGGACCGTCCAAGGTTTAAGGGACCGTCGGACGCTCCTCGACCAGGCTATAAATACTGACCCATTTTCACCAGAAAAACTGATCCCCTTTGCACAAAAATTTCCTGGTCCTTTTCATTCTTTGATCACTATAACTCTTTGGTATGTGTTTATATGTGATCCCGTCATCCACTACATCATGTACAAGAGAAGAACTCTCGAAGTCGTCAAGAATCGAAGTGTTATTGAGTCCACACACAACTAGTCTTATGATTTTCTTTTTCCTCTTCCTCAAAGTGCAAGAGAAGAACTCTCTACAACTATGAAGATTCGAGATGTTATAGGTGTCCACACATAAACGTAACATGTGTTACGTGATAGGATTTATATCATGTCATTATTTTCCGACTTGTGTGTGAGTCGAGGATGGGGTATAAACTTGGATGGTGATGTAGTTCCAAGTATTGTATTTGTGTGAGCTTGGATGGTGATGTAGTTCCAAGAAGTCTTGTAACTAGACTAATTCATGTATTTGTTGTGAGAAGAGTGATGTCCTAAAGTGTAGGTTAGGATTTGTTGAGTCATTATGTAAAGACTTGGATCGAGGATGATCAAGTGTGTCAAGTGTGTAAAGACTTGATTCGGGTGAAGAATCAAGTGTGTCGTGTGTGTGGACTCGGATTGCATGAAGATTCAAATATGTCTAAGTGTGAAGATTCAAGTGAACGGGAGTGCTCATTCATGTGAAGGCTTAGATCGTGTGTCGATCTAAGTGGGACAAGAGTGCTTATTCGTGTGGCCATGTGGGCCTTTGTGTAGATTGGTTCTAGCTAGGATTAGGACTCGACATTCCGCTTAGTGTCGTTAAACTTGGTGTAAGCTTGTGTACGATTTGTTCCACCATAAAGGAGCGTGTTGATTAGTGATGTAACTCTCTAGTGTGGGACTCGGGGAGTGGAGTAGGACGAAGAGGTGCTTCATGCCGAACCACTATAAATCATCGTGTCCGGTTTGCGTTTTCTCTTCCTTGCTCCTTACTTTCTATGTTTGCATTACATTTATGCTTGTGTGACTTGGTGTGTATATGCTTGTGATATCAACTAGTTAACTTAGAAACATAAAACATAAGAAAACTTAATCACATGAAATGGACACGCCCACTGGTGGCGGTCCCTTATACAGGGACGGTCCCCAAACATTTAACGGACCATCGGTGTATTTAAAGGACCGTCGACAATGAAATCAAAATTGGCTAAAAACGTTTAAACCTCACGTTATGTTCAAGTCTATGTGATTTCTTGCATACTTGTTATTAAGTGACATATATGTTTGTTATGAATGACATAACCACTATTCATATTTAGTCACACTTGATCGAGAATTTGATACGAAACATTTTAAGTTTTAAAGAGGAACGTATTCACCCCCCTCTACGTTTCTATAGATACCATTATTAATAAAATAAGTAGTGGGTTACATTGTTATACACCCACAGTTGGTTGGGTTGCCCTAACAGGTCAACCCAAAGTATTTTATGGTTTGCCAAGTAGTGATTTTCTGCTATATAGTGAACACAAGTTCGAAGTTTGATAAACAGTGGGCTACGTTGTTATACGCCCATAAATTTAGTAATTGCAATACTGTATCATGACTATAATACTGCTTTATTGCCCTAAGCCTCATGACATGAAACGATTAACAAGCATCAAAATGATGTAAAGTAACCAGGCCCCCAAGATAGGTATTTGCCAATAACCTATGAAATGTCAAATAAAGTGCGTTTGGTGGCTTTCCTAGAAGACCAAACGGGGATTGTTAGTCCCTAATAAATCTATCCACAACTATTTACGTTCACTCGCAGGTGATTAAGGTCCATGATCGAGGGACTTTGAAATGGCAATAAGTGGTAAACTTAGGCAATAGAAATCAGGCGTAGCATATAGTTGAAAATCACTTGTAATCATGTTTATAGCAGGTATCTCTCCATGAGATATAAAATGTGTAAAAGTAGATTCATAAGTTCATAGTAATTCACAAAAAGTTTATACTTCCTTTGTAAGTAAAAGCAAGTGTTACATTTCAATAACAAGTAGACTGGTTTATCAACTGAGTATAATGTTTAAAGTAAACTAGTAAAGTTTATATGTAATAGAAGCTTGTATTTCCCCCGAAAGTAATTCAAAATAGGAAAAAGGGTGGGGGGCTATGGAACTCACAGTAATATGTAAATAGTTAACGAGTATTTGTAAAAGTATAAAACATGTAGTTGAGCATGTATTTCCCCCAAAACATTTATAAAACAATTATAAAAACGAGTAAGAGAGGGGCTATGACTCACCTTAGAAATAAGTGGTCTGAAAAGACAAGTTGAGTGGCAATAGTGTGTGGCACCGACACGCGACCTAAGTTATTATGGCAATACTCAGTTTACTGTTTTGTGTACTCACGACTCACAGTGTTTAAATAAATTAAGTGTTTACAAGTGTTTGTGTTTAACGTTGCTTGTGTTGCAGAGTTTATGTTTAAATTGATCTCAAAATTTTGTAAGTATTGGCTCGTAGAAGTGCGTAAGTCTTTAAGTGTTTATATGATATGGTGGTTATACATATGTGGATACATTCGTAGTTGTATTTAATTTGTGAATGATAAATTAGGAACAGTCTATAATATAATAGCTAAAAAACCCGTGAAATTCACGGGTATTATAAAGAGATAGTACAATAATATAAAATGAGATACGCATTACCTAAATAGACAATAGCCGAAACCGCAATAGTATTCACAACTCTATATAGACAGTTGATACTAACTAACATACGTTTTATCAAACAAAATAGTCAAATAAAACAAAAGGTAAATAAAGTGTAAAATAAAGTTACACAAGGACACTATAGCTTCTTGAGTGTGGTGAACTTGCTTTTTGCCTTATGTTCATATTGCCTATTATCCATTTGTGATATTGGATTAAGAAGATTTATCTCAATACATTTGATTATAAAATAACTTAATGTATGTAAAGAATTAGGTAAGTTTTGTTACATGTGATCACAAATTTTGTAAAGCTTCTTTGTAGACCATGTTGCTTGTATTAATCGTGATGTTGCCTTCTTCATCGAAATCATTCTTTTTTTGTCCTAACGCAAGATACGGCCACATATAGCTGGCTAAATACGCAGGGCAAATAGAAACCCACTTGCCCAAGAGGTTGTCCCTGGCCTTTGTTGACCGTCCTCGCGCAAGATACGGACACATGGGATTGCTTCTTTACTGGTTTTGATTATAAAACACTACTGATTTTGACCATTATCCAAGACTTACCGACCTCTTAATTTTCTACCAACCGTGGGATGACAATGGTTATCTCATGTTTGTTACAATTTTGTAGTACGCTTAGTTAAAACATCAAAGGATCTTAAATCTTAATATGAGTGTATTTTTAAGGACATTAGATCTTTAAATATGAGTATAAATTAGTGGCAATATATAAGTTGCTTCTCTCTTTCAATAAAATTAGTAGGCTTAAAACTATATCACAAGGCAATTAGCTCAAGAAAATATCTTTAGCAAAGCTTACCCACACATCTGTTAAACTCAATAATATTTAAGCTAAGGGCTCACATGTAGATAACCGCTATTCCATCCCCATTATCCATCGAGGGATGAGACATACCATGACTTCCTCGCTGAAATACCTGCAATATTATAAAAGTTAATGTCTCTTCTTAAAAGATTAGATAGATGCCATACATGTGTGAATAAATATTATTGAAAACAAAGTTAAGGTTAAATAGACTAAACAGTCATGACAAACAAACTCTATGCCTTATGTGATGGTCTATAAGCCTATCATGAATGGCGGCCAAATAAAAAGGTTCATTTTTTTTTCACAGGACATAAAAATTGCAATTTGGTATCTAGTCCTTATTAACACTTTCAAACTGTTAACTATTCATTTTCAGGCAACACTTAGATGAATTAAACTACGACTCATTATGAACAATAATAATATTGTTTCCTATAGTCACTGAACATCCAACAACAAAGTTCAAAAGAGTCTAATTGGTACAAATTAATTAAGTCAGAATATGGGCTATTTGAGATTCCATGTTATAAAAAACCTGTACCTTTAGAAAGACAATCACCACTTGGTTTTTAAAGATTTAATTTAAACCATTAAACAAAAAATAAACATACATTATTTTATCCTTCATTCAAACATAGTGATAAGAGTGTTTGTATAAGATTATGTTTTGGGCTTAGGCTTATGTTTAGAAGCCCTTTATGGCTTACTAGTAATACTCCGTATAAGCTTATAAGCCAATTTTTAGTATTTTGGATAACTTGTTATAACAAAAGAGGTAAAATGACAAAAGAATTACATGCGTATCTTGTCCCATTAAGTAATAGATCTGTGCTCAAAAAGTTCGCGGGACTATTGTGCAACACACGTGTGATCAACTCCAATGTTAAAAAATTAACTAAAAAAGAAAAGAAAAAAAAAAACTCCATTGTTACTTGCATCTATGCAATTGCATTAATTTCATGACCACCTTTAAAACTTATTATATAAAAGGAGATATTTACTTTAGAACAATTTTCAAAAAAAAAAAAAAAAAAAAAAAAAATCTGAATTACTACTAAAATTCAAGGCAAACTAATATAAAAAACGATGTAATAAGTAATTTTGGGACAATACTTCATCTAAATTATAAAATAGTCAACAACAATCACAAGTAATAGCAAACATATTAACAGTTGAAGAATCGAAGATATAATTGTTCAAGCTTTTTCTATTTCAGGCATGCAACTTCCTAAACAAAACAAAGAGAAAAACAGATAAGATAAGTAACTTAAATAAGTCATTAAAAAAGACATTTAGACCATCCTTCAAAGTTTCAACTACAAACCCTTTTTTAGATTCTAGTTACAGATATTTATATAAATGAAACAAACCCTTTTTTAAATTCTAGTTACAGATATTTATATAAATGAAACAGTACCCAATAACCAAATGGGTCAAAACAAACCCGTGTTCGACGAACTTCATACAAAAGTTGGATTCACAAGATATGTTCCTCTTAATCTTAATTTCATATTGCAACCTAGGTTCTTCAAACATAACACATACAATCAAAACAAATGACTCTAAAAATGTGATATTGATGATAGATGATATGTTACCTTATAACTCACTATTGATCTTATCCTTCATCTACTCGACCTTACATTCCCTTGCCTCTATCGCCTTTATATACTTTCTTAAGAAATTGCGTTTTTTTTTTTTTTTTTTTTTTTTTTTTTTTTTTTTTTTTTTGAAGGTAGAAACTGCGTTTAATCTAGGAAACGTGACCAATAGTAGCTTATTAAAAATCGTAGGTAAATTCTTGTTTATTTTAATTATTTCTCCACAGTGATCAAATTAAAACCATAGAATAAAATTACTTACTAAAATTATCATGTTTCTTTAGTATGTTCTAAAAAGAGACGTGTAAAAGATTTACGTTCCAAAATGAAATGGGTCAAAACACTACCTTTGAGCTGCTTGAATAGATGGATTAATAACAAAGAGAGCCCTAAACACGTAACAAAAACAGAAAAGAAACAAAATGGAGACAAAAAATCATAGCAACTCCGATCCAATGTAACATGATTTGCAAGGAAAAACAATGATTAGTTGAACTCCCATGCATGTAGTAATGATCTATGTTGGCATCAGGATTATAAGTGAAAACTCAAAAACCTTAAACAATAGAGAATATGTAACTGCAGGGACGAATTTAGCCTCCAACTGATTTCATCAAAACACATTGTGTTGGGATTTTTTGAAATCGTGATTTCAAATTTCATTAGGGAACATTTCAAATTGTATATCTCAAACATTTGATGTAAAATGGTACTACGTATATTTTTAATGATATTAAGTGCCGTCATAATTAAATGTATTCAATGCTATCAATACGTATATTATGGATGTGATTATTCAAAACTCTAAGTCAATGGCTAAAGTATAATAGATGTCTTTGCCACGTGTCAGCTTGAGGAGAAGTGTTATTTTTAGAAAAAATTAATTAGTAGACTGATAAAACTCTTTTTTTATTAGATAAAATAGATAAAATAGGTAGATTTTCTATAAATAATATTTTATTATACTTTTTTTTTTTTTTTTTTTTTTGAACAAAGATTTCATTATCATACCTCACAAATGGAGGAAGTTTAACATAACAAGTTACATCGAAACATAACAAGTTAAGCCAAAACAAGACATATACCATAATAGCTGTGACACACTGAAGCAACACCATTCTGAGGTGGGGGGAATCACCAAAGTGAGCTTTTGGTAGACACAACCATTTAAAGGTGTAGCTTGACAAAAGTACACTAAGTACATAAAACATACAAAGAAGAAAAACTAAACATCCTAACAGGAGCTAGACCAAAACCTAACAGATCTAAAGTCAAATCCCACTGCAGCAGCAAGCTGTCGATGACGGACCACAACAGCTCTAAGCAGAAGAGACCAGCTGGTAACGGATCTGAGAAGAAAACCGCGGTGGTAGCAGCGACAACAGCAGCGACAACGAAAATGGGAGATGACAGATCTGCGATTAAGGCTTTATTGTGGAAAAGGAAAATACAAAAGAAAGGTCCGGACGGCCGGCCTAAACCGGCCGCCGGAAAAGTTGATTTGATTTGGTCGGATTTGTTTTTGTAGTGAGAGGTAGGAGAAAAAGTTTAGTGAGAGAGAGAGAGAGTGGTTTTCTTGTTAGATATTATATTTTTATTATACAGCTTTTGCGGTTTGGTCGAGTTTGTGAAAAATAAACTAAGCGCAAGAATTTGACAAAAATTGGGCATGACCCATTCGTAAATATTAGTTTTCCCTTGTAAATATATTGCTACAAAAATACGTCATCGTCAAAATATAGTTATATTTATAGTCTTAACTCATTAAACCTTATTAGTGTAATTTGTGAAAAGGAATATTGACTAGTTCTAATAGTTCAAATGTTTAATGTGAAAAGTTATAAAAAGAAATATGATAACAAAAAGAACAAGTGCAGGGTTCGAACCCCTAACCTCTCACCCAGCAAGCCACGCCCCCAACCAACAGACTAGAATAACTTTGGTGTTATCTTTTACAAGTTTATCATTTAAGGATTTGCGACATCATTGTATTAGTTATAAACCTTTCTCAGTATATACATTGAGTTGTGAATTAGCATGCATATGGTTTGTATTTCTTGTTTCCATTTTAGTTACAAATCTTCATTATTAAATAAGTATTCAAGCTCACGAATAAGCACAAGTTTACGAAGAGGAGACCGAAATGAGCTCAAATAAGTCTCGACTTATTTGAGTTTATTACGACTCCAAAAATTCAAACGAGACCATAATATCTTTACTGATTTCATGTGAAGTTTTAAATAAGTTCTTGTAAATCAAAGTGAGTATTTTTTTTAAGCACTTGTCCAAAAGAGCCAAAACTTAAGTTTAGTTTTATAGTTTCTTTTCATCGTTTTGTATCCGAAACTTCAACAAGCTCGTCATCAAAATATGGGTGTCGATAAACACTTGCTTATTTTTAGTGTGTATAGTAGTGTTAAACAAGTTTCAAAGTTACCACACAAGCTTTTCTAAACACAACGTGAGTCATAAACCTTGCATATAGTCAAATCTATTTATGTGTGTGAGTAAAGTTTGGTTGACAGTGGATTGTAACCAAAGTGATACTTTTTATCATGTATCCATAACTTGTATATGAAGTTTAAGTTTAAAACAAGAAGTTATAACAAGTTTAGAGGTTCATGGGTCGATGCTTACAGTGGGTTGAGGTTATATGTATGTAGAAGGGAATACAAGACCAAGACTAAGCTTCTTTAACTCGAAATGCTATCTCTAGCTTAATGACCCAAGTTAACTTCCTAGCTTACTTCCTCTTTTCCTAGTAGGCTTATACTATGTGGTGGTAACTTATGGTCAAGAATTGGGAAGGTTTAACCTAGTTTTGGGGCTTATAAGACCTAGTTAGGGTTTTATGCTTAAGGGACTTGTACCTAAGCTCTATGAGGTTGTACTAGGGTTTAGGGGTGCTAATGTATCCTAAAGTTGCTAAGGTAATTCATACATAAGCCTTGAACACTTTCAAACTAGTTTAGATAAGCAATTAGGGTTTTAAAGATAACTATAAACACATAGGGTTCAATTAGGGTTTTATTAGTGTTTCGGATAGATATAGTATACTAGAGTGATAGATTACTTAGTGTAATGATGTTTAGAACCTAGACTTGACATACTGGGATGTTCACATGATGTAAACATAGTGGTGTTGGGCATAGGTGGATACGTGAGCAGGTCTAAAGAGTCATGCATGTAATAAAAAGCAAAAAGTTTACCTGTGAAATTACCTTGTGGTGGAAATGATATTGATGAAATTTTATGGGTTATTACAGTCGTACCCCCTAAGAGAAAATCTCGTCCTGAGATTTAGTAAGTGTAGAGGTGGAGAGAGAAGAACGAGTTTATGATTCGAAGGAAAGGATGATATTGACGGAGGAAAGGAATTGTTTCGTACAAACGGATTAGAAAGTGTTTGTACGCGTGCCAAATACACAGACTCATTTATTTATATCTCATTACTTACAAGCAGAGGCATCCCAATTCTTGTAAGCAAGAGTATATAAATTCATAGTCCGCTGATTTATAATTTCTTATTAAGATGAAAAAGGGTCCTGATTCATTTTAATAAGATGATTATAAATCATCCTTAAGCTGTATTGGCAGGAAAATGAAGAGAGAGTTAACCACACTTAAGGGGTTGTGGTACAGGAGTATTTTGAGAGAGTGTGTTATCAGCATTAGCCATGTTAGTAACTCGGGTTTCTAGTGCTGCAGTACTACTGTCAGCAACTAGTTGCCGGATGGCACCTTAAGTCATGGCTTTGCAAGATAACACCGGATTCGAAGGATAATATCATAAGTCGGTCATAATGAGGATTACGAAAACTCCGACTAAGATATTTTCACAAGTTCTAACTAATAGAAACTTGTAGAGTGACGGAAGATTGGGAGTAGGATAATATCGTAAGTCGATCATAATGAGGATTACGAAATTCGACGTAGATATTCGGAAAAATTAGGAGTACAAGTTCTAACACTTAGAACGTTGTAGGATGACGGAAGGGTAAAGTATAAGGGTAGGGTAAGATACGGTGGAGAATGTCGAAGGAATGGGATGAAGGGATAGAAATGAATGGAAGAGTAAGAAAGAACGAAAGGGAAGAATAGAAAAGAACGGAGGAGTGGGAATGAACGAAAGGGTAGGATGATCGGAAGGAGTAGAAAAGAATGGAGAAGTGAGAAAGAATAGAAAAGTAGAAAATAATGGGATGGTAGGATTAAACGGACAGAGAAAAGAGGGGAGGAGTAGGAAGGAATGGAGGAGTGGGTTTAAACGGAAGAGTAGGAAAGGATTACCTCAGAGGGCGGAAATCCTAATGAGGGTAAGATTTACTAGATTTCCTTGAAGTTTGTTTCCCACCTAAAGGTCGCAGTACGATCTATAGTGAATTATCCAGTTTGTTAATACAAATATCGCCTAAAAACGTTATTTATATTTTACGATCTTTCTTAGTTTTGTTAACTACAAAAGGTAAAGTTTATTTTTAGCAAATCGTAAATATAGTTTAAAAGTCTTTTACTTAACATCACTCAAACTACATTTACATGTTTTCATAAAGTGATTTCTAATTGTAAAATAGTTAAGTATACTTTAGTTTAAGTACATATGTTCAAAATGTCTTATAAGTATATTTAGCAAGTTTTCTAAATAGTATGTCTTATTAGGATATAAGTAAGCAAACTCTTTTTGGTAAATCTTTCACTTACTAAACATCTCAAACAAACATTTTTTAAATCTCTACATAAACACTTTTACAAGAATACTTTCCTTTTCATGAATATCTAAAATTAGAAATATATACTTACATCATCACTTGCATCACACATGTCCCTTCAAGGAAACATTTGTGTAAGAGACATGTTTTATTTTGTATAGATTCATACTCAAAGATCTCAAAGTTGACTTTGTGAGATCTTGGGTATATTGAGTTAGATTATGTGACATCTTGTGCAAGAATCTGTCAGACATGCTGGCGGAACCCTTAGGTATCACGGACAGAACCAAAGTAATGGTTCCACCGTATCCGTGGGTTGACCTGGAAGTTTGCCTATAAATAGCAACCCACTCTTTGAGTTTTTCTCATCACTTACTATCATAACATACTGCATATACTTTTATTTCTAACTCAGTTCCATTTCATATTTGTGAGTCTTTCTTTGTAGCAAGAAGATCACGACTTCACAAGCTTCAACACAACGTTGCAAGACTTGTTAAGCATAGCATAGTCTAAACTAGTAAAGTTTATAAATCATTGTATTGTATCCACTTGTAGTATTCGGTTAGTATTTTAGTCCTCAAAATACTTAGCGTATCGGGAGTTGTTGTACCCTTGTAAAAGAACTACCGGGAGTGGTTTTACCCTAGTGAAAGAACTCGACATCTAGCTTAGTGTCAAAAATAGTGTGTAAGCAATGTGTAAGGTTTTCTCCGCCGGATAAAGGAGCTTGTTGACTAGTGCAAGAAACTCTCGAGTTGGATACTCGGGGCGTGGAGTAGGGCAAGGAAAAAGAGTCCTTGTATCCGAACCACGATAATATGGTTTGATCGTTCCTTACTTTTATTCTTGCATATTATTTATTGTTTGGTAAGTTAGTTGTCGATTACACGTAAAAGTTTTCAATGAAAATCAAGTTAAAAACAGATAAACTATTTAACCCCCCTTCTAGTTTTCTACAATTGGCATCAAGAGCTACGTTACTAAAGATTTTAAAATATATTGTATCTTAAAACTTGGAACAATACATGGATTTTGAAAACTTCAAAGAAGGGCAATCTATGCAAAGACCACCACTATTTAAACCAAATGGCTTTATATATTGGAAAAACCATTTTGAAACTTATGTAAAATCAAAGGACATAGATCTATGGTATATTATTATTGAAGGTGATCATAAGGCTACTGGAAGTGGTCGGGATGAGGATAGTTCACTCACTAAACATAGTGATGATCAAAAGAAACTAATTGCCAAAAATAATGAAGCTAAAATGATGCTTTATAATGCTTTACCAAAGAAAGAGTATGAAAGAGGGCTAAAGAAATTTGGAAATATTTAATAACTACTCATCAAGGAAACTCACAAGTTAAGGATAACAAAATTGATCTTCTTGTCCAACAATATGAACAATTTTCTATTCCCGAAGATGAAACTATTGATAGTGCATTTGCTAGATTTAACACTATTATTACTTCACTTAAAGGACTTGATGAATCTTTTTGTAGCAAGAATTTTGTCAGGAAATTCCTTAGAGCACTCCATCCTAAGTGGAGAGCAAAAGTAACGGCTATTGAAGAATCTAAGGATCTTTCAAGCATGGCACTTGACGAGCTTATTGGAAACCTCAAAGTTCATGAAATGGTAATGGAAAAAGATTCGGATATAGTTAAAGGCAAGAAAGAAAAAGTGAAATCTATTGCCTTAAAAGCTAGAATAGAATCAAGTGACGATGAGGAATCAAGTTCGGATAGTGAAGATGAAGAATATGCCATGGCGGTTAGAGACTTCAAGAAGTTCTATCGAATACGAGGAAAGTTTGTAAGGCAACCTAAAGATGAAAAGAAGTCTTCACGAAAAGATCGGGATGTAAAGAAATTCAAGAATGAAAGAAAGTGTTTTAAATGCGGAGATACAAGTCACTTAATAGGAGAATGTCCAAAACCACCCAAAAGTAAAACTCAAAGTGCTTTTGTAAGTGGTGCTTGGAGTGATAGTGAGATTGATGATGAAGAGCCGATAAATGACGAAGTAGCTCTTATGGCTCAAGACTCAAATGAGGTTTGCTTAAAAGTGTGTTTGAAACCGGATGAATGGATCAAAGATAGCGGTTGCTCAAGACACATGACGGGAAACAAAAGTCTTTTCTCAACGTATCAAGTCTACGACGGAGGTAACGTTACTTTTGGTAGCAAGGTTAAAAGTGAAATCATTGGAAAAGGTACTATCTCTCACGACTCTCTATCTATTGATGATGTTGCTCATGTTGACAACTTAGGATTTAATCTTCTTAGTATTAGACAACTTTTTCGTAAAAAGTATAAAGTCCTTTTTAGTGAAAAGGAAAGTAAAATACTAAAAGATGGTATAACAATAGCTAAAGGAGTTCTTAAGAACAACGTATACGTCATGAAAATTGATAAAACATCTAGAGATAAACTTTGTCTTACCTCATTAGATGAATCCTCAACTCTTTGGCATAGACGCTTAGGTCACGCTAATATGAGACTTATTTAATCCTATCCTCTAAGGAATTAGTTAGAAACCTACCAAAGTTGAAATACGACCAACTCTTTTGTGATGCTTGCAAAATTGGTAAACATGTTCATAGTAGCCATAAGGCTAAAAATATGGTGTCTACATCTAGGTGTCTAGAACTTTTGCATATGGATTTGTTCGGTCCATCCGCTATTCAAAGTTATGGAGGCAGCTTCTACACTTTGGTCATAGTAGATGATTATTCACGATATACATGGACAAGATTTTTGAAAAGTAAAAATGAAGCTTTCGAATAATTTGAAATTCTTAGTAAGAAAATTCAAAATCGTTTAGGAAATTGCATTGTGTCAATTAGAATGGATCACGGTCGGGAATTTGATAACGAAATGCAATTTGGTGAATTTTGTGATAAAAATGGTATAACACATAATTTCTCGGCTCCTCGCACTCCTCAATCTAATGGTGTAGTAGAACGTAAAAACCGGACTCTTCAAGAGATGAGTAGAACAATGCTTAACAAACAAAATATTCCACAAAAGTTTTGGTGTAATGCCATCGACACATCAACTTATATCTTAAACCGAGTCCTAATTAGACCATTTTTAGATAAAACTCCATATGAATTATATAGAGGTAAAAAGCCAACATTAGGATACTTTAAAGTATTTGGGAGTAAATGCTTTATACTAAACACCAAGGATTATCTCACTAAATTTGACCCAAAGTCTTATGAAGGTGTATTCCTTGGATATTCACAAAATAGCAAAGCTTATATTGTTCTAAATAAAGAAACATTAAAAGTCGAGGAATCGTTGACCGTAACATTCGATGAAAGTCCATCTCCCTCTAAGACATCACCTTTGGTAGATGATAACTTAGTTGAAAGTCAAGTTGTTAATCAAATTGATTTAGAAAATGACAAGGAAGATGAACTATTAAATAGAGAAATAGTTAATATTAAAGAGTCTAAAAGTCATCCATTAGATAGTGTCATCGGTAAACTTAACGAAAGAACCTCTAGATCAAAAGCTCAAAATGAAAGTAACTATTTTTGTTTTATATCAACCATTGAACCTAAAAATATAAATGAAGCTATAAGTGATGAATCTTGGGTAATAGCTATGCAAGAAGAATTGAACCAATTTATTAGAAATGATGTTTGGACACTAGTTCCTCAACCAAAGAATCAAACTATAATTGGAACAAAATGGGTCTTTCGAAATAAAATGGATGAAAACGGAGTTGTGTCTAGAAACAAAGCTAGGCTAGTAGCACAAGGTTATAATCAACAAGAAGGCATTGACTACGATGAAACTTTTGCTCCGGTTGCTAGGCTCGAGTCAATTACAATCTTACTTGCATATGCATGCGTACATGACTTTAAACTTTTTCAAATGGACGTCAAAAGTGCATTCTTAAATGGTTTTATTAATGAAGAAGTTTATGTTGCTCAACCACCGGGCTTTACCGACTTTGAAAAACCTAATAACTTTTACAAACTTAAAAAAAGTTTTACACGGAATTAAGCAAGCTCCAAAAGCATGGTATGATCGACTTAAAACCTTCCTAGTTGACCATAAGTATACCATGGGCCTAGTTGACAACACTCTCTTCACTAAGAAGAAAGAATCACATATTATCATAGTTCAAATTTATATTGATGACATAATATTCGGATTAACTTGTCAAGAGCTATGCGATGATTTTTCTAAAATCATGCATGACGAGTTTGAGATGAGTATGATGGGAGAACTCAACTTTTTCTTCGGATTTCAAATTAAACAATTAGAAGATGGGATATTCTTTAACCAATCTAAGTACATAAAAGACATGCTTAAGAAAGCTGGTCTAGAAGATTCAAAACCTATCAAAATGCCTATGTCCTCGAAAACCAAACTCAAAAAGTATGAGGAAAGTGAATTTGTAGATAACACTAAATATAGGGGTATGATTGGTAGTCCACTTTATCTCACGGCTAGTAGACCCGACATTATGTTTAGCGTTTGTCTATGTGCTCGTTTTCAAGAAGATCCCAAAACAATCCATCTTGAAGCCGTAAAAAGAATTTTTAGGTACATCAAAGGAACTACACATCTTGGATTGTGGTATCCCAGAGGAACGGGTGTAGAAACCATAGTGTATGCCGACTCGGATCATGCCAGTGACTATGTTGATAGAAAAAGTACAAGTGGTATTTGTACTTTTGTTGGACATTGTCTCGCCTCATGGTTCTCCAAGAAGCAAATGGCCCTCGCAATCTCAACAACTGAAGCCGAATACGTATCGGCCGAAAAAGCATGTCAACAAGCTCTTTAGATGAAGCAAGCGCTCGTGGACTACGTAATTATAATTAAAGACATATCTATCCTTTGCGACAACAAAAGAGCCATTGACCTGAGTAAAAATCCAGTCCAACATGCTCGTACTAAACATATAGAAATCCGTCATCATTTTCTTCGTGATAATGTTCAAAAAGGAAACATCTCCATCGAGAAAGTATCTTCCGAAAAAAACATTGCTGATATTCTTACAAAACCCCTTAAACGTGAACCATTTAATCTTCTTAGACTAGGACTAGGACTTACGGAACCTACTTCATAGATTTAAACATTAGATAAAGTCATAGAAATTCCAAACAAACAATACTTGTTTATACATCTGCAGGACTAGCGAAACCAAAGCACACAAAGGGCGGATCCCTTTGTTTGGTTCCGTCCAATCCGTCAGATGCCTGCACATGTTCTCTTTTTATATATTAAGCCAGAAAGTCCCATAATCTATACCACTCACCAAAAATAGTTACTATTCACTTCCATACCCATTCTCACATGAAAATTAGGGTTCTAACCCAGCCACTCTTCATTCCTATCATCATTGTAAGTATTCTAAACACAATTACTCTCCTGATCTGTGTCTAGGAAATTCTATTTATGCACAAAAACTAAAAACTTGGGGTTATGCATCAACTTAGGAAATCATGAAGTGCATTTGTCATAAACAAAACTAATTGTATTTTCCATTAGTTAGGAATTGCATCTTGTAAAACATTATCACATTATACCAAACACCCCATGTCAAAATATTGAAAAACCTTCTCACATTTAGGAAAAATATTTTCCATTGATAATACAAAATAAAAAAGTTACGTTTAAAACATCACTTGCATTATGTCTCTTGAATGCTAAAGGGAATACATAACTAATATGTATTTTCGGGTACATTCAGCCGTAGCTACATTGAACTAGGAGCATTTGAGTTATCTCAAAATTTACACAAAATTTGCATATGTAAAACCATTGTTAAGCATTAAAATGAGTCGAGATAACCACAACTCCAAATTTTTTTCATATAGGCACACACTAAAATTTTGTCACTTAACCGTTACTTACATAAACTCAAATGTGAAAATTATGTTTCTAGATAGATTCATCATGCCTCTCGAAACCTTCTATGATCACAAAGACACCACCAAATACCTACCCAAACACCATAAGACCAAATGGCTAACCACGACACAAGTAGACATCTTTAAGAACCTTGAAAAGCGTTATGTCCATGAGGGTAGAACCATTGACCCTACTTTCCTTGAATGAACCAACATTAGGGAAGAGCTATCTTTTATCAACTTTGATTGTCTCTTAGACATAGATGAGCCAATTTGTCCTCGTTTCATCCTAGAATTCTATGCTTCCGTGACCCTTAGCATGGATGATGGAGGTCTCATGTCATTAAACTTTTCAATCAACCAAAATGACTTTGAAATCACCTTAGATCAATATGCTCAAGTGCTCCGTGTACCAAATAGGGGCACATGTCTTTATACCGACAAATGGCCACTTTCAACTCTTGACTCAATCCACGAACGTATTCATCCTTATGATACCCCTATAGTGAGCAAAGAAGCTATTCGTGACCACCTTTTTGTTAGGACTTCTCATACTAGGAGAACCCGAGGAGGAGAGGAAGTTGCAAAAGACCCGTTTGGAATGGAGCTTAATGAGTTGAGACCACAATTCTTGAAGTGGGAGGAGATCATTACGGCCAATGTCATTAGTACTTTAGGCAATTGGGACCATATCAACACTTGTCTCTCCTACATGCTCTATAGTGTATCCACCCGCCAAACTTTCAACTTAGCTTACTACATTGCCAAAAGGATGGCAAACATCTCGGTTCAAGGTACCACCGCTCTTCCATACGGGATGCTTCTCACATGTCTCTTTAGGTTTTGTGAACCCATTCCTCCAAGTCCTAGAGGTCGTCGCCTAGATTATCCTATCATTCCACACACCTTTGTGCCATTAAGTGATGAGAGATTTTATAAAGCCAAATGTAAACGTCCTCACCCTCCTACCTTATCATCATCATCATCATCCATGAGTGAAGACGATAATTTACCCAACTCTAGGCTCCCACCTCTTGAATACCTCTCACAAATTCCATCAATACCGAATGAGTCGGAGGAGTTCAAGCAAACCAAAGGAATGTGGAAATGCTTTGGGAGATACCTTGGAAAGATCTACAAGAAGGTGAACAAGAAATGAGAGTATTAAGAGGGTGTTTGGCAAAAGGGTGCATTTGAACAATTTGGTCGTTGAAACATTGTTATTTTATGTTTTAAAGATGTTGTAGGATGATACTACGTCTGCGGATTATGCGTGTACTAACAATATTTGCAAGGGATAACTTTTTAGTACTATGCCATTTTCCATTTTCGGCTTATAATACGAAAGCTAGGATCGCTCTTGTAAACTCTATAGGTAAGCATGTTTCTAGTGGAAATTTTTGTATCTTCTAACTACAAAAAATTGATTACTTAGGTTTTAAGAAAAATTTTGGAATTCGGAAAAAGCACGAAGCCGTGCAAACTGTTCTGTCTCAATTCTGAGCTTCCACGGAAACGGCGGAACCTTATTTTTGGTTCTGTCCGTTCAAAAACTTGGTTCCGCCAAAGTTTTTCCAACGGACTCGGCGGAACCAAAAATTTAGTTCCGCCCGTGTTGTCGTTTGGTTCCTCAAGCCCTACAGCAAATTTTTAGTCTTTCAATATTTTGAATTTTTTTAGTAATCCTTAGGTTCCAAACTTGCTTCCTACATGCTAGTTAGTATTTATCACTGATTCTAGAGCTCTCTTAGCACACTTTCAACAATAGGATCATCATTCCCGCCAAAATTTCAAATTTGGCTAAACTAACCCATGGAACCTTTCTGTTACAAGGAAGGAACCTTTCCTTTGGTTCCTCCAAATCCGTGGAACAACCTGACAACCTGTATCCTCCATGATCACATAGCATTTACTTCTTCACTTAGTCTTTCACTCCATCCAACTCCATTGGATTGACTTCTAATGATTTGAAAACTTCTTGTAACTCTTCCAAATGATTAGGAACCTCCAAAAATGTATGGATCAACATCAAATCCAAACGCCAATTTCCATACCAAGTTCTTCCTATAAATCGACCAACATTCACACATCAAATTCACACCATCACCATCACTTCTCTCAACCTTATAATTCTAAGCTTACCAGAGTCTTGCAATGACTAAATCCAACACCTCATCCGAATCATCTAGGCCTATTAGGAGAACCGCTAGAATTAGCATAAAACCATGTTGCTTCAACAAAACCATACAACTAACTCATCATCATCAATTGATTCATCACTCAACATTTCCTCACCAATCAATGATACAAACTTTCTAAACCTTGCCACTCCAACACCATCTCCAAAATCTTGCAATGCTAACATAATAACCACTCCTCCACCAACTAAAACACCAAGTGATCCAACACCACCTTCGGCACCAAGTCAACCATCAAAAACTCCATCACCTCAATCACCAAAATTGACACCTATGGAACTTTTCAAAACACCACCAACATCACCACATCCATTTTTGGAAACTTTAGAAGACCTACCACATAGATCATCAAATCCACCACCATTGCCACTTTTTGACACCTTTGATCAAATGGAAATTCAACAACAACCAAGGTTTCAACCAAGTGAACCATTAGATGGGAAATAGCGTTTGGCTTACAAACATGCTAGACCTTATATTTTTCCTCAAGATCAAGTTCATCCACAACCACAACCATTGTTGTTCCACCCCATTCACAAAGACATCCATGGTCCTCTTTATGGAGAACCAAGCTTCCACCATCATGATCAACAACAAGAACCACCTCAAGACTTTTCCCAACAATTTGAGTCCATATTTCCTATTTATGAGGAAATAGAAGCATCTTATGGATCAAATCTCTAAACACTCATGAAGAACTTAACACCCGCTTGGAAAGCCTTTATGCTTTTAAACACGTGATTGATTCTCATCTCACCCAAGCCATGGATTTCCAAACCACAATGTACTCATCTATTGTAGAAAACCAAAACACCTCTCAACCATCCACCTTTGCTCCCGCTACAACCAATGTTCCATCAACCACCAATGATCCCCCAACAACAAACCAAGTTCCACAACTACTACCTCTTTGCCATGATTGCATCATGTGCGAAAGAACCGCTCATATTAGTGAGAGATGCAACATCTTAGTACATGAGCTTCAAGATGAAATGCGGTTTATCCTCAACCACATTTTGGAGCGTCTAAACGCCATCTCTCATTTGCCTCAAGCTTAGAGCTTCATTAGGAAATTTAAATAATGGTAGAATCTCACCTAGGAATCTTTTCTTTTTATAGTTGTAGTTGTCTTTTTATTATTTTCCTTTGTATCACTAGTAGACTTTTTCAAGTCTTTAAGTTTGACTTTTTAATTCAAATTAAAATTTTACTTGAAATATAATGGTTCTACTTCTATATTTCGTTGGTCATTCTCTTTTGGTTGTTTATTTACTTGATGATTGTTGTTGTGAGATGAATGCTTATTCTCTTATAAACTTGTTAGTATTATGTTCTCATCAATCATACTTATTTCTACAACAAACTAACCTTTTTTGTCAGACAAAAATCCATGTATCCTCTCTTGGCTCCATTTAGGGGGAGTATTGTCCAAGGGGGAGTATATGGCATGATACATTTTCGCTTCGCCACTCTTCTTTTTGTTTCGACAAAAAAGGGGGAGATAATATATTTAATCAAATCAACTTTGTTACACCATTTGCGTTAAAATAAAATTTATGTTTTGTCGGTAACAAAAAGGGGGAGATTGTTAATACAAATATCGCCTAAAAAAGTTATTTATATTTTACGATCTTTCTTAGTTTTGTTAACTACAAATGGTAAAGTTTATTTTTAGCAAATCGTAAATATAGTTTAAAAGTCTTTTACTTAACATCACTCAAACTACATTTACATGTTTTCATAAAGTAATTTCTAATTGTAAAATAGTTAAGTATACTTTAGTTTAAGTATATGTGTTAAAAATGTCTTATAAGTATATTTAGCAAGTTTTCTAACTAGTATGTCTTATTAGGATATAAGTAAGCAATCTCTTTTTGGTAAATCATTCACTTGCTAAACATCTCAAACAAACATTTTTTAAATCTCTACATAAACTCTTTTACAAGAATAATTTCCTTTTCATGAATATCTAAAATTAGAAATCATATATATACTTACATCATCACTTGCATCACACATGTCCGTTCAAGGAAACATTTGTGCAAGAGACATGTTTTAGTTTGTATAGATTTATACTCAAAGATCTCAAAGTTGACTTTGTGAGATCTTGAGTATATTGAGTTAGATTATGTGATATTGTGCAGGATTCTGTCAGACATGCTAGCGGAACCCTCAGGTATAATGGACAGAACCAAAGTAATGGTTCCGCCGTATCCGTGGGTTGATCTGGAAGTTTGCCTATAAATAGCAACCCACTCTTTGAGTTTTTCTCATCACTTACTATCATAACATACTGCATATACTTTCATTTTTAACTCAGTTCCATTTCATATTTGTGAGTCTTTCTTTGTAGCAAGAAGATCACGACTTCACATGCTTCAACACAACGTTGCAAGACTTGTTAAGCATAGCATAGTCTAAACTAGTAAAGTTTATACATCATTTTATTGTATCCAATTGTAGTGTTCGGTTAGTATTTTAGTCCTCAAAATACTTAGTGTATCGGGAGTTGTTGTACCCTTGTAAAAGAACTATCGGGAGTGGTTTTACCCTTGTGAAAGAACTCGACATCTAGCTTAGTATCAGAAATAGTGTGTAAGCGATGTGTAAGGTTTTATCCGCCGGATAAAGGAGCTTGTTGACTAGTGCAAGAAACTCTCGAGTTGGATACTCGGGGCGTGGAGCAGGGCAAGGAAAAAGAGTCCTTGTAGCCGAACCACGATAAACATCCGTGTTATGGTTTGATCGTGTCTTACTTTTATTCTTGCATATTATTTATTGTTTGTTAAGTTTTAGTTGTTGATTACACGTAAAAGTTTTCAAAGAAAATCAAGTTAAACCGGTAAACTATTCAACCCCCTTCTAGTTTTCCACACAGTTTCCCATAGATAGTCTTAAAATCTAGGGGTGGTATTTTTGACCCAACCGGTGGAGAAGATCCTATAGAGGGAGGAGGGCTAGATAGAGGAAAGGTTTCTATGGCTAAGCGTTTTATAGAAATATCACTATTTCTAGGTGAAGTCATTTCCTATTTATAACTAGTAACCTCGAGTTCTAGTTCTGGGTTTGTAAAACTTGGGGTAAGCTCGGGATAATCTAATGGTGCAATATTCCTAGTAATTGCTAAATCCTCAGAGATACAGTATATGTGAAATCTTAATATGGGATAGGCAACTTATGAGACTAGGTATAGGTAAACTATAACCTCAAAACGGCTTGTTCATATAACTTATAAGGTGAAAACTTGACTAGTACCCATATCCCGTAACTAAGCTAAGTACTAAAAGTTTAAGATTCTAGGTTGGTAGTGTACTAGTCTAATCCTTTGTTATTCTTAAGTTTCCTAGATTGCATCTAAAAGACTCCTTATATCTGATCTATGACTAACTCTAATGTCCTTGATAATCTTTTCAAGAGTAGAAAGCCTAACATGAACTAAAACAACCTAATTGGAATGTCCTTCCTATAACTTAGCTATCGGGGCATGAGTTTTCTCTAGTTCAGTTTCTAACCTATCAAAGTCTCTAAGATCACTAACCTTATTTTCTATTTCCTCGATACGTTCTAGAGATAGCCTATCTAAGTGATTCAAAATATCCTCTATTTATTCTTATGTTTTTCCTAAGGGTGTCCTATCCGAAACTATTTCTAACCTCGAATGTAGGGAAACCTAGGGACTGTAGTACGGGTTTTACTAAGAGGGGAAACTACTTCGGAAGTCATAGTAATCTTAAGGGAGTGGGAAGTGAAGAGGGAAGAATAGGAGTATGCTTGTATATAACCGTTATATACTTGCATATAGGAATAGTTAGGGGAAGATGCTCTAACTAGGGGAAACTAAAAGATTTCGGAGAAGTGAGAATTTAGAGGCGGGGGAAGAATAGTTTATTGAATTCGGAATGAATTCAGATTGTCATGATGTAGAATAAAGATTCTCATCATTAGTATGAAATGATAGGGGGAGTAATTTAAGGGGTTTAAGGTTTTTAGGAAGTGTAAAGAGATTGAGTACGGGGAGAGTTGTAATACATGACATCCAATGTCATAAAACAACTAGGAAGGATATCACAACCATATATGGTCATAAATAACTTGTCATACCCAATGTTTAACAAGTGTCGGTATTTATGCCATATGTCTCGTGGTTGGATTTGAAAGGATATGGGTTTTAGGTATATTGTCGGGTGTATAAAGGAGGAATTTAGTGGAGAAGGAAAAATAGGAAATGGATTTGTTTCTTAGGGCCCACTTTATCAGCACTTACTAAGTATCTAAAGGGTAATATCCTAGGTTTATCCATAAAATGCCTAAAGTTCAAAATAATATTCCTAAAGAATATTTCTCTATCTTCTGGGGTTTTGGGTTTTGGATTAAGGTATCGAAGCTAACCTAAATACTTAGGGGTTATAAGTAATACATGTCCATTAGTATTACTTATAGGGTAGAACAAAACCTTAGGTAGATTTTAACAAGTACCCAGCTTGTTATTCTTTCCAAAGATGGATAAATTTTCTAGGGTTCGGGATATCCTAAAGTAACCTAATAAGGGGTGGTTGGGGAGTAGTGTTTCTATCCTAAGAAGTATTTAAAGACTTATGGGTTGTAGGTAATACATATCCTTTAGTATTACCTTGCGGGATAGGACGAGAATTAAGATAGGCTATAACAAGTATCCAACTTGTTGGGTTTCTTAGTAGCTAACTTAATTTCTAGGGCTATACTAGGGTTCAGAATGTCTTAAGGTAATCTAGTAAAGGGAAGGATTGTATGATGGTATTTCTATCCTAAATGATGACTAGGAAATGATAATTAGGGATTTGTGTATAGGGGGAGGCAAGGCATAACTAAGTCATAACTTATCTTATATCATAAGTAACCTATCTTATATATCCTAAACCTAACAGGTACCATTATATATATCCTAGGATGAAATTCTAACCTAAAACTATAGGTAATAAGGGTATACTAGTTGATAATTTCCTCCTAATGATCCTAAAACTTAGGAGCTAGAGTCGGAAGGGCTTCCTATATCTAATTGGTGAAAAATCTAATAATCATCGATTATCTCTTCTAATGTATAAATCCTATTGGGTTACTATCTAGCTATCGCTATGACCTTTTTCTATTTTCAATAAAAGGTCAATAAAGAGTTCACCTAAGCTATTCAGGATATTCTCAACCTGATCTTCCTAGTGTTCTAAGTGTGTCCTATGGGAATCTCCTCCAACCTCAAATTTCCAAGATGATGTAGGAAAGTTAGTGAAAAAGGATGGGGGTACTAAAGTATAGGATCACTTACTAAATAGGCTAGGCTCATTACTAGGTAAGTGCGAGAAAGGATGTGTGGGTTTCCTAGGTAACATTGATCTTTCGGGAATTAAGAATCCTTGGGGATCAAATGTTGGTGAGGGTAGTATTGGGGTGAAGGCAAAATAGTGGGTAGAGTGATAAGAGCTAGTGGGGGATTATGTGATGCTTTTAAGAATAAGATGGACTATCGGGAAAAGACGAGAAACTTAGAGAGGCTAGTGAATCTAAACTATTCCTAGAATCTACCTAAGAAATAGGGGAGATGTTTCGGGGTATAATCCGGAACATTTGGAGAGGGAAGAGCATTCTCCACATGTAAACTGGATGGGACGATAGTAGGATAGAGAGAGTAGACATGACTATATAATAACCCAGTGTAAAATAACCTAAGTTACTTATAAAAATAGCAGTTATGGGACATCTACTTAGACTAACCTTTTGCATATAGTGTTTCGGGGAACGGTAGTGGCACTGAGGACTTTCTTGGGCTTAGGAAAAGTAGTTGTAGTTTAGGTTTTGACCTTGTTCTCTACAACTGAGGCTCTGATGCCAATCTATAACACCCCTATTTTCACAGACCGCAGCGGATGTTAGGTCTGGGGTATTACCTCATGCAATCATAGTCACAATAATAGAAAACGACTCGAAAAGAGATGTTTTTATAAAATGAGTTATCACTCATTAAAACATCAAAGTTTTATTAAGAAGAGGTCCCAAAGTATATGTGAAATGTTGTGTTTGAATGAAACCGGTTTGAAAGTCCTCCTAGTCCAGTGCCACTCCATGCCATAAGTTGTTCAGTTACCTAGGATACATGCTTAAAGAGTCAATCCAAAGGTTGAGTGATATTCATAGGTTTTGAATACGAGTTTAGTAAAGCATGGGCTACGTTGTTATACACCCATTTAAAGTAGGTAGAAACAGTTTATTTCAGTATTGTATTATCAGTATAATACCGAGGAAGAAGTGTTATTGCACTAAGCTCATGAAACCGCACATTAACAGTCCGGGTCATGGGGTCTGCAGACCAAACCATGAGGGGACGAGAAGGATAACTTGCCAAAGTTAATCCTTAGAGGTTTCAAGTATAGTACTTATCGATTACCCGGCTGAGGTAAACCGACGGGAGGTGTCAAAATCCAATAGATCTATCAACTATAATCATGTTCACTTGTGTAAAGCTCACAAGTGATTATGGCTCATGAATTTTAGTTATGTAATGGTGGCAGATAGTATCACTCGTGCAATAACTAAAGAAAAAGACTTGTATTCAATTTAAAGAAAAAGTAAGCATGTAACCCCCTCACAGGGTTTATAAAGCATTTAGAAAGAGTGAGGCTATAAACTCACGGAATTTAAAAAGTGTGAGGCTACGAACTCACCTGGGCTTTAGGAAAATCTGAGTAACTCAAGGATTAGACTGCTGACTCACGTATCCTGGGGATAGTGTTTGGTGTGGGTGTGTATGTCAAGTCCTAGTTATTGTTTTTAGGTTTCTTAAGTAATCACACTTAGGGTTTCTAGATTTTAGTTATAACATAACACCGTTCGGGCCATTGTAATTCAGAAGTATAACTCCTCACATGAAGCTCCCTGCTATTGTATTATGCTGCCAATATAATATTGTTCGGACCATCATAATTCATAAGTATATAACTCCTCACACGAAGCTCCCTACTATTGTCTTAGGTTATTAAGTACTAGATTTAGATATAAAGTATCACTGTTCGGGCCATCACAATTCAGAGGTCATATTGTAGTAAACGTTTGAGGAGCCAGGGCATTTTAAGTCGTAAACCCAGCAAACTCGTCAAAACGAATACACAAATGAAATCCCTCACATGAAGCTCCCTATTATTGTGACACATTACATAAAAAGATGGTACTTTTATTTATTAAGTAAATATTTCATTTTATACCCTTAAGTTTATAAGTTGACACTATTTACCATCTAAGTTTATATATTTACAAAATCTACCCTATACTTATATATACTAAGTTTTAACTTCCTAGTTTATTCAAATTTAGTCCCTATACTTATATATTTTAGGAAAATCACAGAAATGACCTTTAGAGTTATAAGTTTCCAAAATTACCATTTATACCCTTAATTTTATAATATTTGCAAAACTAGTCCTTATAAATTTTTAACTTGTTTTACTTTCTATCCTAAGGTTTTAGAACTCGGCAAAAAAGGTCACTATACTTATTACTTATAAGAAATGTCAAAAATAGTCCCTCAGAAAGTTACCATATATACCCCTATGCATGAAAACATTTGCAAAACTAGTCCTTTTTCCATGCAAACTATATTTTTTATGAAACAAGAAGTTTTTCAAGTTAATGACTAACTAATATAAGTTTATTAAAGTAACCTAGACTAGCTTATAGCTTATGAAACGGGCTTATAGCATGTAAATAGCAATTAGTCCATAGTTAGGGTTTTAAAAAGAAACGTGTAAAAGAAAATGAGCAAGGCTTAGGCAATGGTTCCTAGGTAATCTAAGGAATCTTATAACTATCCTAGGTCAGTAATAAAGCTATTATAATGAGTGTAAAGGCTTACGTGGTCAATGTGATGGCTAACGTGGGTTTTGCTAAGGTTTAGGGTTTCTCGGCTAGTTTTCACTTCGACAAGGGTTCTAGGTGATGAGGCGAAAAATGAACCATTTTTAAGGGGTCATTTAAGCCCAAATTCGAATTTATTTGATCAAATATTGCCCTAAATCGTTCCTTTTGTCATTTTAGGTACTTTTGGAGTGAAATCGGCAAAGTCTTTTGGAGCATTTTGGACATTTTTGGATTATAAAAGTGAAGAAAACGGCAAAGTCTTAATTTTCCTTACTGGGAACAGTACCTGAAGGTGTCACAAGATTCTACATGATGGCGTCAAGAGTAATACAAGAGGTGGAAGTGGATGATACACGTGACGATCCAGAAAGTTTTGTACTAAGGAGATGACAGCGTCACCCAAGGCCGTCATGGACCAAGTATTAGTGACGGCCCAGAACAAAATCACACATGACGACGTTAAAAGTGGATATAGGCAATCCGATTTCATTATGGGCGGCGAATTGACGGCGTCACAGATTTCTTCTTGACGCTATCACCCTGTATAATCTATATATAGTTTTCCAAATTTCATTCATTAGTGTGCAGCTTTGAGGGAGAAACCCTAGGTCGAATTTTTCCAGCTTTTTCAAGGGTTTCAACCCTTTGAACTTTTCATGTCAATTTAAGATAAGTACTCTTTCAATTCAATCAATATGTCTATGTGTTACTTGAATATATCTTACACTTGTCTTCAATTTAACATGCTCGGCTAGATCTCTTTTGTGTTTGCTTAGATGTATTGAAACCTAGATGTTAATTATGGGTTGATTGTTTGTTTATAGTTGTTATGGATGATTGTATTCGATGTTAGGCTTAAGAAAACTGGCAGACTTCCATTGGTAACATGCTTGAACGTCTTAAGAAACATGATCAGAGGTGTACTATGATTTTTGGTTGTATTTAATGCGTACAAGAATTCTAATGATCCCATGTTTGGAGCTTCTAACGGCTCGACATAGGAGTGAAGTAGGATCCTATAGAGTTAGGGAATATTGTACACGGCCCTACGACTAGTATTAAGGAATACGACCCATCATCCATGCAATTGTAACAAACTATCAACCTGTAAAAGATATCTAGGGAGTAATGAAACCTAAGTAAACACAACTTTCCCCATCATTGTTTACACCACTAGTTTAATTAGATTTATTTTCATTTCTGTTATTTTATTTTGATTGCATCTTAGTTATTTGGGTTAGTTGGCTAGCAACTAATTCCGCCCACTCTTTCAAAAAAACCGAGATTTTAATTACCTTTATAAAATATAAAAATACAAAAAGAATCATCCCTCACCTCTAGACCTAGTTTTAAGGCTTTTTAATCCTAGCGACACTATTCGTGAGTTGAACGATCAATCCCCCGGTACTTGTCACTATACTATACTACAACGATCAGGTACACTGCCTGGTAGGGGTTGTAAGCTTCTCGAGATCCCTCGAGAGGTAAAGCCTGGTGCGATTCCCATGTATCACTAGGTCTAATGTTCTCGACTCCTAGGATTACTAGAGACCTTTTAATACTGCTAGGACCAGAATATAAGAGGTGGAGTAGTGAAATGGGATGGTTTCAAAGAAATGGAGGTCAAGGGGTATTTATAGGGCTCGTTATCCTTATAAGCTAAGTAAACTTGGATTAATGGCCAAGTTAACATGTTGTGGTGATTTAGGACAGGAGGGGGTGACTAAGGAAGGCTAGGGAGTAGGTAGGGGGCTGGAGAGGCGGTGGTAGGGTGTTTGTGGTGGTGATTTTGTCATATAAGGCATAAAATGACAAGTAGCTTACAAGTAGGTGCATAAGCTACTTGTAAGCTACTAGGGAGGTGTTAAGATGCTTGATTAGGGTGACAAGGCGGTGAGGTGCTTAGGTTTAGTTTTGTACTAGTTTAGGTTTAGTAAGAGATTAGGGTTTAGCCTAGGGTTTAGTGCCTAGATTAGGGTCCTATGAGTTTTTAGTGACTAATAGTAAGTCCTAGGAGGCTTATACTAAGTGGTGGTAACTTATGGTCAAGATTTGGGAAGGTTTAACCTAGTTTTGGGGCTTATAAGACCTAGTTAGGGTTTTATGCTTAAGGGACTTGTACCTAAGCTCTAAGAGGTTGTACTAGGGTTTAGGGGTGCTAATGTATCCGAAAGTTGCTAAGGTAATTCATACATAAGCCTTGAACACTTTCAAACGAGTTTAGATAAGCAATTAGGGTTTTAAGGATAACTATAAACACATAGGGTTCAATTAGGGTTTTATTAGTGTTTCGGATAGATATAGTATACTAGAGTGATAGATTACTTAGTGTAATGATATTTAGAACCTAGACTTGACATACTGGGATGTTCACATGATGTAAACATAGTGGTGTTGGGCATAGGTGGATACATGAGCAGGTCTAAAGAGTCATGCATGTAATAAAAAGCAAAAAGTTTACCTGTGAAATTACCTTGTGGTGGAAATGATATTGATGAAATTTTATGGGTTATTACACTACCCGTTAAACAGAATCCCGTTCCGAGATTCCAGTCTAAGATAGTTGTCGGAGGACTTGTAATAACTCAGTAAAAGTGAGTGGAAGTCATTGGAATAAAGATTTCAGCATGATAAGTTGTGATGAAGTTGTCTGTTGAGCAATCTTTTATACTAGGTATTAGAGAATGCAAGCACGATTTCTCAAGATTTCAAGTGTTGGAGCCATATGATTACGTAGGAGATGAATTTATTGTGGTGTATGTGAAATCACTTATTCCCACAATCAACTTGTCCTGAAATGAAAAATTCATTTTTGAATGGAGATTGTTATCTCACCATGTTCTGCAAGTAGACATGGTTCAACACTTTTTGTTTTGTGCAGATTAAAATATGTAGGGTATCCTACCCGTTAAACAAAGAGTTTGTTTGTAACAGATTTTTGACCATGAAGGTTTCGGATGAGAACTTGATGAATGTAGAGAAAGTTGCTGAACTTCAGATTTTGTAAAGAAAAACTTGTTAAATAAAGTTTTAAATGACAACACGGAATTTGTTCCCAAGCTTTTGTAGATGTTGAATCAGTTTGTTTTCTGAGTAAAAAAAAAATTTGTACAAACACACATTTTTTTAACTGTGTACCAACAGTGGTGAATAGTGCCCAACAGTAACCTACCGGCTACTTCCCCTTTTTTATAACACTCCATTTTCAATTCTTATTTTTCCATACAAAACTTAACTTTCCAACTACATTTCTCTCATCAAACTTTTCGATATGCCGCATCCTATTACCATTCTTGCGATCGCGTACGTTGTTGTAGTCGTTATTTACTTGGCTTATGCTCCAAAAGAAGATTTTGCACTTTTGGCTGGGATTTTAGTGTTTCTCATACCACTCGTGGTTCTAGCGATTGCCATCGATAAGTTTTGGAAGTAATGGGTAGTATTGTGGTAGAAGTGTTGAAATAAATCTTTGTTGTGTTTCCATGTAATCTATCAGATGAAATAAAAGTTATGTTGGATGTTTGATGAATTTTCATGGCTATCGATTTCATACTTGTGTCATTGCAAATATAATTAAGCCAACTTATTTATAATTCGTTATTTACATAGAGAGGCGTCCCAAATAATGTAAATAAGGAAATATAAACTCATGGTTCGGCGCTTTACAATTTCTTTATTTAAATAAAAAGCATCCCAATCGTTCAAATAAAGACATTGTAAACCATCCTACTTAAGAATTTCTGACTTAACACTCATACTAATCAGCAAAGTAATCCATGCGCGGATTTTCCGGAAACACAGAAGGAGTATTTCACACGCATCTTTAGAGATGAGAGTAAGATAATTAAGGATGATTGGTGTAGTACTCGAAATAGTTGGTGAGTATATATATTAATATACTAAAGTGTTGGTGTAGCATAAACTATCTAGAAGTCACATAATCGTCTGACGGATGGAAGGCACGGAGAGCGTAAGGCTATAAATTGCTTTGTTTGTAAAATCAAGGTGTGAGTAAATCAATAGTATTTATAGTTTAAACAGTTGATTATAAAAATGAAAATGTGGATAATTCCTTAAAGTTTACAGTTGAAACAGTTGATTTAACAAAATCAAAGTATGTAAATCCATAGGATTCATAGTTTAAATAGTTGATTATCAAAATCAAAGAGTAAGTAAATCCATAGAGTTGGCATAAAGCTAGTTGATTTTCCAATAATTCCAAGTTTAGGTAATAATTGTAATAGATACCATTATTAATAAAATAAGTAGTGGGCTACGTTGTTATACACCCACAATTGGTTGGGTTGCCCTAACAGGTCAACACAAAGTAGTTTATGGTTTGCCAAGCAGTGATTTTCTGCTATATAGTGAACACAAGTTCGAAGTTTGATAAACAGTGGACTACGTTGTTATACTCATAAATTTAGTAATTGCAGTACTGTATCATGACTACAGTATTGCTCTATTGCCCTAAGCCTCATGACACGCAACAATTAACAAGCATCAAAATGATGTAAAGTAACCAGGCCCCCAAGATAGGTTTTTGCCAATAACCTATGAAGTATCAAATAAAGTGCGTTTGGTGGCTTTCTTAGTAGACAAAACGGGGATTGTCAGTCACTAATAGATCTATCAACAACTATTTACGTTCACTTGCAAGTGATTAAGGTCCATGATCGAGGGACTTTGAAATGGTAATAAGTGGTAAACTTAGGCAATAGAAATCAGGTAAAGCATACAGTTGAAAATAACTTGTAATCATGTTTATAACATGTATCTCTCCATGAGATATAAAATGTGTAAAAGTGGATTCATAAGTTCATAGTAATTCACAAAAAGTTTATAGTTCCTTTGTAAGTAAAAGCAAGTGTTAAATTTCAATAAGTAAAGTGGTTTATCAACTGAGTATAATGTTTAAAGTAAACTAGTAAAGTTTATATGTAATACAAGCATGTATTTCCCCCGAAAGTAATTCAAAATAGGAAAAAGGGTGGGGGCTATGGAACTCACAGTAATATGTAAATAGTTAACGAGTATTTGTAAAAGTATAAAACATGTAGTTGAGCATGTATCTCCCCCAAAACATTTATAAAAGAATTATAAAAAAGAGTAAGAGAGGGGCTATGACTCACCTTAGAAATAAGTGGTCTGAAATGACAAGTTGAGTAGCAATAGTGTGTGGCACCAACACGCGGCCTAAGTTATTACGACAATACTCAGTTTACAGTTTTGTGTACTCACAACTCAAAGTGTTTAAATAAATTAAGTGTTTACAAGTGGTTGTGTTTAACGTTGCTTGTGTGGCAGAGTTTACGTTTATATTGATCTCAAAATTTTGCAAGTATTGGCTCGTGGAAGTGCATAAGTCTTTAAGTGTTTATGTGATATGGTGGTTATACATATGCGGATACATTCGTAGTTGTATTTAATTTGTGAATGATAAATTAGGAACAGCCTATAGTATATTTTCTATAAATAATATTTTATTATACAGCTTTCGCAGTTTGGTCGAGTTTGTGAAAAATAAACTAAGCGCAAGAATTTGACAAAAACTGGGCATGACCCATTCGTAAATATTAGTTTTCTCTTGTAAATATATTGCTACAAAAATACCTCATTGTCAAAATATAGTTATATTTATAGTCTTAACTCATTAAACCTTATTAGTGTAATTTGTGAAAATGAATATTGACTAGTTCTAATAGTTCAAAGGTTTAATGTGAAAAGTTATACAAAGAAATATGATAACAAAAATAACAGGTGCAGGGTTCGAACCCATAACCTCTCACCCAGCAAGCCACGCCCGCAACCAATAGACTAGAATAACTTTGGTGTTATCTTTTACAAGTTTATCATTTAAGGATTTGCGACAGCTTTATATTAGTTATAAACCTTTCTCAGTATATACATCGAGTTGTGAATTTGCATGCACATGGTTTGTATTTCTTGTTTCCATTTTAGTTACAAATCTTCATTATTAAATAAGTATTCAAGCTCACGAATAAGCAAAAGTTTACGAAGAGAAGACCAAAATGAGCTCAAAAGTCTCGACTTATTTGAGTTTATTTCGACTCCAAAAATTCAAACGAGACCATAATATCTTTACTGATATCGTATGAAGTTTTAAATAAGTTCGTGTAAATCAAAGCGAGTCTTTTTTTTAAGCACTTGTCTAAAAGAGCCAAAACTTAAGTTTAGTTTTATAGTTTCTTTTCATCGTTTTGTATCCGAAACTTCAACAAGCTCGTCATTAAAATATGGGTGTCGATAAACACTTGCTTATTTGTAGCATGTATAGTATTGTTAAACAAGTTTCAAAGTTACCACACAAGCTTTTCTAAACACAACGTGAGTTGTAAACCTAGCATATAGTCGAACCTATTTATGTGTGTGAGTAAAGTTTGGTTGACCGTGGCTTGTAACCAAAGTGATACTTTTAATCATGTTTTCATAACTTGTATATGAAGTTTAAGTTTAAAACAAGAATTTATAACAAGTTTAGAGGTTCATGGGTCGATGCTTACAATGGGTTGAGGTTATATGTGTGTAGAAGGGAATACAAGACCACGACTAAGCTTCTTTAACTAATGCTATCTCCATCTTAATGACCCAAGTTAACTTCCTAGCTTACTTCCTCTTTTCCTTCCTTTCTTGGTGCTATCTGTCGAACTAAATAGAGAGCAAGACGAAGACCAACACTCCAAAGCTTCCAAGCTTACAAACACGTTACGTACTAGTACTAGCGAGGCTTTAGAACTCAAAAACCAAGCCAGGACTTGCTCCCTTGGTCTCTTTTTCTCGACAATTGCAAGGAAAGAAATAGATTGTGTTTGTGTTTCGTTTGTGAAAGAGTGGGTACGTATGATATGGAAGCGGAGTGGACACTTATATACTCATTTTGACTCAACTTGATACATGATTGGATGTGATAGGTGGGAGTGATATAAGAGACTTGGTACATGAATGATATGATGAATTTGTGCAGGGAAGAACATGAGAACTTGGTGTGTTCAAGTGTCTCAAATGATTATAAGATTGCATGTGACCATCCAAATCCAAGGGAATCGCGACAAAAGGAAATGTGATATGTTTTGAGTGTGTGTATGTCGAATTGCATGCAAACTTATATAGGGAATTTGGTGCATGTATCCAATGATGAAAATGAGTAGGGAAAACATGCTATGGAGTGTCAAAATAGATCAAATGATGATAGAGGTGTAGCATGTGACCCTTTCTTAGTCATCCAAATGCAACGAGACAAAGGAATGAGTGTAGGAAGCTTGTGTAATCGTTCAGGGTACTCAAGTAGGTCAAGAACATCACAATGTGGCATTTCTGTGATTGGGGAACGGTTTGGTAGTGTTTTAGATACACACGAATTGTTTGGGAGTCAAAAACCATTTTGTGTCAAATTAGATGAAACGTGTAAGGGGGGGGGGGGGGGCTTAGCTTGGTTAGATTTTAAGGTAGTAGACGTACAAGATAATGAGAACTAAATATCATTCGTGATTCTCAATTGAGAGGAAAAACGATTTGGGGTGTTATGTGTCGAATTTCGAAATAAAATGGGTAAAGCAAACATGCATCGCGACCTATAACTAAATAATAATAAGGGTGCATCTGGGCTTATGTTGGGCTTGTTGTGTGATCAGGCCTAAGAAGAAAGAAAAATAAGTAAAAGGGTCTATTTGGTGTAGTTTGTGGTATTGGGTCGAGGCCCAATGAGATTAGTGTAGGATTATTAGGTTTTCGCGAGTTCGTGACATTTATAAAACGCGTTTAATTAATGTCGATACGTAAACTTTATAAATGTTCAAAATTTTATATTATTCGCGATTATTAGACTATCGTGGTACGTACACATGAGGGTGACATTAAGAATGTGAAAACGTGTTACGACATAGTTGTATAAAAGCAAAAATTTAGCCCGTAAAAATGGTTAATTAAAACGTGACGATAGATTACTCTTCGTTAATTGATTACAAATGACAGGGAAATTTTACGGGGTATTACAGTATCTACTAACCATCTTTCTTGCAAAGAGAAGATCACATCCAAGACTTTCAAGAATTAAGTCATTTGTTGCAAGTCTTCATACTTAGTTCATTTGTTGTATTTTTTTTATATTTTCATCATATACCAAACATTGTAATCAAATACCATACAAAATTGTAGACATATAGGTTAATATTTTAGTCATCAAAATACGTAAATTGAAATGTTGGTTCTACCTCGACAAGAACTAGATATTTAGCTTTGTATTTGTAAAAGTATAAGCAACGTTGTAGGGTTTTCTCCGCCAGATAAAGGAGCTTGTTGAAATAGTGAGATAATACTTTTGAATCGAATACTTGGTGAGTAGAGTAGGGCTAGGAAGGAAGCTTCGTAATCTAGCCACTATAAACACTTGTGTCGTGATATGATCATTTCTTTTATTATTTATTACTAGTATCTTATATTTACATTCATATATATAGATATATTCGTAGATTTCACGATAAGTTTTCGAAGCTATAAGTTTAATGCGGTAAAGCATTTCAACCCCCCCCCCCCCCTCTAGTTTTTCATAATTGGTATAAGAGCACCGTTAATCAAGATTTTTATAGCAATGAATTACCAACCTACATTTTCAAACCCAATTAACCAAAACTGACACTATTTCCGGCCATTACGAAAATCTACTAAAAGTGCAAATCATTTTGCGCGCAGTGTTTATTTTGCATGCCTTGTGGTCCCGATGACAGGTTTGGGTATTACAAAAAAACACATCCCTCATTCTTAAAAAAAAAAAAAAAAAAAAAAAAAACATATGTGAATGTTAATACTATTAATAAAAACCTTAAACCGGTCCAAAGCTACCCCATTTATTTCACTATCAATACCATTTATTTCATTATCTAACCCATTACCACTACCATTAATTTTTCATCTTTATCCTTTTACTCTCCTCCAAAATGTACCTACGAGTTGTAGTGTTTTGACAAAAACAATTGGTTCTCATGTTCAAATATCATTGTCTCAATTTGGTTGCACGTATGAGTTTTTGTTTGTTAGTGTTTTGTTACCTAACCCGAAACAATTGGTCCCCTTAATAGAGTTATTTCGATTTGTTAATTGGTCCCCATCTACTTTGGTCTCCTCTGTAGAGTTATCTTGGTTTGTGTTTAGTTCGGGTTGTACTTGTTTTGTCCCCATCCGGGTTGTACTTGTTTTGTACCTACTTGTTTTGGTCGCCTCACAAGAGATGTTTTGGTCAAAGGTTTTTGGTTAATAATCTTAACAAGTGTGGGGTTAGTAAGGTTAATGTTATATTAAAATGGCTAATGATATTCGAGGACCTTGTCAGTTATTAAGTTTTTAATTGTTTGTTAATCCTTTTAAATGTTTGTTGTATAACTTAATTTTACATTTATTGAGAATCATGTATATATTTGTAGATTTATGATGCAAAAGTTATTGTGCATACTTATAAATGATGCGTGAACTATTATCTTGAATTGAAAATTGTACAAGTACTCCACAAATATTAGTTATTTAAAAATAGTTGTTTTGGTGATTGGTTGGATGTTCCCTATGTTGACCACGAGCCATCTTTACTTCACAAAATGCTCCTTAGGCAGAATATGTAGACCCGAATATACACACCGAAGCTCATCAATTTCGATATAATATTGATAAATTCTTTTGCAAATTTGGTTGCAAAGAGTTTTGTTTATGTACCGGTTTAATGTAAAGGAAATAGTACAAATAGATTATCGACCTATGTTACATCGTTTAGGATTGCAATTGGGTAAACATGGTGTTTATCTTAAGCAAATTAAGGTGAGTTTTTATGGTGACTTGTATGAAACACTCACTAACGAAGATGCGGTACGCATTTGTTTGATTCTTTTATTGAATATAATTAGCAGGACGAGAAGGTATGTCTTTGGCTAGTGAGCTTGTTTTTTGAGTTTGGCTGTTGGTTTGAGTAGATTTAATGTTTTTTCGTGGGGTTCATGGCGTTGGCCTATCGTTTATACTAGTATAAGAATGCCGCTTTGAAATTGCTATCATGGGATCAGTATTTTATTCATTGAATCAAGTCTGATGTTAGCCATGTTTTAAAATTCGGATTTTTTTTTTCAAATCTTACTATGGTGATATAGTTAAAAGGTCATCGTTCGTCGTGAAGGTGTGTGCCACTTTATTCGCCAAATCAAGTAATCTATCATATTTTATAACTAACAAGTTGATTTATCAAAATTCCCAGTCTGAACACTAGGTAAACATAGTTAATTATTCCAAGTTAAGTTAAAAAAAAGTCCTGTATCAAATATAATTGTCCCACTATTCTATTTTCGGTGTTGTTTATTTTTGGTGTCGTATAACAATGGTACTTAAGTTTGATGCATGGAATTGCACCCTCGCAAAAGGTTTTACCTCTCAAGGGATCTTGAGAAGCTTGCAATCCCCACCAGGCAGTGTACCTGACCGTTGTAGTATTGTATAGTGACAAGTACCGGGGGATTGATCGTTCAACTCAAAGAATAGTATTCGCTAGGGTTAAAACTCACTACAACTAGGTCTAGAGGTGAGGGATGCTTCTTTTTGTATTTTTATATTTTATGGAAAGCAAGTAAAATCTCGGTTTTGGAAGGAGTGGGTGGAATTAGTTGCTAATCAACTAACCCAAATAACTAAAGATGCAATCAAAATAAAATAAACTAAACTTAAACTAATTGTGGTGTAAACAATAATGAGAGAAAATGTGTTTACTTAGATTTCACTACTCCCTAGCTATCTTTTAAAAGTTGATTAGTTTGTTACAATTGCATGGATGACGGGTTATATTCCTTAGTACCATTCGTAGGGCCGTGTATGATCTTCCCTAACTCTATAAGCTTCTACCTCTTCCTATGTCGAGCCGGCTACTAGCTCCTAACATGGCCTCATTAGTAGTTAACTACGCATTAAATACAACCAATATATCGTAGTACACCTCCGATCATGTTTCTTAAGACGTTCAAGCAAGTTATCAATTGGAAGTCTGCCAGTTTTCTTAAGCCTAACATCGAATTCATTCATCCACAACAATTATAAACAAACAACCAACCCATAATCAATACCTAAGTTTCATTACATCTAAGCAAACACAAAGAAAACCTAGCCTAGCATGTTAAAGAGAAGACAAGCATAAGATATAATCAAACAACACATACACATATTGAATGATTTGATGAAAGACTTATCTTCAATTAAGCATGGATGAAACAAAGGGTTGAAACCCTTAAAATATCTGTAAAATTCTTCTAGGGTTTTCTCCCTTCAAAGTTGAACACAATGAATGAAAACTAGAAAATGATATATAGATTTTGTATCCTGGCCGTCAAATTGCCGCCAAAATAAACTCGTATTGCCTAGATCCACTTCTGATGCCATCACTCATTATGGACTCTGGGCCGTCTCTCTTTGCATTTACTCATGATGGCCTTGGCATTTTAATACGTGACGCCGTCACGAGCTCTTCAGAAAACATTCTGGCGTGTCACGTGTAATTGATTTATCCACCTGGTTGTCAAGTCATGACGCCGTCACTAGCAAGATGTGACGCCGTCAAGTGCAATTTCCAGCATGATTTTGAGACTTTGTCGTTTTCTTCACTTTTTCGCTCCAAAAATGTTCAAAATGCTTCCTTTTGTGAAATTCCTCTCAAAAGTACCTAAAATGACAAAAGGAATGCTTTAGGGCAATATTTGATCAAATAATCTCGACTTTGGCTTTAAATGACCCCCCCCAAAAGCGGTACACTTTTCGCTTTATCAAATACCCTTACACTTGAGATTTGCTTGTCCTCAAGCAAATGCGCTTTTATTCTAATCAAAATACAAGTTAGTGGTCATTTAACACTAATATAAAAGTAATTACAACAAATAATCGTTCCACTTCAACCAAAAACAAGCACGAAAATTATACACTAGCACCTCACAAATAGTGTTTAGATACTCACATCTCTCGGGTGTAATAAAGTATATATCACAATATTGAAATGGAAAACATCTCTCACTACCTGTCATAGCAAATAGATTACCATAGGCTTAGGAAAGGATCAAACCTCCACCACTTGGCGTAAGCACTTAGGATAAACTATCAAAGAGGTCTTTTAAAGGGTTATAATGTGAGGTGTAGGGATATGATAAACACGGTTTTGTTGGATAAAGGCAATATTTATTTGTGGCGAGTTAATCATCTTGGTCAATTACATGTACAATGTGGCGTTGCTAAGCCAAGACTCGACTCGACTTAAGCTAATCAAAAACTAATAAAAACATAAAATAAACATAGAAGGAAACGAGATGGTAGTCCGTATGTTTTTTCTCTTTTTCTTTTTCTTTTTTTTTTTTTTTTCATTTTTCGATTTTTTTTTTTTTTTTTTTTTTTTTTTTTTTTTTTTTTTTTTTTTTTTTTTGCATACACTCTTACCCTACCATCCAAAATAATACATCATAGGGGATTTGCATTCCCCTTACACTTGAACTTTTACATACTTTACAATTAACTATTCTAATGACTCGAATCAAGATCATCAAAACACTAGGAGTACCTTTTAAGATTAACGCACATATGGTGGTAATATATGATGTTCTTCCCCAATACTCCATAAAAATAGTACTTTACCCTTGAGTCCCAATCGTCCCAAAACAATATGTACAAGATATGACTCGACTTAGCAACCATGTAATCAATTAGACAATTAACTAAGGGTTTAAACAAATAACAATAATGCACTAAAGATGAGTGCATACACGGAAGGCTAAGGTGATTTGGTTGCACATATGGGGTGGATTGTTAACAAATTCTTCCTTTAAGTAAAATGCTTAAAGTTAGAAACGAAAAGATAGACTCGGAGGGGTGTACTAGGGGTATCATGTACTAAAAATGAGTACAACGCAAAGGTGTAGGAAAATTAATTGACTTTATTAGTCAAGTAGTTTGACTTTATTGGTCAAGTAATTATGATACGGGTTTAAACACAAGGGCGATCCTAATGCCTCTTATCATGTAGTAAATCCTAACTACACGAATGTAGTCTCACTAGCGGTCTCGGGATGCATCACTAACGCAAGTTCTAGAATCTAAGTACTACCGGTACACTCATAAGCTCTAAGGCTTCTCCTAACAAGTCTAGGGGCGAACCTCACTTAGTAGAAGGCTGGTACGAGTCTTTTACGCCTCAACTAACGGATGCTAACTAGTGCACTTCTTGGATCGCTGGCGCGTTACTTGCATAACGGATGGTCACCAAGTCATACACTAGCGCTGGCGCGTTAGCCAATTAATCTAGTACTCGGATGGTCACTACTTTTTTTTTTGATAAAATTTTTGAGTGGTACGGTTTTTTGTGCTAGTCATACAATCTTCTATCCATGAGACGCTTATTAAGACTAAAGTGTCACTCCTAAATTTTGTAAAAAAATTTAAATTTGGTGCTAAAATTGCCCTAACAAGTATTTCTCTTAGTTTTATTACACACCTACTATTGAACAAACAAACTCAAGCGTAATTGTATTCTCTAAGGTATCATCATTTACCCTCCCCTTACACTTAGGCTCAACATTATCCCCAATGTTCAATAAAAAGGATGTAAAAGTAATGAAGGTAAAAGAATGAAAACAAATACTCCCCTGATTCGTTCGGTGTGGATAAATGGATAACATGGTTAAATCCTCCTCCAAGAAAATGAACGTTGAAAGCTTCCCTCCAGAAATATAAATCATCTTCTTGTCCAATATAACCTGTTAAACCTGAGAAAACAATCATGGCAACCTCGCTTAAAATTGGCGGCAATCTATATGTATAAGGATATAATGCTTGTGGAATGAATGTTTGCAGATTTCCTGGAGTTTATAAAACTAAAGAATTAACAAAAACTTTAAGACTCCGTTGGAAAAACAAAACTTGCAAAATTTTTTAGAATTATTACACCTGACGCCATCAGGTTATGATCCTGACGTCGTCAGATTGTTCTGACAGAAATCTCATGTTAAGTTTTCAGAAAATTTCTGGAAAAACTTATGCCTTAATTCCTGGAAAATCCTGCAAAACATCATTATGACTCGATACACGCATTTGACTCAAACAAATACTAATATACATGCTCATTTAATATTGTTGTGGTTCATGTCCAATTCCCGTTCTTAAAAACAGATTTAGGTTTCCCTTACACTTAGCTTTTGCGAAATACCTTTTTATGAAGTTAAGACAAACAACAAGGTAAAGCATTTTCACAATTTATTATGAATCATGATCCACAAACAATAAAAATCAAGCATGCATACGGAAACAAATAAAATCAAACAAACAAACAAAACAAATAAAACATGGGTTGCCTCCCAAGAAGCGCTTTTCTTTATTTACGAGTCTTGTAGCTAGACTCAAGGTCATGGGCTATCGTGTGTCGCTTATTGTAACACCCCCAAAATACCGCAGCGAAAGACTATGTCATAGGGGTGCTACTTCATAATACAAAGTACAAGTTATAGAAAACGAACTCTAAATGAGACGTTTTGAAAAGTTACCATTCGATTAATGAATTCAAAGTTACAAACATGAGATTCCAAAGTATGATACATAAATGTATACAAAGTTTTGAATGGTAAATAATAAAAAGCGTAAGTCTTCAGAATATGCAGCTTGACTCTAAGTTCCACGCACTAGCTATCGCCATACTAACCTGAGATAAACATGCTAAAGTGTCAACACAATGGTTGGTGAGTTCATAGAGTTTGTCTTAAAATAGTTGAAAAACCTTAAAAGAATGTTTACACAGCAAAGGCATTGTGAATCCACTCAGTTGCAAGTCCCGCCATAAGAGACTTGTAACCTGTGTGTTCACAACCCACTGCTAAATATATAGTATGAATAAGACATGTATAAGTTCATCAAAACAATTAAGCAATTAGTAGTGAGTCTCTACTTCATCTCCGAAGACCTCACTTGGGTATGCTGCTCACAAGGAAGGTAATAGCATTGGTTCTACTTCATCTCCGAAACTCAATGCATGTGTTATCCAAGGAGACTTACAAGTACTGGGAGCCTCTTCCCAAAGATAACTGGGAGCCACTTCCCAAAGACAACTGGGAGCCACTTCCCAAAGATAACTAGTAGTTACTAAATAGAATAACGCAATTAAGTATAACACAGTCATGTATGTATGCAATCAAGTATAACATAGTCAAGTATAAACGTTTTGAGTATTTGTACAAGTAAGCAAGTAGTTGAGCATGTATCTCCCCCAAAGAGTTAAAACAAGTATGAAAAGAGTAGGGGCTATGACTCACCTTAAGCTTAAGTAATGAGAAATGATAGTGGTAGTCGAATCGCGAAAGTCTCTAAGAGCAGCCTATAATAGAACGTTGCGACTTAGGTTTGGAGTAACATCTAAGAATAAGACGAATTGCCTATATATGTCTTGCATAATGTTCATGATGTAGTACTTAGTATATAGTGTAAGTCTTTGAATATAAATGGTTTATGAAACATGTATAGGTTGTACATCTCTTACTACCATTCGGGCCGACATAATTCAGAAGTCATGGAGCAAACGTTCGAGGAGCCAGGACACTTTAATTCGTAAATCCACAACTCATCTCGACGGCTTACTTAATGAACTCCTCACATGAGGCTCCCTACTATTGTAGTATTTGATAACATATATATATATATATATATATATATATATATATATATATATATATATATATATATATATATATATATATATATATATATATATATATATATATATAAGCTTTTGATCTTTAAAAGTTATATGGTCTTTAGCCGTGGCTTTGCCGTGACCTTGGTCATTGTTACCATGGTCTTGAGACTCAACCTTGGCTTTAGCCATGGTTGTGGTCTTGGCTTTAGGTCATTAGACCTCTTGGTCTCATCTAATTATAACCATTATATAGTTACTTTGGTCTAAAAATGGGCTGTTAAGAATTTGAAGAAAATTATCACTCAGAAAGCGTTTTCAGGGCTCGAGCTTCTTTGTACCTGAACGAAAACGTCGTTCCGGACAACTTTCGTGTTTTAACTTTTTGATGAATCTGACCAGAAGGGTGACTTTCAAAATGGCAGAATGCAAAACAGTAGGTATCGGCAGTTTCGGCGTTTTGGTTTTGCTAACTTCAAATGGTCATAACTTTTGATTCGGGTACTCGTTTTGGGTGATTCAAATTGCTATGTTTTCCTTGTTAAGTCCTCTTTAACAGTAAGTAAGTGTCAAATATCATAGTTGTACTATTTTGGTCGTGGTTCTCCATAAAAATCACTAGTTTGCTTGTTTACTTGTCATAAGTTATCATATGTATACCAATACTTGTTTTATCCATTTTTAAACATCATGAACACAATAACAAGAACATATATAGCATGAAAGGAACACAAAGAGCATGAAAATGATAATTAAGCAAGGAGTATGTTAGGGTTTGCTTACAACTTGAGGCTTTCTAAAAGAAAGGTAAGTAACTAGTAAGGTACGGACTTTGATAGACTTAAGCTTCACTCTTTGCAATCTATGATAAACCGTGGTTATTTGAAGATTATAACGACGCCTTCTTGAAAGTCCAAAGCTATTTGAAGATTATAACTACGTCTTTTTGGAGACTTTAGAGTTATAACAACTTTTCTTAGAAAATTTCTAAGATTGAAGATCAAACACTAGTTTTCTTTCAAAAACTAGTTAACTTTCTTACAAAATATAAGAAAAGTGCCTTAGGTTTTAGGACTTGAAGGTTATAAGAAGGTGTGGTGCAAGTTTTCTATGTGTTTTTAGCTTGGTATTTATAGGATAGGAAAAATAGTTAACCATATATTGGGTTAGAATTTAACCATGGTTAGTTAAGACACTTGTAATGATCTAAAGAATCAATGGTCAAGATCAAGCCACACAATGGTGACTCCCCCCCCTAATGGCGGTTTGGAATGAGCTAGGAAGGGTGACTAGGTCTTTGGATGATATTATCCTAAGTATGTAGCTAGTTTTGACTCCGTAAAATGCTAACCGTAAATGCTTAAGTCACAAAACGTAAAACCGGGAATCTTAAAAATATGAAACTTATAGGAATGACTAAACTTGTCAATATACTCCATAATAAAATATAAAATGAGTGGTAGGTTCTATCGGGTGCTAAAACCCTGCTAAAAACTGGAAACACGGGTCTAAAACGCGTAATTTGCGTAAAACGCTGAACTGAAAAACGTAAAATTCCAAAAGTTTTGGAATTGTCCTAAAATGAGAGAAAATCATATTTCTATTGTTTATAATGTTTTATGGACATATCGGGATGCTGAAATGACGTTTAAAGCTAAAAGTAAATCTCGGACACGGCTTTGTGATTTTTGCAGAAATGATCCGACGAGTGTCAAACTCTCGGATTATCATTAAAATAGTTTAACTTACGAGAATATGAAATAAAAATTTTGAGAGTGAATAGTAAAAGTGAATAGTAAAAAATGAATAGTGAAATTTTCCGGGAATAGTAATTAATCTGAAAATGCGAATTGTTACAGTCTCTACCCCTTAAGGAGAACTTCGTCCCGAAGTTCAGTTGATGTTAATTACTTACGGTGTGTCTAAGAGAATTTGGGGTTTCAGGATCTCTAAAATAGTGGTGTTCACTCTGATTCGTCTAAGGTTCTGGTTAAGGAGTCGTATCGGCTACAATTAAGCCCACTTATTTATAACTCATTACTTACATAAAGAAGCGTCCAAATTTATGTAAGTAAGGGATCATAAACTTATGGTTCGGTGATTTACAATTTCTTTATTTAAATGAAGAGGCGTCCCAATCCATTTAAATAAGGAGATTCTAAATCATCCTACTTAAGAATTTCTGACACAAAATCCGCCTTCTGAGGCAGATAGTAAGATAATCAAGTCATCAAATCCCTAAAGCTAAGCAATAATATTATTTAACTCAAATCTTGTGTCTCATCAAACAAGAACTGTCACAAGATCAAGTTAAATAATTAGTTATTACTGAGCTCCATGTTTTTAATGATTCGGCTAATCTCTGGGGTTCCTTATAATACTAAAGTCACATCATCTAACATCGTGGAACTAAACCAACAACTAACAAAAAGCGTATGCGTATGTAGTGTGTGTAAGGAAAATAAAGAGGAGAGTCTTAACGTATATAGCAGTTATAGTCTAGGCACCAAATGCAACCTAGTTCTCTATAACCAAAGCTCTGATACCAATCTGTAACACCCCCAAAATACCGCAGCGGAAGACTGTGTCATAGGGGTGCTACTTCATAATACAAAGTACAAGTTATAGAAAACGAACTCTAAATGAGACGTTTTGAAAAGTTACCATTCGATTAATGAATTCAAAGTTACAAACATGAGATTCCAAAGTATGATACATAAATGTATACAAAGTTTTGAATGGTAAATAATAAAAAGCATAAGTCTTCAGAATATGCAGCTTGACTCTAAGTTCCACGCACTAGCTATCGCCATACTAACCTGAGATAAACATGCTAAAGTGTCAACACAATGGTTGGTGAGTTCATAGAGTTTGTCTTAAAATAGTTGAAAAGCCTTAAAAGAATGTTTACACAGCAAAGGCATTGTGAATCCACTCAGTTGCAAGTCTCGCCATAAGAGACTTGTAACCTGTGTGTTCACAACCCACTGCTAAATATATAGTATGAATAAGACATGTATAAGTTCATCAAAACAATTAAGCAATTAGTAGTGAGTCTCTACTTCATCTCCGAAGACCTCACTTGGGTATGCTGCTCACAAGGAAGGTAATAGCATTGGTTCTACTTCATCTCCGAAACTCAATGCATGTGTTATCCAAGGAGACTTACAAGTACTGGGAGCCTCTTCCCAAAGATAACTGGGAGCCACTTCCCAAAGACAACTGGGAGCCACTTCCCAAAGATAACTAGTAGTTACTAAATAGAATAACGCAATTAAGTATAACACAGTCATGTATGTATGCAATCAAGTATAACATAGTCAAGTATAAACGTTTTGAGTATTTGTACAAGTAAGCAAGTAGTTGAGCATGTATCTCCCCCAAAGAGTTAAAACAAGTATGAAAAGAGTAGGGGCTATGACTCACCTTAAGCTTAAGTAATGAGAAATGATATTGGTAGTCGAATCGCGAAAGTCTCTAAGAGCAGCCTATAATAGAACGTTGCGACTTAGGTTTGGAGTAACGTCTAAGAATAAGACGAATTGCCTATATATGTCTTGCATAATGTTCATGATGTAGTACTTAGTATATAGTGTAAGTCTTTGAATATAAATAGTTTATGAAACATGTATAGGTTGTACATCTCTTACTACCGTTCGGGCCGACATAATTCAGAAGTCATGGAGAAAACGTTCGAGGAGCCAGGACACTTTAATTTGTAAATCCACAACTCATCTCGATGGCTTACTTAATGAACTCCTCACATGAGGCTCCCTACTATTGTAGTATTTGATAACATATATATATATATATATAAGCTTTTGATCTTTAAAAGTTATACGGTCTTTAGCCATGGCTTTGCCGTGACCTTGGTCATTGTTACCATGGTCTTGAGACTCAACCTTGGCTTTAGCCATGGTTGTGGTCTTGGCTTTAGGTCATTAGACCTCTTGGTCTCATCTAATTATAACCATTATATAGTTACTTTGGTCTAAAAATGGGCTGTTAAGAATTTGAAGAAAATTATCACTCAGAAAGCGTTTTCAGGGCTCGAGCTTCTTTGTTCCTGAACGAAAACGTCGTTCCGGACAACTTTCGTGTTTTAACTTTTTGATGAATCGGACCAGAAGGGTGACTTTCAAAATGGCAGAATGCAAAACAGTAGGTATCGGCAGTTTCGGCGTTTTGGTTTTGCTAACTTCAAATGGTCATAACTTTTGACTCGGGTACTTGTTTTGGGTGATTCAAATTACTATATTTTCCTTGTTAAGTCCTCTTTAACAGTAAGTAAGTGTCAAATATCATAGTTTTACTATTTTGGTCGTGGTTCTCCATAAAAATCACTAGTTTGCTTGTTTACTTGTCATAAGTTATCATATGTATACCAATACTTGTTTTATCCATTTTTAACATCATGAACACAATAACAAGAACATATATAGCATGAAAGGAACACAAAGAGCATGAAAATGATAATTAAGCAAGGAGTATGTTAGGGTTTGCTTACAACTTGAGGCTTTCTAAAAGAAAGGTAAGTAACTAGTAAGGTACGGACTTTGATAGACTTAAGCTTCACTCTTTGCAATCTATGATAAACCGTGGTTATTTGAAGATTATAATGACGCCTTCTTGAAAGTCCAAAGCTATTTGAAGATTATAACTACGTCTTTTTGGAGACTTTAGAGTTATAACAACCTTTCTTAGAAAATTTCCAAGATTGAAGATCAAACACTAGTTTTCTTTCAAAAACTAGTTAACTTTCTTACAAAATATAAGAAAAGTGCCTTAGGTTTTAGGACTTGAAGGTTATAAGAAGGTGTGGTGCAAGTTTTCTATGTGTTTTTAGCTTGGTATTTATAGGGTAGAAAAAATAGTTAACCATATATTGGGTTAGAATTTAACCATGGTTAGTTAAGACACTTGTAATGATCTAAATAATCAATGGTCAAGATCAAGCCACACAATGGTGACTCCCTCCCCCTAATGGCGGTTTGGAATGAGCTAGGAAGGGTGACTAGGTCTTTGGATGATATTATCCTAAGTATGTAGCTAGTTTTGACTCCGTAAAATGCTAACCGTAAATGCTTAAGTCACAAAACGTAAAACCGGGAATCTTAAAAATATGAAACTTATAGGAATGACTAAACTTGTCAATATACTCCATAATAAAGTGTAAAATGAGTGGTAGGTTCTATCGGGTGCTAAAACCCTGCTAAAAACTGGAAACACGGGTCTAAAACGCGTAATTCGCGTAAAATGCTGAACTGAAAAACGTAAAATTCCAAAAGTTTTGGAATTGTCCTAAAATGAAAGAAAATCATATTTCTATTGTTTATAATGTTTTATGGACATATCGGGATGCTGAAATGACGTTTAAACCTAAAAGTAAATCTCGGACACAGCTTTGTGATTTTTGCAGAAATGATCCGACGAGTGTCAAACTCTCGGATTATCATTAAAATAGTTTAACTTACGAGAATATGAAATAAAAATTTTGGGAGTGAATAGTGAAAGTGAATAGTAAAAGTGAATAGTAAAAATGAATAGTGAAATTTTCCGGGAATAGTAATTAATCTGAAAATGCGAATTGTTACACTTATGCTCACATACCCAAGTGTGAGCCATCTATTAGTTGCTTCATCTTTCATATAGTCATCACTTAGCTCTAAACATCCGCGATAATACTTTTTATTCTTTTCATGAGGATATTTAAGCCCTTTCCTTTTATCATTCTCACTTAGCATATCGAGAGGTGGGTACCTATTACATTTCTCAATAGAAAAATCCTTTAACCTAGGGTGTGCACGGGGCATTTGGTAAACAAAATCTTCCTCCCTGTCCGAGAATGTAATTAACCCTTCCATAAGTTTTTCATCTAGTTTGGTTAACCTTTTGAAGGGTTTCCCAAACACAACTTGGGTTAAGTTACTATCGATAAATTCTCCTTGATTCTCCATAACCATAAAATCAACCAGATAAACAAAGCTTCCTACAAACACATGCAATGTCATTGCCCTAGCAACAATATTATCTCCTTTGTATTCTAACTCATTTACCATAATTTTATTGTATTTACTACACGAGATTATGTTCATTGGTAAAGACGACTTAAGGTAAGCATCAAAGCTCCTAAATCCAATCTTATAAGGAAACTGTATATTAAATGAGCTGTCATTCTCAATCCTTGTCCAAGGGTCGACATACCAAAGAGGGTTCATTTAATCTTCCATCCTATCCTCATTGATTACATCACCATCATCTAGGTCCTCATCGGAGTCCGAATAGTAAAAAGGACTAGCCCTATGGTCATTATAATGGTCAGACTCCCCCATCTGAGAATTATAGTCAAAGTGATGGTCAGGCGAGAGGTTAGGTGGGTTCTCATTTTCCACTAAAGGTATCGGGATGAGTAGTTGGAGAATCCTACGACGAAAAACACGAATAACAAGAATCAAATGATCAATGCTAATGTTATCCATCGAGATAGTTTACGAACAAAGGAAACAAAGAAATAAGATAGACTAAAGAAACCTAGCAAGTAGACCTAATAAAGAGAAATTTCAACCTAGACAATAACTATTCCCCGGGCTGCTGCGCCAAAAACTTGATGCGTGGAATTGCACCCTCGCAAAAGGTTTTACCTCTCAAGGGATCTTGAGAAGCTTGCAGTCCCCACCAGGTAGTGTACCTAACCATGGTAGTATATTATAGTGACAAGTACCAGGGGATTGATTGTTCAACTCAAAGAATAGTATTCGCTAGGGTAAAAACTCACTAAAACTAGGTCTAGAGGTGAGGGATGCTTCTTTTTGTATTTTTATATTTTATGGAAAGCAAGTAAAATCTTGGTTTTGGAAGGAGTGGGCGGAATTAGTTGCTAATCAACTAACCCAAATAACTAAAGATGCAATCAAAATAAAATAAACTAAACTTAAACTAATTGTGGTGTAAACAATAATGAGAGAAAATGTGTTTACTTAGATTTCATTACTCCCTAGCTATCATTTATTGGTTGATTAGTTTGTTACAATTGCATGGATGACGGGTTATATTCCTTAATACCATTCGTAGGGCCGCGTATGATCTTCCCTAACTCTATAAGCTTCTACCTCTTCCTATGTTGAGCCGACTACTAGCTCCTAACATGGCCTCATTAGTAGTTACCTACGCATTAAATACAACTAATATATCGTAGTACACCTTCGATCATGTTTCTTAAGACGTTCAAGCAATTTACCAATTGGAAGTCTGCCAGTTTTCTTAAGCCTAACATCGAATTCATTCATCCACAACAATTATAAACAAACAACCAACCCATAATCAATATCTAAGTTTCATTACATCTAAGCAAACAGAAAGAAAACCTAGCCTAGCATGTTAAAGAGAAGACAAGCGTAAGATATAATCAAACAACACATAGACATATTGAATGATTTGATGAAAGACTTATCTTCAATTAAGCATGGATGAAACAAAGGGTTGAAACCCTTAAAATATCTGTAAAATTCGTCTAGGGTTTTCTCCCTTCAAAGTTGCACACAATGAATGAAAACTAGAAAACTATATATAGATTTTGTATCCTAATGGCGTCAAGAGATAGGTGTGACGCCGTCAACTCGCCGCCAAAATAAACTCGTATTGCCTAGATCCACTTTTGACGCCGTCACTCTTTATGGACTCTAGGCCGTCTCTCTTTGCATTTACTCGTGATGGCATTGGCATTTTAATACGTGACGCCGTCACGAGCTCTTCAGAAAACATTCTGGCGCGTCACGTGTAATTGATTTATCCACCTCTTTGTCAAGTCATGATATCACATCCCGTGATTTTCCCTATGACTAAATACATTATCACAACATAAATTAACCATTTTTACCAATAACAATTTTTTTTTTATATAAATATACTTTTGTCAATTGCAACATTTTCACCATTTACCTTGGAACGGCATTTACACTTGAACATTGATTATCTAAATATCATACATAACTTAAAACATTTATATTTAATAAAATACGTTTCGTTTAATTACCGTACATAATTTATATATTTCCCGAGCCTACAAAAATTTCCGAGATTACTCATTAATATTATTGGGCCTTGACCCAACTCACTAATTTTGCTAATTGGGCCTCCAGGACCCAATGGGCCTTAAACCCTCACTAATTACACTAAACGGACCTGTGGAAAACTAGAAGGGGGGGGGGGGGGTTGAATAGTTTTACGTCTTTTTAATTTGTTTAAAAAGATTGTTTGAAAGTTTTCTTAGTTTTCAAATATATAGATTCGATGCTATATGAAATCAAGTCATACACAATATGAACAACACTAAATATGTACTATAAAGCAATAATAATGTAAGTAAAGAAATAGATGAGAGTTGGAAAGATCGAACCGCGAGACAAGAGATTTATAGTGGTTCGGCTACAAGGTCACCTTCCTTGCCCTACTCCACTCCCCGAGCACCTAACTCGAGAGTTTTCTTCACTATGTCAACAAGCTCCCTTATGGCGGAGAAAACCTTACACACCAATTTACACACCACAACTACGTCACAACTTATTCACACCTTTTACACAACTATTTCACACCTATTCACTACTTAATCACACCACTTCTTCACACCTATCTTCTACACACCAATCTTCCTCCTAACTATCTTCTACACACCAATCTTCTTCACAACTATCTTCTACACACCACTCTTCTTCACAACTATCTTCTACTTCACAACTAGCAACTAACCAATCACACTATTTATATATCTAACTAAACTATCTTCTAACAAATATTCACAACTAATCACACAATGAGAAGAATATGATGATGATGCTCTAACAACTTAGATGTGGAGATCACAACAAGTTGTAATACTTCTTGTATTGAGGGATAGAAGTATTCTTCTCTTGCACTTGATAGGATGATCTTTGGATCACTTTGAAACAAAGATTTAAGAATGTATGATCAAAGGATTTAGAGATTGGAAATGGAGATCTAGAACAGAAAGTTTAGGAGTGCAAAAGGTGAGAAAAATTCCAGATTTAAAGTGGTATTTATAGGCAACAAATTCTGACAGAAGAGCGTGGCCGGTCCCCTTAAATCAAGGCCGGCCCCCTTAAAATTAAGGGGACCGCCCCTTATAATTAAGGGGGCCGCCCAGCTGTAACGGCCAGAATTTTTGTTTTCTAAGGTATATATATTAGATTATATACCTTGACAATTTATGTGAGAGTTTATGCATGATTTTGGAAGAAAAATGTTTTTAGCATTAGTCAACAATGCAAGGAAAATAATGTTCATGTAATTCCTAGTTGTGAGAATGTTTTTTTTTTTTTAAATTTGATTGGGTTTTACAAAAGAGTATATGCAAAAAAAAATAGTATTTCCCAATCTTTAATTTTGTGCGAAACAGATTCCTAGACTCAGAAATGGAGAAGTGGAAGAAAAGTAAATCTTATGCAAAACAAAATTTTTTTTCTAAATGCAATAGAATTTAGTCAACTTGTTCCATCATTCCTAATCCTAGACGCAAGTGATTGAATAATTCACGCTTAAGGGGTTTAGTGAATATATCCGCAATGTTATCTTCCGATGCAACTTTTTCTATAGATATGTTCCCTTTTTGTTCATTATCCCTAAGAAAGTGGTGGCGTATTTCTATATGTTTAGTCCTAGAGTGTTGCACCGGATTTTTACTTAAATCTATCACACCTTTGTTATCGCACATAATGGGAACATTTTCTAACCTAATGCCATAGTCTATAAGAGCTTGTTTCATCCATAGTGCTTGTTGACATGCCTTTCCAGCGCTTACATATTCGGCTTCGGTGGTAGAAATAGCAAGAGCGGTTTGCTTCTTCGAAAACCAAGATGTTAGACAACATCCCATAAACGTGCAAATACCGCTAGTGCTTTTTCTATCTACGTAGTCTCCCGCATGATCCGAATCCGCATAGATGATGGTTTCTATGCCGGATCCCTTAGGATACCATAATCCTAAGTGTACAGTGCCTTTAATGTATCGGAAGATACGCTTAACCGCTTCTAGGTGAGAGGTTTTGGGATCCTTTTGAAAACGGGCACAAAGGAAGACACTAAACATGATATCGGGTCTACTTGCCGTCAAGTATAGTAAACTACCTATCATTCCTCTATACTTGGTGTTTTCTACGGACTCACCTTCATCATCCTTTGTGAGTTTTACTTCCGTAGACATGGGAGTTTTCATGGGTTTTGAGTCTTCTAGGCCAAATTTTTTAAGCATTTCCTTAATGTACTTAGATTAGTTAAAGAATATTCCATCTTCTAATTGTTTTATTTGTAATCCTAGGAAGAAGTTAAGTTCACCCATCATACTCATCTCAAACTCATCATGCATGATTTTGGAAAATTCATCACACATGTCTTGATAAGTCGATCCAAATATAATGTCATCAACATATATTTGAACAATGATGAGATTTGGGTCTTTCCTTTTAGTGAAAAGAGTATTATCTACCATTCCCATGGAATAATCATGTTTAATAAGGAAAGCTTTTAATCGATCATACCAAGCTTTGGGAGCTTGTTTGAGTCCATACAAAGCTTTCTTTAACTTATAAACATAATCAGGTTTTGCGAAGTCAATGAATCCTGGAGGTTGTGCCACATATACCTCCTCATTGATAAAATCGTTAAGGAATGCACTTTTCACATCCATTTGGAATAACTTAAAATCTAGGGCGCATGCATAGGCAAGTAGTATCCTAATAGATTCTAATCTAGCTACGGGGGCATAAGTTTCGTCATAATCAATTCCTTCTTGTTGATTATAACCTTGGGCAACTAACCTAGCTTTATTCCTAGTAACTACTCCATTTTCATCTAATTTATTCCTATATACCCATTTAGTTCCTATGATGGTCATATTCATTGGATTTGGGACTAATTCCCAAATATCATTGGCCTTAAATTGATTTAATTCTTCTTGCATAGCTATAACCCAACTTTCATCTTTTAAAGCCTCATTAATATTCTTAGGTTCTATTGCTGAGAGGAAACAAAAGAAATTATTTTTATCTTTAGCTTGTGACCTAAGGGTTCTTTGGTTAAGATGTCCTATTATATTATTTAGTGGTGGCCTAGATTCTTTAACATTTACAATTTCATTATTTCCTAAGTTAATGTCTTCATTATCATTTCCTATGGGTTTTGTTTTACTAACCTTAATAGCTTCTTCTTCGACTAAGTCATCATCTTCTAAAGGTAAAGTTTTAGGAGGTGGTGGTGTTTCATCAAATGTTACATTTAGTGATTCTTCTACTTTCATGGAGTGTTTGTTAAGTATTATATATGCTTTACTATTTTGAGAGTATCCTAAAAATATTCCTTCATATGATTTTGGATCAAACTTAGTGAGGTAATCCTTAGTGTTTAGAATATAGCATTTACTTCCAAATACCCTAAAGTAGCTTAAGTTTGGTTTTCTACCTCTTAGTAACTCATAAGGAGTTTTTCCTAGAATTCTCCTAATTGATACCCTATTAATAATATATGTTGAAGTATCTACGGCGTGTCACCAAAATTTTTGTGGGATGGATTGTTCATTTAACATTGTTATACTCATTTCTTGTAGTGACCTATTTTTTCTTTCTACTACGCCATTTGATTGAGGAGTACGAGGAGCGGAGAAATTGTGAGATATTCCATTTAAATCACAATATTTTCCGAATTGTACTTCATTGTCAAATTCCCTACCATGGTCGGCTACTATTGTACATCCTAATTTATTTTGAATCATTTTACTAAATATTTCAAATTTTTCAAAAGCTTGGGTCTTGTCACTTAAAAATCTAGTCCACGTGTATCGTGAGTAGTCATCTACTATTACTAAGGTATATTTGTTTCCTCCATAGCTCCGCACAGCGGATGGACCAAAAAGATCCATATGTAATAGTTCTAGGCACCTAGTAGTGGATACTATATTCTTAGCTTTGTGACTAGCATGAACTTGTTTTCCAATTTTACATGCATCACAAAAATGCTTGTCATAATTTAGGTTAGGCAAGTTTCTAACTAGTTCCTTAGAGGCCAAAGATTGTATTTGTTGCATGTTAGCATGTCCTAATCTCCTATGCCACAATGTGGAATTCTCGTCTAGGGTCGTTAGGCATATCCTATCCTCAGGTTTGTTTCCTAGTTTCATAACATATATGCCTCCTTTCCTAATTCCTCTACCTATAATTTTTCCATTCTTAACTATTTCGCTATCCTCTTCGGTAAAGGTGACTCTACATTTATTATCGCATATTTGTCCTATACTAAGCAAGTTATATGTTAAATTATCTACATGCTCTACGTTTTCAATAGTAAGGGAGTCTTGAGAAATCGTACCTTTGCCAATGATTTTTCCACGTAAGTCACTACCGAAAATAACGTTACCTCCATTGTATGCCTTGTATGTAGAGAATAGCTTGCGGTTCCCCGTCAAGTGCCTCGAACATCCGCTATCCTTGATCCATTCGTCAGGCTCCAAGTCAATTCCTAAACATATTTCATCGGTTCCTTTTGCCATAAAACACTTTTCGCCTCTTGGCTTTTCCACTTCTTCTTTGTCACTATCACTCCATGTTCCACTAACAAATGCGCCTTGATTTTCATAACCCGGCGGCTTTATACATTCACCAATGAGATGATTTGGACTTCCACATCTAAAGCACTTTCTTTTCCCGTAGTTGTCGCTTCTATTTCTTTGGAACGGTTTTCTTTCGTCTCGTGTTGATCTAGTGAATCTTCCTCGTCTCTTGAAGAATTTCTTGAATTCTTTTACGGCCATTGCATATTCTTCGTTCACTTTCGTCACTTGAATCATCATCATAACTAGGTTCCTTTTTGGCTTTTAGAGCAATGGATTTGGTTTGTTCTTTCTTGACTTTGACCGTTTCTGAATCTCTTCTTATAATTTCTTCATGGACCTTCAAGTTGCCAATAAGTTCATCTGGTGATAACGTCATCAAGTTCTTTGATTCTTCAATTGCCGTGACTTTAGCTCGCCATTTCGGATGCAATGCCCTAAGAAATTTCCTAACACAATTTTTACTAGAAAATGTCTCATCAAGTGCTTTTAAACTTGTGATAATAGTGTTAAATTTAGCAAAAGCATTATCAATTGATTCCTCTTCCTGAATCGTAAATTGTTCATATTGTTGTACAAGAAGATCTATTTTGTTATCTTTAACTTGACTATTACCTTGGTGAGTAATTAGTAAAGAATCCCAAATTTCTTTTGCGGTTTTACACATAAAAATTCTTTCATATTCTTTGCGTGGTAACGCATTATAAATGACCATTTTAGCCTCATTATTTTTTGCTAGTTTCTTTTTCAAATCATTATTTTGTTTTTCAAAAGATACAATTTCATCCATTTTAGTTTCAACATTATATTGAATAGGGGAAAATCACCAAAGGTAATAATATGCCAAAGATTAAGATCTTTTGATTTCACATAAGTTTCGAATCTATTTTTCCAATATAAAAATCCATCACTTTCAAATAGTGGTGGTCTTTGCATAGATTGCCCTTCTAAATATTTTAAAGATTCCATAGATAGTTACAAGTTTTAAAATACAATGTATTTTAAAAAATCTTGCTAGACGTGGCTCTTGATACCAATTGTGGAAAACTAGAAGGGGGGTTGAATAGTTTTACGTCTTTTTAATTTGTTATAAAAGATTGTTTGAAAGTTTTCTTAGTTTTCAAATATATAGATTCGATGCTATATGAAATCAAGTCATACACAATATGAACAACACTAAATATGTACTATAAAGCAATAATAATGTAAGTAAATAAATAGATGAGAGTTGGAAAGATCGAACCGCGAGACAAAAGATTTATAGTGGTTCGGCTACAAGGTCACCTTCCTTGTCCTACTCCACTCCCCGAGCACCTAACTCGAGAGTTTTCTTCACTATGTCAACAAGCTCCCTTATGGCGGAGAAAACCTTACACACCAATTTACACACCACAACTATGTCACAACTTATTCACACCTTCTACACAACTATTTCACACCTATTCACTACTTAATCACACCACTTCTTCACACCTATCTTCTACACACCAATCTTCCTCCTAACTATCTTCTACACACCAATCTTCTTCACAACTATCTTCTACACACCACTCTTCTTCACAACTATGTTCTACTTCACAACTAGCAACTAACCAATCACACTATTTATATATCTAACTAAACTATCTTCTAACAAATATTCACAACTAATAACACAATGAGATGAATATGATGATGATGCTCTAACAACTTAGATGTGGAGATCACAACAAATTGTAATACTTCTTATCTTGAGGGATAGAAGTATTCTTCTCTTGCACTTGATAGGATGATCTTTGGATCACTTTGAAACAAAGATTTAAGAATGTATGATCAAAGGATTTAGAGATTGGAAATGGAGATCTAGAACAGAAAGTTTAGGAGTGCAAAAGGTGTGAAAAATTCCAGATTTAAAGTGGTATTTATAGGCAACAAATTCTGACAGAAGAGCGTGGCCGGTCCCCTTAAATCAAGGCCGGCCCCCTTAAAATTAAGGGGACCGCCCCTTATAATTAAGGGGGCCGCCCAGCTGTAACGGCCAGAATTTTTGTTTTCTAGTGGGGAAAGTTTATTTGGTGAAAAACTAACTGATTTTGGTTAAAAATTTGAATTCATATATTTAGTATGAATAAAACATTTTTCTTTATTACCAAAAGTGTTTTTCAAAAATATATAATATGTTTATATAATTGAATAAACTTTGTAATACTTAATTAAATTTCCCTTTGATCATAAATTGCACTAAACACTTTGTTTATTCATACCTTAAGTGATTTGGATGTAAAGAGAGAATGTTAATCGCTAAATACTTGTTTAAGTCACAAGTTTTAGTTCTATGAGTTTATATTTTGTAATAATCAAAACATAGAGATATTGATAATATGTTAATAATGTTTTTAGGCATTATTTATGTCAACAGGACCCTTTTAACTTGTTCCCTTTTCTTTGGGCCTGATCACCAGTGAAGCCCAACATAAGCTCAAAACGCACAATTGTTATTATTTTGGCAGTCACGAGTAGCATTCACTTAGGCAAATTTATTTCGAATTTCGATAAACAACATATCTATTTTATTGCTCGACTTGATTAAACTCGCAACTGGGAATCATGAATGGAAATTATTTTCCATTTTCATGTACGTTTACTACCTGGAATGATGACCAAGCTCAGCTCAATATACGCTCCCTCCAAACTTGACCCAAAGTGGAATATCACTCCAAAACAATTCGTATGAATCCAAAGTCACCCCAAACGATCCCCAATCACAGAAAAACCATACTTAGACTCTTTTGAAACACTCAAGTACCTGAAATGTAACTGACACAAGATTGGAATATCACTCTAAACCAAACCATGTAACTCCAAGGCACCTCCAACACTCTCCAATCACCATGGAACTAGTTCTTAAATCCTTCTGACTCATTTGAGTGCTCAACAAGTTAGTACAAAAACTCTTACACATGATGTTGTCTCGTTCTATTTGGAAGGAAGTCTCATGCGACACTTGTGATCATTCACACTCCCACGTCTCTTAACATCTCAGTTCATCTTCGCCATTTGTCATGCACCAGCGTGAATATATAGGGTTACATGCAAATCAACAGTTCACTCACTCACAAACACATCAAACATTTCACTTTTTGTTCCTGTTGAACGAGAAGGAGAGGAAGAGAACAAGAAGGTTCAAGTGATTATTCTCACAAGCTCTCCAGTCCTTACCTGGGTCGGTACTAAACGGGTTACGCACTTTGGAAGTCGTTAGAGTCGTCTTGCCTTAGTTCTCGTTCGTCCCATTCTCGTTTGTTCTTCACCACCAAGCTTTGGTGTAGTAAGTTTCCGAACCCATTCCATCTTATTGCTTTCCTTCATGCATATATAAAATAATTAAGGTGGCATTGTCAAGACTTGTGTGGTAAAAAGAACTTATATGAACTTGCATGTAACCGTTGTACACAAAACAACTCAAGAAAACGTAAAACATAAGTTGGCTCATTCTTGGAAAAGTATGCTTTACATACTCACTAACTGCCAATAACATATACAACTACCATTTTGGATCAAGTACTTTTATTTTGGTCAAAGTGTTTCATCTCGAAAACTCGATGTAGTCGAACTATAGTGAGATGTCACGATAAGTCTTGGTGAACCACAGTGGTGTATAGTTGCGTGTCAACAAGTCGGGTCTCGGATTTGCTTATTTTGATACAACTTAAACCAAGTGCTCATTTGAAAATGATCGAGCTTACTAAATCTATGCACTGAACATATTTTGGAAAACCAAATTCAAACACATGCACACACAAGCTCAGTGTATTGAGCGTAATATATAACCAAAAATATGGCACAGCACCGAGAAACTATATAATTAAAACATTAAGTAACTAAACACAATAAGTAGCTTAGCTCAGTTGGTTGGGGCGCTGGGCTAACAAACGAGAGGTCTTTGGTTCGAATCCTGCATATGGCAGTTTTACTATTTTTGCTATTTTTGAAACTTTACCCTTTTGGCAGTTTCAGCCCTCAACATTAGATAACTTGTCAACTTACTTAAAAACTTTAATAAGTTTTATAACTTATATTAATATTTAAATTTGTAGCTCCAAACTTTGCACCACTTATCATTTTCTTAAAAACTTTTATAAGTTTTTAAACATATTTATTTTGGACTGAGTACGAAAATCATTTAACTATTGGTGTTAAAAGAGTAACTTTGTATAACTTAAAGGTTTGCACAGAAACTTAATTACGGTTTGATAAGTTAACATTTTACGACTATACCGAGATCTACATTTTTGAGACTATAATGAAATAATGTTTCTGGATAACTTGAATTATAAAATATATAACTTAACGTTATTATCAATAACTTGAATACACGTCAGGAAATGATTATTTCTACAAAACTCATTGATTATTTTAACTAGAGATAACCTACATTTACTACAAGTTATCATCCACCAACTTTTAGTAAATTAATCAGAACGGGAATATATATATATATAAACGTTAAACGATACTTATACATAAAGACAAGTTATATGGTATATAACTTTGTTCTTGAACTTTAAAGCGTTTTGCCACACAAGCCACCTCTGCCACAAAATCATTATGTCATCCGACATTAATCCAAATCACAATTCTCGATAAGTCATACTTATCTCAGACTTCCATATTATTCAGGTTATTCTGTGAAGTCATTTCCAATCTACTTCTGATATTACATTATCTATGCCTACCATAACTTTCAGGTGAGTCATAGCCCATACTTTTACTTGTTTTATAATTGTTTATAAACGTTTTGGGGGAGATACATGCTTAACTACGGTTCTTATTTTTACAAGTATTCGTTAACTATTTACATATGACTGTGAGTTCCATAGCCCCCACTTCTTTTACCTGTTTTAAATTACTTTCGGGGGAAATACATGCCTATATAAACTTTACTAATTTACACATTTTTATATCTCATGGGGAGATACCTGCTATAGACATGATTACAAGTGATTTTTCGACCATATGCTATATTCTATCTCTATTGCCTAAGTTGCCTATTACCAAAAGTCCCTCGATCATGCGCCTTAATCACTTGCAGGGTGAACGTAAATAATTGTGGATAGATCTATTAGGGGCTGACAATCCCCATTTGGTCGCTAGAGGAAAGCCACCAAACGCACTTTATTTGATTTCATAGGTTATTGGCAAATACCTATCCTGGGGGCCTGTTTACTTTACATTATGGATTTTGATGTCTGCTAATCATTGTGTGTCATGAGCTTAGGGCAATAGAACAGTAGTACTGTAGTCATGATACAGTACTACAAGGACTAATATTATGGGCGTATAATGCTGTAGCCCATGGTTTTTATCGAACTTCGAATTTGTGTTCACTATATAGTAGGAAATTACTACTACTTGGCAAACAGACTACTACTTTGGTGTTGACCCCGGTGAGGGCAAACCGACTACTACTTTGGTGTTGACCCCGGTGAGAGCAAACCGAATACTACTTTGATGTTGACCCAGTTAGGGCAAACCAACGAACTATTTTGTACTGACCTTGCTAAGGCAATCACTCACTTTCTGATTTTGATAATCAACGGTTTAAGCTATGAACACTATGGATTTACTCACACTTTGATTTTGATAATCAACTGTTAATGTAACTACTATGGACTCACAAACTCTTTGATTTTGGAAATCAATATTCAAAACTATAAACTCTATGAACTCACCAACCTTTGTGTTGACGCTTTTAGCATGTGTTTATCTCAGGTCCATAATGAGCAAGGATGGCACGGAGGAGCACGGATACTTATAAAGGCTATAAATTTTTCTATCAAAACCTATTTAATAAACTTTGGGATAAACAGGGACCTCATTTTGTAAAACTCTGGTATTTATAAAATTCGAATGATAAATCTTTAAAATGATTAAAAATGACAATCATTTTCTACTAGTAAACTGTGTGCTATGAAGTAACACCCAATCTAAATTCCGCTGCATATTTTAAAAACTGGGGGTGTTACACATGACGCCGTCACTAGCAAGATGTGACGCCGTCAAGTGCAACTTCCAGCATGATTTTGAGACTTTGTCATTTTCTTCACTTTTTCGCTCCAAAAACGTCCAAAATGCTTCCTGTTGTAAAATTCCTCTCAAAAGTACCTAAAATAACAAAAGGAACGATTTAGAGCAATATTTGATCAAATAATCTCGACTTTGGCCTTAAATGACCCCCCAAAAGCGGTACACTTCTCGCTTCATCAAAGTTGTATACGTATATCATCTCAAATTGCGTGATCTCAGACAACTCATAGTCACCAAAATGACTGCGCATGCTGATGAAGCGAAAAGTGTACTGCTTTTGGGAGGTCATTTAAGGCCAAAGTCGAGATTATTTGATCAAATATTGCCCTAAATCGTTCCTTTTGTCATTTTAGGTACTTTCGAGAGGAAATTTACAAAAGGAAGTATTTTGGACGTTTTTGGAGCGAAAAAGTGAAGAAAACGACAAAGTCTCAAAATCATGCTAGAAATTGTACATGACGGCGTCACAAGATACTAGTGACAGCGTCAAGACTTGACAAAGAGGTGGATAAATCAATTACACGTGACGCGCCAGAGATTTTTCTAAAGAGTGCGTGATGGCGTCACCCTTTAGGGTCGCCAATGCCGTCATGTATAACCCAAAAAGAGACGGCCCAGAGTCCATAAAGAGTGACGGCGTCAGAAGTGGATCTAGGCAATACGAGTATTATTTTGGCGGCGAGTTGACAGCGTCACACCTGTGTCTTGATGCCATCAGGATACCAAATCTATATATAGTTTTCTAGTTTTCATTCATTGTGTGCAACTTTGAAGGGAGTAAACCCTAGACAAATTTTACAGATATTTTGAGGGTTTCAAACCCTTGTTTCATCCATGCTTAATTGAAGATAAGTCTTTCATCAAATCATTCAATATGTCTATGTGTTGTTTGATTATATCTTACGCTTGTCTTCTCTTTAACATGCTAGGCTAGGTTTTCTTTGTGTTTGCTTAGATGTAATGAAACTTAGATATTGATTATGGGTTGGTTGTTTGTTTATAATTGTTGTGGATGAATGAATTCGATGTTAGGCTTAAGAAAGCTGGCAGACTTCCATTTGGTAATTTGCTTGAACGTCTTAAGAAACATGATCGGAGGTGTACTACGATATATTGGTTGTATTTAATGCCTAGGTAACTACTAATGAGGCCATGTTAGGAGCTAGTAGTCGGCTCGACATAGGAAGAGGTAGAAGCTTATAGAGTTAGGGAAGATCGTACACGTCCCTATGAATAGTATTAAGGAATATAACCCGCCATCCATGCAATTGTAACAAACTAATCAACCGGTAAAAGATAGCTAGGGAGTAGTGAAATCTAAGTAAACACATTTTCTCTTATTATTGTTTTCGCCATAATTTAGTTTAAGTTTAGTTTATTTTATTTTGATTGCATCTTTTAGTTATTTGGGTTAGTTGATTAGCAACTAATTCCGCCCACTCCTTCCAAAACCGAGATTTTACTTGCTTTCCATAAAATATAAAAAATACAAAAAGAATCATCCTTCATCTCTAGACCTAGTTTTAGTGAGTTTTAACCCTAGCGAACACTATTCTTTGAGTTGAATGATCAATCCCTAGGTACTTGTCACTATACTATACTACAACAGTCAGGTACACTGCCTGGTGAGGATTGCAAGCTTCTCAAGATCCCTTGAGAGGTAAAACCTTTTGCGAGGGTGCAATTCCGCGCATCAAGTTTTTGGCGCCGCAGCCCGGGGAATAGTTATTGTCTAGGTTAAAATTTCTTTTTATTAGGTCTACTTGCTAGATTCCTTTCTAGTAAGATTTTTATTTTATTTGTATAGGTTTCTTTAGTCTATCTTTTTCTTCGTTCCTTTGTTCGTAACTTTTGCCATCCGCCATCATGGTAAATGAAGATCTTTCTAATCTTAGCGTCACCAAAAGTCGTAGTTCCTTAAGAAATCTTGTTCCTCCCTATGCAGAACTTGAAAGGGAAATGCGTAGGCTAAGGCTATCTCTTCCAATACCCGAACCATCCGGCACATCCATCAACTTTGATGAGGCCCTTTCTGAACAAGATTCAGATCATCACCTTACACCCCTAGCTCCCAATCCAGCCACGATATGGACAATCCTGAAATTCCCATACCTAAGCGCATTAAGGATTATTCCTCCCCGAACCCTCGCGGCTTCTCAAATGCCATTGTATTTCCAAACGAACGTACCAATGAGGTTTTGCGTGTAAACGATGTTTGGCTTGTCCAAAGTGTATGCAAGTTTCGCAGATTGCGAACCGATGATCCAATTCAACATATTAGGGATTTCTTAAAGATAGTGGACACCCTCCATGCGGAGGGGCCACTAGAAACACATCCCGATTGCGGTTCTTTCCTTTTACCCTTCAAGAAAAAGCCAAGGATTGGTACGATAAACTTCCCTCTTAGTCCATTTTTACATGGGAGCAACTTATCCTAAGTTTTACAAGAAATTCTTCCCTGCAGGAAAAACCTCAGCATTTAGGGATAGGATCCTCCGTTTCCGTAAGGGAAAAGACGAACCCATATGTAGATCATGGATTAGATTCAAGGATCTAATAAGGAAAGTTCCCCATCATGGCATCGAACTTTGGCTTCTTGTCCAAATCTTCAATGACAACGTCTCCCAAAATGACCGAAACGGAATCAATAATTCAATTAAAGGGAAAATAGCCAATCTAAGCGCCGAGGAAGGGTGGAATAAGATTGAGGAATATGCTCAAGATCAGGACGATACCTGGGATGAACCCGATTTGACTATGAGTATATCTGAAATCATACAAACACCCTCACCTGAGAATCGGCTGAGGAAGCTTCACAAGAAGGTATCATACCTAGCAAGGTCGCAAACAACTAAACGACTATCAAACCCATACTTGATTTACGACCACTGTGGGGGCCTGCATGAAGTAGAGGAATGCAGAGGAGAAACCACTACCGAACGTACGTACCTGTCAAGCCATGACATTCTTGATGATCCTTCCCTTTTAACCTTCTACCAAAACGAAGATTTTACCCCTTCGGGAAATCTTGTAAGAAAAAAGGAGGGAGAGAAAGGTCCTGACTTCAAAATCAGGAGCACTTTTGAGGATGATCTTAGATATTTCACTTATGAAAAGGGCTTATGATTCGTTGTGTTTTGGTGTGCAAAAACAATTTATCAATATATCAACAAACGTGAGGTCTAAGTTATCGTGAGACAACTAGACGTAGAGAATCACGAGTAAACCTTTTAGGAAAAAGATTACCTCGCAAAAACTCGTGAAAGTGATATTAAAATTGTGAGATCAGGAAGTGATTTCCCGGGTCATACCCCAACGAGGTGTGAATGGAAAGTTTCATGAAAAGATCGAGATTAAAACCTTGTATGTTTGGTTTGAGAAAGATTATTTGGTTTTGTGGTATGTTAAAGTAACGGAAATTAAGAATTAACGAACGAAAATGAGATAAACTTAACCTAAATGTGAATTTACACTAGAAATGAAAATTAACACTTAAAAACTACCTAAGATACTACGGGAAACATAATAGGGAATTAGGGAACCTTAAAACGTAAGCTAGATAAAAAAACGTAAAAGTTAACTTAAATAAAACGCGTGTGCGCGAAATAAAACGTGAAATGGGAGCAAATAAAGTCCTACGGTTATGAAAATTATATTTTTACAATCCTAATGATATAAGAAAATTTTTGGAAAATTAAAATTATTTTTACAGCTATTTAATTAATTATTATTAATTAATTACTAATTTCCTAATTACTTTTAATTACCTAAATTATACTAAATTACCATTAATTGTAAATTTAAGCTAGAAAAATGAAATTTAAATTTAGAAAAATCTAAAATATTATAAAACTAATTTTAGAATAGAAAATCTATTTTTTTTACTTTTTAATTAAGTATTAATAATTAAAACTAGTTATGTAATTAATTTAAACTAAACTAAATTATAAAAAATACCAAATCAAATGTGAAAAATCTAAAAAAATTCCTAAAAATACTACAAGATGTCAGGAACCTAGGAAAATTATAAAAATGAAAAGTGCTTTTTGAAAAAGCTAAAAATAACCTAAAAAGCTTAAATAGAAGCTATCACTTTCTTTAATTTTTGGATTTTTCTTGTTTTTCTTTTACAAACATAATTACCTACTGAAATTGAACAACTTTTACAAAGGAACTTTTCTAGAAGCTTATTAATAAGTTGTGTGATAAGCTCAAAATTGGACAGAATGGTTAATAAGCTAAAATAAGTTGGATTTTGAACCAAAAAGCTGCCAATAAGCTAAGACTGACTAAATAAGCTTAAAACCACTAAAATTAATCTAAAATAAGCTAAGAAGGACACAATAAGCACTAGTGATAAGCTACAAAACCAAATAAGCACTTCAATGGCACCACAGATCAATACAGGTTTGAAACTAGACCCTTTGGGGTACTGTGGGGTCCACAGTGAGGAAATGAGGTCCAATATAATAATTGACCCTTAAGGTTGACCTGGTCAACTTCCCAATAAGCCAATAAGCTGGGGCTTATGGCTTATCTTTGATCACTTGGTGGGTCTTGAAACTAGGCACAACAACTGAGGTGGTCAGTTTTAGGTTTTGGACAGGTCTCAGGAAAGTCTCAAATAAGTTAAGCAATAATAAGCCAAGGTGTAAAATAAGCATAGGAGTCAAAAGCCCTACTCCCAAGCTTTCTAAAAATCCAAAGTATCAAGTGTGGGGTCCACTGGGTGTGTAACAAATAAGCCAAGGTGTAAAATAAGCATAGGAGTCAAAAGCCAAAGGCCTAGTGCAGGGGAAATGGTGTGCCCTGCACCCTCAAAGAAATAGATGCAAACTACTCATAAAAATTCACAAAAATGAAATGTTTACAGGTTCTTTTAGATTAGGTGGTAGGCTACAAGTACAAAAAAAATTTCAGATCACCATTCAATCCACAAAAATCAGAAAAATTCTCCCAAAAAGTGGGATTCTTTTTTTTTTTTGGGTAAAAAAAAAAAAAAAAAAAAAAAAAAGTGGGATTCTTCACAATGTGCACTTTTGACTTTTTAAACTATTGAAAGAACTTTGACTAATCTGAGATTTGATCCAATTTAGGTTACTGAATTAGTTGTGTTAAGCTAAAATAAGGCTAATTTAGGCTAAGTGACCATCTTTTGTGTTGAAATGATTGATTTAGATCTAAAAATACTTGACAGTGGACTCACAAGATGAGATCTAACTGATTTTTGACTTTTTTCAAAGGGACACTGGTTTTAATACTTTAGCTAAGCTAATATACCCTAATGTAAGGTAACTTAACCAAAAACTTCCACTGATACACACTGCAACATAGTGAAATAGCCTGAACCAAACACCCCCTTAAAAACTGTTTTGGAACATTTTTCAAAGCAAACCAGGCTCTTAAGCTACAAGAGTGATTACCAATCTTCTAATAAGTTATAACAAAGTGAAAGAAGCCAGAATTACTCAAGGAATAGTAGTATGCAACAAGCAATTTCATATGAGCAATTTGAGAAAAATCACACAGTAGAAATGCAAATGTAATCAAAGACAGGTAAGAATAAAAGACAACCACTAATCTAGTTATAACTACACAATGTTAATCAAATACAAGTGATAGAACAATAATTGAAGGTAAATAGAGAAGGAATAGAACAGGTGACCTTGGGCCTTGGCTAAACAAAGGCACCAATTTAATGGCAGCTACAAGCTCCTAGCTTGTTTCACAACAAGCTAGGTGAAATCCTTCTGGCCAATCCATTTCGACCACTTCCCAAGCATTCCATAGAGTCAAGCATAGGTATCCTGTGGTACTTCTGTTTCTTTGTTAATTTTTTTTATTTTTATTATATATTTTTTTCTTTTCTTTTATAAATTTGACAGATTGAATTACCTTTAAGTGAGTTTGTGAGGAACAAATTAACTTAACAAGAATTTCACTAATAAGCTTTAAATAAAGTTGAAATTTAAAAACAAGACTTGGATTAAAAAAAAACTGATACTTTGCATTACACTAAAAAAAATAGATTACAGAGATTAAACTAATGAAACTAATTAACACTACTTTCCTCCATGGGCTTACAAGTCACTACTATTTATACTAATACTAGAAGATTTAGGGTTGCTTTCCTTTGTTGTGCATCTTCTGTGTGACTCAGCAGTCCTAAAAGTGTCCCTTGTGCTTTCTTTAACAAATACTAACCGTTGGATTGGACTCTTAATCACCTCAGCCCTCCAATTTGGTTTTGGCGCCCAATATGTGAGGATTGCCAGCGTGGATGGAGGGGAAAGGCAAGTGGGATTGGTATTGGTGAGGGGTAGGGTGGTTTTAGGTGTGTTGGGGAGAGGAGGGGGAAGACAGGAATGTTGGGGTTGGTACAAGGGTGGTTTCTGTGTCAGGTTAGGCGGCAAAAGGTGGGAGGAAGGAGGGGTTGACTTCGGTTAACCCCCGTTTTATTAATAATATTGCGGTGGACTAGGTTTTGGGTGTGTTTGGGCTTGGGTGTTGGTCCAAGGGAAAGGTGGGCTTGGGGTATTATATTTAGCTTGGATTTGGATTGTAATAACCACAAGGGTCCGTTTGGTATGGATTTGTAACAAGGACCACTTTTGTATTTTATCCAAAATTGAGGGACTGAAGTGCAACTTCCCAAAGTTTTACAAGGACCATTTTTGTCAAGGTTTAATAAAACAAGGACCTTGTTTGAATAATTTCCCAAAAATGAAATTCCCGGGGACTAGTTTTGCAAAATTCCAAACTGCAGGGACCATTCTTGTAAAATTTCTCAAACTTTCACCCAGGGACCAATTATGATAACTTTTGACTTTTAAATGCCTTAGGTTGACTTTTCTTTCAAAACAAATGCTCAGGGACTAGTTTTGTCAAATTTTGAAAGTTGGGGGACTGAAACTACCAATTGTGCAAACTTTGTTCGTTTTTCATCTGTTTTTAAACATTTTGCATCTGAAACATGTAAAACACAATCCCTGGGATATTTTCAGTATTTTGATGCATATTTGAGTGTTTTTGGATATTTTGGCAGTTCAAATACGACAAAAATGATGAGTGTTTGAGCACTCATCAATCCCCCACACTAAACTATTGGTAGTCCCTAGCAATCTTTTTATGAAAACTTAATGGATTTGAAGTCTCTTTATCAAAAGCCATTACTTCTGGAGTAGCCAAATGCTTCAGTTCAAGTAAGAACTATGGTACACTGATAAGCATATGATTTTGAGCAAACCACCAGCTTTTAATGGTTTTGATATGTCTTTACCAGAAGCCGTTTGCTTCTGGACTAGCCAACTCTTGATGGAATACAGTCAACATCTTGGTGAGTTGATTACCAATTATGGTTTTTCACTGCTTTTACCACAAGCCATAATCTTGCGGGCTAGCCAACTCTTTTACTTTTTAGGATATGGAGAGTTGAATCCCATACAATTTTCGGCAAATTGTAAGCCATCAACGGATTTGAGAAATCTTTACCAAGAGCCGTTTGCTCCTGGATTAGCCAGTCCTTTTGTTAGACATGGTGGACTGATAACCTTTTATTGTGTTAGTGCCAAAAACTTCCACAAAATTAAAAAAAAAAAATTGGGCAAACCGGGGGTATTAGGGCACTAACACGTACAAAAACATGTGACAAATACGATAGAATTCCGCCCCCCCTACACTTAGAATTGAATATTTCCCTCAATATTCAAAGTACCGGCTATTATGCCGACACTTAGAATGTAAAAAGGTAATACTAATAGCCAAGTGTGAAACGGAAATCTATTATATATGTCTTTTTTTTTTTTTTTTTTTTTTTTTTTTTTTTTTTTTTTTTTTTTTTTTTTTGTTAGCATGGGTAACTCCCCCACACTTAGGGTGAAAACCCCATATGCATGCTACTGTTTTTGTTAACCGAGTCGCAAGCTTGACTCGATCCCCGAATTCATTGGTCCATGTGGAAAGTTTGGAGATCTGGGACAACCATGGGTGGTATGTCCCCTCCAAAATAATGCTTCAACCGATGCCCATTCACTTTAAAATTTGGACCGTCATTTTGCGACAACTCGATGGTACCATAAGGAAAAACTTTAGCAACGGTGAATGGTCCAGTCCAGCGGGTTTTGAGCTTACCCGAAAATATCTTCAATCTAGAGTTAAAAAGAAGGACTCGGTCACCAACGTTAAAAACGTGGTACTTGATTTTGGAGTCGTGGATCTTCTTTGTTTTCTCTTTATAGATTAAAGAGTTTTCGTAAGCTTGATCACGAAGTTCATTTAGTTCATTGAGTTGACCATTCCTATGATCACCCGCATACTTGAGATCGAAATTGGCATTCTTTAAAGCCCAATAAGCTTTGTGCTCGAGCTCAATCGGTAGATGACACGCTTTTCCATACATGAGCTTATAAGGGGTACACTCGATGGGTGTTTTAGAAGCCGTGCGAAAAGCCCATAGAGCGTCATCTAATTTTTCCGACCAAGAGGCACGGTTTTCGCCTACGGTCCTTTCAAGAATTCTTTTTAAACCACGGTTTGAAACCTCCACTTGCCCACTAGTTTGTGGGTGATAAGCGGTAGCAAGTCGGTGAGTGACACCATACTTGAGCATGACTTTTGCAAATTGGTCATTGTAAAAGTGAGTACCGCGATCACTAATGATAGCGCGGGGAGTTCCAAACCTAGCAAAGAGAGATTTCAAAAACTTTACAACTACTCGGGCATCGTTGGTTGGGAGAGCTTTGGCCATGAACACACCTACGAATAACTTGATCCGCACAAATTTTAAACAAATAGGGATCGTCCCAAAAGTAATGATTCACATCTTTGAAAAACGTGTCCTTTTGGTGGGACGACATCCCTTTAACAACGAAATTCCCCGCATGATAGTTTGCAAAGTCGGCAAACCATGGGGTACTAGAATCACCACAACAAGAAATCACATTAAGTGTCTCAAGAGGAAACGTTTCATTTATTTCCTTTTTCTGAAGGGCACTTTGATGAGGGTTTTCCAATCGGGAAAGATGATCAGTAGCGAGGTTCTCGGCTCCTTTTTTATCACGAATAATGATATCAAATTCTTGTAGGAGGAGAACCCAACGGAGCAATCTCGGCTTTGCGTCTTGTTTGGCAAAGAGATACTTGAGAGCCGAGTGATCCGTATACACTATGCATTTAGTCAAGATCAAGTATGGCCTAAACTTCTCAAACGCATACACCACGGCTAGTAATTCTTTTTCCGTTGTGGTGTAGTGAGCTTGAGCTTCGGTCAAGGTTTTGCTTGCATAATGAATTGGCTGAAAGTGTTTGGTTTTTCGTTGCCCCAAGACCGCACCTATGGCGAAATCACTCGCATCACACATAAGTTCGAAAGGTAGGTCCCAATCGGGGGCAACTAAAATTGGTGCCTCGGTAAGCTTTTTCTTGAGAGTTTGAAAAGCCTCGATGCACTCATCAGAAAAGACAAACGAAGTTTCTTTTTCAAGAATTCGGGTCATAGGCATAGCTATCTTCGAGAAATCTTGAATGAATCTACGATAGAAGCCGTCATGACCCAGAAAACTCCGAACACCTTTAACAGTTGTGGGATGAGGAAGTTTAGCAATGACATCGATTTTAGCTTTATCAACCTCAATCCCGCTCTTAGAAATCTTATGGCCAAGGACAATGCCTTCCTTGACCATGAAATGACTTTTCTCCCAATTTAGACAGAGATTTGTATCTTCACATCTTTGAAGCATTTTGTCTAAATTGGTGAGACATGATTCGAATGAATTCCTAATGACCAAAAAATCGTCCATGAAGACCTCCATTGTTTTCTCGATCATGTCGTGAAAAATGGCCATCATGCATCTTTGAAACGTGCCCGGAGCATTGCACAAGCCAAAAGGCATGCGGCGATAAGCAAATGTTCCATACGGACACGTGAAAGTCATTTTTTCTTGATCTTGAGGATCGATGGGAATTTGGAAGTAACCCGAAAAACCGTCAAGGAAACAATAGTATTCGTTTCCTGCCAATCTTTCGAGCATTTGATCCATGAAAGGTAGAGGAAAGTGGTCTTTACGGGTGGCGTCATTCAACTTTCGATAGTCAATGCAAACACGCCAACCCGTTACCAATCGAGTAGGAATCAACTCATCATCATCATTTTTAACAACCGTTATACCACCCTTCTTGGGTACACAATGAATGGGACTAACCCAAGGACTATCTGATATAGGGTAAATCAAACTGGCATCAAGAAGTTTTATGACTTCTTGCTTGATAACCTCATGGATTTTTGGATTTACCCTTCTTTGTTGTTGAACCGCCGGTTTAAAGTCATCCTCCATCAAAATCTTGTGCATACAAAATTCCGGGTTAATACCCTTGATGTCAGAAAGTCTCCAAGCAATGGCTCGCTTGTGTGACTTTTAAACCTTGAGGAGAGCGGCTTTGTTTTCCTCATTCAAGTCTTTAGCAATTATGACGGGAAACTTATCGTCACCCTCCAAAAATGCATACTCGAGATGAGGCGGTAGGTCCTTGAGTTCGACCTCAGGAAAGTCATCAGTTTTTTCAACATTTTTGACTTCGTCGTTATGAAGTTCTTTTGGAGGAAGAAATGATGGATCATCATTAAGTAACTTCTCAAGAAGAAGTATGTCTTCCTCGGGATTGATAGAATCATGATCAACACGAGAATCACATGATAAACAAGCTTCAATCTCTTCCAAAATGAAGTCACCTCCCTCAAAAGGAGTGAGAGAAGGGGAAGAGACATCGATGTTAAAATCAATTGATCCTTGCACATTTAACACTTCTTCAAAGTATTCATCGCATGCAATATCGATGACATCAATTTGGTTAATTGCTTCTCATTCAAGGTCGAGAAGGTCTTTTGAAGTGTTTTCAATGTTAATGACCATTTTTTCATCGCCAACTCTTAGAGTCATTTCTCCTTCGAAGACGTCGATTAATGCACGAGCCTTTTTCAAGAATGGTCTTCCCAAAATAAGGGGAACACGAGGATCGGCATCAAAATCAACGACTACGAAGTCGGCAGGGAAATGGAACTTGCCAACCTTCACAAGGACATCTTCAGCAATACCCTTTGGAACCGTAACAATTCAGGTTGCTAATTCTAGAGTCATTTGTGTTGGTGTAAGCTCGGGAAGTGAAAGCTTTTGCCAAATAGAGAAAGGCATGAGATTTATGCTAGCGCCAAGATCGGCCAAGGCGAAGCACTCTTCTAGCTTTTGGAAATCACATGTAATGAGGAATTTCCTGGGGTCTCCTAATTTTTCAGGAAGTTTCTTTAGAAGCACCGCCAAAAAATTCTCATTCAAACGAGTTTTAGTGAGTTCAAACAATTTCTCTTTGTTACTTAGAAGACTCTTGAAAGTGGAAGCAAACTTGGGCATATAGAGAAGAGCATCCGCAAAACTAATGTCGAAGTGTAACTTTTGAAATATCTCAAGAAACTTCTTCATTTGATTATTAGTTTGATCACGGAGTTTTTGATCACTAAGCCTTGAAGGATATGGGATCGAAGGCTTAGGAATGCTCTTTGGAAAAGAAAATTCGGGAATTGAAGTTTGATCGACCGAAGGTTGGATGTGTGTGGTACTTCGTGGGCTTGAGGGTTGCACCTTGTCCTTTGTAACCTCGGGTTCTCGTTCCGCTTCCTTCATTGGTGGAGGAATAGGAGTCGAGGGTCCATCATAGGCTTTACCACTACGAGTGGTAATAGCTTTCAATTCACCCTTCGGGTTAGGAATGGTATTTCCCGGGAGAGTTCCCGAAGTAGAAGCTTGATTCATTTGATTCATAAGACTAGCAAACATGTTCTCAATCTTGCTTTGAGATTGTTCAATCTTGTGATTGGTGTTACGAAGTTCATTTTTAAGCTCATTTCCTTGTCTCGACATTGAAGATTGAAAATCATTCTTCAATGTGTTGATTTGGTTTTGCATTCCCCTCATGTTAGCTTCATTTGCTTTGATGTAATTAGCTAGTTCACTTGAAGCAACATTAGGAGCTTGGTAATTAGGGGCTTGAAAACCTTTATTGAAATTACCCCCTTGATTTGAAAATTGATTATTAGGGGCATGAAATTGATTTTGAACATTTTGATTTCTTTGTTGATTTTGATTGAATCGATTTGGATTATTGGGTTGAGAAAAACCGGGTGGACCACTTTGATTGCTAGCATGGTAGTTTGGCTCTACTTGAGGACGGTATTGGTTACCTCCTTGATTAGAATTACCGGCTATTGCATTAACTTCAAATGGATTGCCTTCGGTGGCAGTACAATTGTAATATGCGTGTGGACCACCACAAGTAACACAAACTTCAACCTTTTTGACATCGGCAGGTTGAGAAGAAACTTTCTTATTTTTGGTGAGAACCAAAGCATGAATAGCTTCCGTGAGTTTGTCAAGTCTAGCATCGGTGCTAGATTGAGCCACGGGTGATGAGGTAGAAGGACTAACATTCACTTGGGAAACAACCGGTTTGCTTCGTGGAATGCGGACCTTAGACTTATTCTCGATGATCACTAAAGCATCCTTTGTAGTTCGATTCAAGAAATTGCCTCCCGCGGAGGCATTGAGAGAGTCTTGATCAATTTGGCTCACACCATTATAGAAAGTGTCGAGTTGCATTAACTCGGAGAAACCATGATGAGGACATTTGCGAAGCATATCCTTATAACGGTCCCAAGCCTCACCGAATGATTCATCGAATTTCTGCGTGAATTTCATGATCTCATTCTTGAGGGCTGTGGTTTTAGAAGGAGGAAAGAATTCATTCACGAACTTCTTAACCAAATCTTCCCATGTTTCAATCGATCAAGGGGTTTGTTTGTCATGCCAATTCTTGGCAGCCCAATCGAGGGAAAACGGGAAGAGAAGAAGTTTGATTGCCTCCTCAGGGACATTTTTGCATTTGATGGTGGATGTGATTTTATTAAACCATCGAATGTGATCTTGAGGATCGTCCCTTTCGAAACCCTAGAATTGATGCGAGGTGACTAGGTTTATCAACCCCGTCTTAAGCTCAACGTTGTCAGCCACGATGGCTGGAACAACGATAGCATCTCCGTAACCCTCGATGGGTGCTTGGAGAAGCTCATTCATAGTGGGCTCAGCTGCCATGGTAGGAATAGTACGAATCTCGGGTTCGACTATTGGATTGGTACGTCGTCGATTACGCCTTCTTCTTGGAATTTTGTTAAGCGTTTGCAGAGGACTTGTTGATGTAGACGAACGGGTGCGCATGCACCACAAAAACAAACTCAATTAAAACAATACCACTTTAACGACAAGGGAACTTAAACCAATAATCAAGAACGCAAGGTCGACCTTTAAGGATAAACGTACAAGGAGCGGGAGAAAGGAATGGATTTCTCACTAGGGCGAAGTTCGGTGGATCGCCCTATACCGTTTCGGCTCCTATTAATGGAAGCTTATCGATTAAAAGTTTTCCAAAACGCAAGTGATACAAAGGCAAGTTTTGATCTTTAGTTTGGGAACTTATTATGGTCACACCCCCAGTTGGTAGGTGTTCTTCCTTGATTTGCGTGAGTAAGATTTTAATGTTGTTATTATTAAACAAAGAAACAGGAAAATCTTTTTGTGTTTTTCTTATCTTTTATAGATATAATACATATATAGAAACGAAAGAAAAATATTTTTTGTTTTTTATAAGTTTTATTAAAGCGTAACTTCTTGCGAAGGTTCTACAAGACTATTCGTCTAAACCTTATCGAGACTTTCGACACACAACCTCCCCGGCAGCGGCGCCATTTGATTCGTTGTGTTTTGGTGTGCAAAAACAATTTATCAATATATCGACAAACGTGAGGTCTAAGTTATCGTGAGACAACTAGACGTAGAGAATCACGAGAAAACCTTTTAGGAAAAAGATTACCTCGCAAAAATTCGTGAAAGTGATATTAAAATTGTGAGACCGGGAAGTGATTTCCCGGGTCGTACCCCAACGAGGTGTGAATGGAAAGTTTCGTGAAAAGATCGAGATTAAAACCTTGTATGTTTGGTTTGAGAAAGATTATTTGGTTTTGTGGTACGTTAAAGTAACGGAAATTAAGAATTAACGAACGAAAATGAGATAAACTTAACCTAAATGTGAATTTACACTAGAAATGAAAATTAACACTTAAAAACTACCTAAGATACTACGGGAAACATAACAGGGAATTAGGGAACCTTAAAACGTAAGCTAGATTAAAAAACGTAAAAGTTAACTTAAATAAAAACGAGTGCGCGAAATAAAACGTGAAATGGGAGCAAATAAAGTCCTACGGTTATGAAAATTATATTTTTACAATCCTAATGATATAAGAAAATTTTTGGAAAATTAAAATTATTTTTACAACTATTTAATTAATTATTATTAATTAATTACTAATTTCCTAATTACTTTTAATTACCTAAATTATACTAAATTACCATTAATTGTAAATTTAAGCTAGAAAAATGAAATTTAAATTTAGAAAAATCTAAAATATTATAAAACTAATTTTAGAACAGAAAATCTATTTTTTTTACTTTTTAATTAACTATTAATAATTAAAACTAGTTATGTAATTAATTTAAACTAAACTAAATTATAAAAAATACCAAATCAAATGTGAAAAATCTAAAAAAATTCCTAAAAATACTACAAGATGTCAGGAACCTAGGAAAATTATAAAAATGAAAAGTGCTTTTTGAAAAAGCTAAAAATAAGCTAAAAAGCTTAAATAGAAGCTATCACTTTCTTTAATTTTTGGATTTTTCTTGTTTTTCTTTTACAAACCTAATTACCTACTGAAATTGAACAACTTTTACAAAGGAACTTTTCTAGAAGCTTATTAATAAGTTGTGTGATAAGCTCAAAATTGGACAGAATGGTTAATAAGCTAGAATAAGTTGGATTTTGAACCAAAAAGCTGCCAATAAGCTAAGACTGACTAAATAAGCTTAAAACCACTAAAATTAATCTAAAATAAGCTAAGAAGGACACAATAAGCACTAGTGATAAGCTACAAAACCAAATAAGCACTTCAATGGCACCACAGATCAATACAGGTTTGAAACTAGACCCTTTGGGGTACTGTGGGGTCCACAGTGATGAAATGAGGTCCAATATAATAATTGACCCTTAGGGTTGACCTCGTCAACTTCCCAATAAGCCAATAAGCTAGGGCTTATGGCTTATCTTTGATCACTTGGTGGGTCTTGAAACTAGGCACAACAACTGAGGTGGTCAGTTTTGGGTTTTGGACAGGTCTCAGGAAAGGCTCAAATAAGTTAAGGAATAATAAGCCAAGGTGTAAAATAAGCATAGGAGTCAAAAGCCCTACTCCCAAGCTTTCTAAAAATCCAAAGTAGCAAGTGTGGGGTCCACTGGGTGCGTAACAAATAAGCCAAAGGCCTAGTGCAGGGGAAATGGTGTGCCCTGCACCCTCAAATAAATAGATGCAAACTACTCATAAAAATTCACAAAAATGAAATTTTTACAAGTTCTTGTAGATTAGGTGGTAAGCTGCAAGCACAAAAAGATTTCAGATCACCATTCACTCCACAAAAATCAGAAAAATTCTCCCAAAAAGTGGGATTCTTCACAATGTGCACTTTTGACTTTTTAAACTATTGAAAGAACTTTGACTAATCTGACATTTGATCCAATTTAGGTTACTGAATTAGTTGTGTTAAGCTAAAAAAAGGCTAATTTAGGCATCTTTTGTGTTGAAATGACTGATTTGGATCCAAACATCCTTGACAATGGACTCACAAGATGAGATCTAACTGATTTTTGACTTTTTTTCAAAGGGACACTGGTTTTAATACTTTAGCTAAGCTAATATACCCTAATGTAAGGTAACTTAACCAAAAACTTCCACTGATACACACTGCAACATAGTGAAATAGCCTGAACCAAACACCCCCTTAAAAACTGTTTTGGAACATTTTTCAAAGCAAGCCAGGCTTTTAAGCTACAAGAGTGATTACCAATCTTCTAATAAGTTATAACAAAGTGAAAGAAGCCAGAATTACTCATGGAATAGTAGTATGCAACAAGCAATTTCATATGAGCAATTTGAGAAAAATCACACAGTAGAAATGCAAATGTAATCAAAGACAGGTAAGAATAAAAGACAACCACTAATCTAGTTATAACTACACAATGTTAATCAAATACAAGTGATAGAACAATAATTGAAGGTAAATGAAGAAGGAATAGAACAGGTGACCTTGGGCCTTGGCTAAACAAAGGCACCAATTTAATGGCAGCAACAAACTCCTAGCTTGTTTCACAACAAGCTAGGTGAAATCCTTCTGGCCAATCCATTTCGACCACTTCCCAAGCATTCCATAGAGTCAAGCATAGGTATCCTGTGGTACTTCTGTTTCTTTGTTAATTTTTTTTATTTTTATTATATTTGTTTTCTTTTCTTTTATAAATTTGACAGATTGAATTAACTTTAAGTGCTTAAGTTACTTGTGATCACAATTCATCTTTGCATTCTTACGTCAACAAGCCTCGACATCTCAACGTCTCGAGTTTGCCTCAACAATCACTTAAGGTATGTACAAACAAATGTCTAATACATTTTATGATCAAAGGGATTTTATTTAAACATTACAAAGTTTATAAAATGATATAAACATGTTATATATTTTTTGAAAAACAATTTTGGTAACTAAAGGAAAATGTTTAATTCATATCAAATATATGAATTCAAATTTTTAACCAAAATCAGTTAGTTTTTCACCAAATAAACCTTCACCAGAAAAGACAAAGATTTTTGGCCGTTTCAGTAGGGCGGCCCCCTTAATAATTAAGGGGACCGGCCATACAATTAAGGGGACCGGTACGCTCCTCTGTCAGAAATCTTCTCCTATAAATACCACCTCAAACCTGGTATTTTTCTTACCTTTTGCACAAAGATTTTCAGATCCAATTCTCTCTAAACATCCTTCTAAAACCCTTTGATCATATGATTATTAATCTTTGTTTCAAGTGATCCAATCTCTCATAACTCAAAGTGCAAGAGAAGAATCCTCCCCATCATAAAGCCAAAGATGTAGTTAGTGCTTATGTAAAGTTGTGAGCTTTGTATATGTAATAAGTAGATCAAGATGATCTTATTTAGCAGTGAGTTTATGAGTGAGTAAAAAGTAGTGTGAAGAAGTTGTGAAGTAGTGAAGAAGTCGTGAAGTTGTGAAGCCATGAAGAAGTCGTGAAGCCGTGAAGAAATAGGTATGTTGTGAAGAAGAAGTAGTGAAGGTGTGTTAAGTAGTGTAGTTGTAGTGTTGTGAAGAAGGTGTGTTGTGGTGTGAGATTGGTTCTAGCTACTATTAGAACTCGACATTTAGCTTAGTGTCGTTAAATGGTGTAGGCAAAAGTTGTGTAAGGTTTTCTCCTCCAAAAGGGAGCTTGTTGAGTAGTGAAGAAAAATCTCGAGTAGGTGACTCGGGGAGTGGAGTAGGGCAAGGAAAGTGTCCTTGTAGCCGAACCACTATAAATCATCGTGTCCGGTTTGCATCCTCTTTCTCCTATCTTTTTACTTTCATTCTTGCATTTATTGCGTTATATCTATGCTTGCAAATATGTGTTGATTGTTGCTTATATTGTCATGATGATTGATTGTGGTGTAGTTACAAGTTAATATTGTGATAGGATATAACATTGTATGATATTGTCTAATGGACTTATATATTATTAACACTTCTCATATCAAGTTTAACTTAATCGATAATTTGATACAAAACGTTTTAAGATTTCAAAAGGAAAACGTATTCACATAAAGATCGACCAAAGTTACATTCATAAAACTAAGTTTCCAAAACTAATTCATAAGCGTACATATATAACCGATTTTATTGATTATATGTTGTTTTCACACTAAACTCCAATTGAAGGTTTTTCAAACAAACAATTGAATAAATTTGAATCAAAATTTTGAAACCAAGTTTTTATAAAATTAAAAAGAGGGGAAAACTATTCAACCCCCCTTCTAGTTTTCCACAATTGGTACCAGAGCCACGTCGCTCAAATTTTCAAAACAAATGGTTTTAAAAATTGAGTACGATCCATGTATCAAATTACCCATTAAGGAGGATTAAATATGAAAAGTGTTTTGTTGATTGACTTGTATTAGTTTTGATGATATATACACTAATTATACTAGCTCGAAATTATATTATGCTTAAAATAAGTGTTATATGTTCGGTATCAAAATCAGAAAGTTATACACCTTTCCGAAAAGTCAGAAAACAATTTTTTACAAAAAATAAAATTTTGAGTACCAGATGGGCGGCCCCCTTAATTGTCTGGGCGGCCCCCTTAAATACTGGGCGGTCCCCTTAATTATTTAAGGGGTCCGCCTGTCTGTTCGACAGTTTTTCGAAAACTTTGAAAAATCATATAAAATTAACCGTAACTCCGTAGAAGTCGTGCCACCCGGATTTTTAAAGGTAATTGAGTCTACTTTCATTTAAAAATACTTACAAGTAACCATTACAAACTTAAATAAGTAAGAAAGTCAAAATACCATACGGTGGTCAAAAATTTGTGTTTCATTTTAACGTAAAACTTTTGTTTTACCTTTTCCTTCAAGTCGGGTATTCCTAGTTGATATACTTTTGAAAAATTAAGTATTTATGTTTTCAAAATATTGATCTTAATTAAATTATAGAATGGGAGGAAACTATTTTATTTTCAAATAAATTTGAGCTAAGTAAACGTTGGTGTATATAATACACAAAACGACGACAAGTGTTTTATGTGTTATGTGAACTTCTTTGTGATTTTATTTTCTTAATTGAATATATTAAATGATTGTTGCTATTTGAAGTTTAGCTATGTATATATCTATGCATATGTACCCTATTAGTGTATAGCTAGTTTGCCGATTTATACTTAACTAGATCTTATGCTAGATTTCTTGCGTTAGGATTGTTATAATATGCTTGCATTGCATATAGGTATAGATGGCTTAATGTTACTCAAACATCTTGTAAATGAGTTCAATCTAGTCACCTAAACATTTCAAACAATTTAATCTACTCTTCACAACACACTTAAATATTTTCTACAAATTAGCTTGTTTTACCTTAAGATGTTTAATAAGAGAAATTGAATCATTGTAAAACATTTATAGTTATATAAAAGAAAAAGTATTTTCAAAATCTAAGTGTGTTCATAATAAGTAAAAATGAAAAGTCTTTCACAAAAACAAAGCATATAACAATCATGAAATAATAAGTCAACTTTCAATCATTCACTAATAAATAATCTTAGGATTAATGGAACACACTATCAAAATGTTTATTTATTTCAAATGAGTGTCCGTGAGGGTCAAGAAAGATCTTGATATTATATCAATTCATTATTCAAATTATGGTTGATATATTCATCAAATCTAATTGACGTGTTTTTGAGTGTGGACAAGAAATTGGATTGCTATTTGTTTAGCTTCAATATTATATCAAATTACAACAAAAGATATAGTCTTGAATCTACATACTCAATCACACTAGATTGATATGAAAATAGTTACATCCTTTGTAGATGGAAAGAGTGTGCATTGGATCATAACTCACACTTGTGTTGATAATGTCATATTGAATCTACTTGTCCAATAATTGTGTTCCAAATATTAGAATAACATTTTAAACACATTTATAAAATATACAATGAAGTAGGATTGACGACTTGGATGTTTCATCCGAAATATTCAAGCAATTTACATTGCAATGCAATGGATAAATGTGTCATATCCGAAAAACCAAACATGAGCAAACTAACAACATATGTAAACTTTGCTCACACTACTTAAAACCGTCACTTCAAGATAAAATACATATTTAAGAATAATACACACTATATATTCTATGTATTTCATTTTCTTTGTAGCATGAATGGTTGTGTTACAAGATAATGCACTACACTTTCCTTTTGAAATAATATAAGTTATTAGAAGTGAAAAATAACTTGTCACAATCCATAAACAAATATTTTTTTTTAATACTTGTTAAAGTATGATATATAACATTGGCAAAAATCATAGAAAATAATATTTGTTTAAAAATATATTAATGTCTAGTTTTGATATCATTTGAGAATCACAAACTCATTTAAGATACATAATCTTAATGAGATTCATTTCACAAGAGATGCTAAGGTGCACTCTTAAGTTTAGCACAGTTATTAAATCAAGTAATATGTCATCAAAACCAAACAACCGGTAAATCATGAAGAAAAGATTAAAACTTTTTTTTACTCTTATCTAAACATTCAACACGTCTCTATTAGGATCATGAATAAAATATATCATCTAGATTTACCTTCATTAAAACATGATGTTTGAGTCACATTAAGCCAAGTATTAGTGAATCAAGCAAACTTCATGTTTGGTAATCTTCGATAGGTAAATTTAGGAACTCAATTTCTTCTAAAAAGAGAATGACTACTGGAGAATCTATTGACTAAAAATTCAATTTAACCTAACGGTTGAATTGCTTCTATGTGAGAAGTTGGGTGTGTGTAACCCGTAAAAATGGTCGTGTTTAGCCTGAATTGAGCACCACTAGTAATAGTCTCATACTCATTCTCCAACTTGATTAAATTGCTCTTCCTATATATACCTAACGCTAGTTTACTTTTATGAACTTTGCTTCTCATTAGATTCTTTCATTCCTAGATTTATGGCATATCGCATATATGTTGTTTCTAGATGTTTATTTGCTCCTATGTGATCTGATTGTATGCCTTTACATGCTTAACTCTATGTCCGGATGAGCACAAATTTAATGGGAAGGGAAAACACACTCACTCACATATATTCCTCTACCTTACACTCAAACCTCATAACCCTTCTTTAGTACATCCTCAAACCACCCATATGAAATGAAAAACCGAATCATCCTTTATACTACCAATCTCGAGTCATCCACCATTTCCATGCCCTCAAAATTTACCTTCCTAAACCACATCTTTCCTACACTATAAATACCCTCTTCCCATCATTAATGCCATCACACCCAAACATGTCATCTCCCGACAACCAAAAACCTAAGATTTCAAGAACCGCAAGGATCTCCGTCAAACCCGTTTGGAGGAGGAAACTTAATTCTTGTCATAACTCAAGTGATGTTGTTCCAAGTCAACCAACTACTAAACCTCAAACCCACAATAATGACTCATCTCACAAACTATCACCCACTCATTCCCTCATTCATGCTTCTTCTTATGATGAGCATGCTCAATCCCAAAACAACAATCCCAATCTCTCAATCAATACTTCACATGTTGCTCATTCAACAAAAACACCACTCACTCTTGGAGAACCTCTTCCACCCATTTCATGTTTTCATGACTACCCAAGCTCAACCATGTCTCCACCACCAAGAGTACCACCACCACATCCTACAACCTCACATGCCATTCCTATGTTGCATGTTCAAACCTTCACCCAAGACAACCATCATGTTCCACCATCTTCACCTTCCTCCGAACACTTGAAGTTCGTTGAGGAGCTAAAAGAGGCTCATGAGCTTAGTGCTCTTTTAGCATTACATCTTGCGCAACGCAATTTGGATCCAACCCAATCAAGCTCACCATCATCACCACACAACATCAACCAAGTTGATAAGCATGTCAACAATTTCCCTTGTTGCATCTTCCTTCAACAACAAACCATTGCCTTGAATGAGCACTTCACTTGGATTGAGTATCTTCTTACAAGATCTCAACAAACATCATCACTTGAACAACATCCAAACTCTCAATCAACCTCTTCCGCTCCTAAATCTACACCCCTAAAAGTCAAACGAATTTCTTTATGAAATGCATCTTTTCCACTTCCTAGCAAGTGAAGAACACAAAGAAGATATCCATGCTTCAAGTGTTGTCAAGCCATCACCACCTCATTCACATATCCATTTTCGGTCGTCAACCAACAAAACACCTAAAAATCCCTTGATTCCAAATCATCCACCCTTGTCAAATGTTATATTAATCTAAACCATATTGTCAACCTTTTGTCATTACCTTCCCTTTTCATTCACGCTCATCCTTCTTTATTTTTCTACGTCTTTAAAAAAAGGCATCATTATCATTTTTTTTTTCTTTTAGAATATATATTTTGGTATCTTTTGCCAAAATATGTTGGTAGAATCTTTGCATTAGGTTCCAATCATTATCATGTCTTAAGCTTTGGTCATGGTATTTTTTTTTGGGAAGTTAGGTTGTTGTTTTTAAAACAATAATTACATGTGTCATATTTTTAGTGCATATACCTATTACGTCCATATATTGTTCCCCTATTAGTATCATGCATATACCTATCATCATCATTATATATATTTGCACTTGTCTACTAACTTTGTTTTGAAGGATTACTTCATCGCTCGATTCTTTGGTAGCCAAAACTAGTTTTGAGCATACACCAAGGGGGAGTATACACCAAGGGGGAGCATACACCAAGGGGGAGCATTAAGGTTGATTGGATCAAGGCATCACTTATGATGATGCAAGCTCGCCTTTTACATTCTTTCTCAAGGGTTCAAGCGTAGTTGAAGTCTCGTCTAAGTGTCCACCTTTTTGCTTCGACAAAAGGGGGAGAAGAAGTGTAAACAAGTAACGTATACATTTTACTATGAGTTATAGTTTACATAGTTTGGCATCATCAAAAATGGGGAGATTGTTGGCATGAATATTACGATATTTAATCTAAACGTTCTCTTCATGTTTTGATGATGACAAAGATGTAAGTTACAACATATAACGTAAAGTGCTTAAGTTACTTGTGATCACAATTCATCTTTGCATTCTTACGTCAACAAGCCTCGACATCTCAACGTCTCGAGTTTGCCTCAACAATCACTTAAGGTATGTACAAACAAATGTCTAATACATTTTATGATCAAAGGGATTTTATTTAAACATTACAAAGTTTATAAAATGATATAAACATGTTATATATTTTTTGAAAAACAATTTTGGTAAGTAAAGGAAAATGTTTAATTCATAACAAATATATGAATTCAAATTTTTAACCAAAATCAGTTAGTTTTTCACCAAATAAACCTTCACCAGAAAAGACAAAGAGTTCTGGCCGTTTCAGTAGGGCGGCCCCCTTAATTATGGGCGGCCCCCTTAATAATTAAGGGGACCGGCCATACAATTAAGGGGACCGACACGCTCCTCTGTCAGAAATCTTCTCCTATAAATACCACCTCAAACCTGGTATTTTTCTTACCTTTTGCACAAAGATTTTCAGATCCAATTCTCTCTAAACATCCTTCTAAAACCCTTTGATCATATGATTATTAATCTTTGTTGCAGGTGATCCAATCTCTCATAACTCAAAGTGCAAGAGAAGAATCCTCCCCATCATAAAGCCAAAGATGTAGTTAGTGCTTATGTAAAGTTGTGAGCTTTGTATATGTAATAAGTAGATCAAGATGATCTTATTTAGTAGTGAGTTTATGAGTGAGTAAGAAGTAGTGTGAAGAAGTTGTGAAGTAGTGAAGAAGTCGTGAAGTTGTGAAGCCATGAAGAAGTCGTGAAGCCGTGAAGAAATAGGTGTGTTGTGAAGAAGAAGTAGTGAAGGTGTGTTAAGTAGTGTAGTTGTAGTGTTGTGAAGAAGGTGTGTTGTGGTGTGAGATTGGTTCTAGCTACTATTAGAACTCGACATTTAGCTTAGTGTCGTTAAATGGTGTAAGCAAAAGTTGTGTAAGGTTTTCTCCGCCAAAAGGGAGCTTGTTGAGTAGTGAAGAAAACTCTCGAGTAGGTGACTCGAGGAGTGGAGTAGGGCAAGGAAGGTGTCCTTGTAGCCGAACCACTATAAATCGTCGTGTCCGGTTTGCATCCTCTTTCTCCTATCTTTTTACTTTCATTCTTGCATTTATCGCGTTATATCTATGCTTGCAAATATGTGTTGATTGTTGCTTATATTGTCATGATGATTGATTGTGGTGTAGTTACAAGTTAATATTGTGATAGGATATAACATTGTATGATATTGTCTAATGGACTTATATATTATTAACACTTCTCATATCAAGTTTAACTTAATCGATAAATGATACAAAACGTTTTAAGATTTCAAAAGGAAAACGTATTCACATAAAGATCGACCAAAGTTACATTCAGAAAACTAAGTTTCCAAAACTAATTTATAAGCGTACATATATAACCGATTTTATTGATTATATGTTGTTTTCACACTAAACTCCAATTGAAGGTTTTTCAAACAAACAATTGAATAAATTTGAATCAACATTTTGAAACCAAGTTTTTATAAAATTAAAAAGAGGGGAAAACTATTCAACCCCCCTTCTAGTTTTCCACATGATAGATCAGTCAAATACCCCTTGGGGATATACGAGAACGTGCTAGTTAAAGTTGGGAAGTTCAAATTTCCGGTTGACTTTGTAATCTTGGAAATGGAGGAGGATGACCTAGTGCCCATCATCTTAGGAAGACCATTTCTTGCCACTACTTGTGCTGTCATTGATGTTCATGACGGCAAGTTAACTCTGCGAGTAGGAACCGACAACTTAACCTTTGATATTAAGGATACAATGGACCTTTCCCTCGAGGCAGCTAACTGGCTATATTTCATCAGAGAGGTCGATGAATTAACCGATGTCATTGACAACTGTGTTGATGAACAAATCGAAGAAGGCTGGTTGCGGGATGAAGCTTTCCTTCCCATAAGTGAGAAGGAGAAGGCAGAAGGGGTTAACGTAGTATCCTTCTATCCCGGGCGAGAAGCCACTGAACCACTCGAACTTCGTAAACCCGAAAACAAACTGAAACCCTCCATTGTCGAACCACCTAAGCTAGAGCTGAAAGAACTCCCAAACCACTTAGAATATGATTTCCTACAAGGAGAAGATCAACTGCCAGTAGTCATAAATTCCTCCCTGGAAGATGGGCAAAAAGATAAACTCCTAGGAGTTTTAAAGAAATATAAGGGAGTCATTACATGGAGTGTATCCGACATTAAGGGGATTGACTCGACCTTTTGAACACACAAGATTCTTATGAAAGAGGATTATAAACCAGCTGTGCAACCCCAGAGGCTAGTAAATCCCAATATTAAGGAAGTAGTGAAAAAGGAAGTCATCAAACTCTTGAATGCAGGGCTGATCTACCCAATTTCAGATAGTCCGTGGGTTAGTCCTGTACAGGCCGTACCAAAGAAAGGAGGGATGACTGTGGTGAAAAATGACAAAGGTGAATTGGTGCCCCAAAGGACAGTCGCTGCCTGACGTTTGTGCATTGATTATAGAAGCTAAATGATGCCACCCGAAAGGATCACTTCCCTCTCCCATTCATAGACCAAATGTTGGAGAGATTAGCAGGACATGAGTACTACTGTTTCTTGGATGGATTCTCAGGGTATTTCCAAATCCCCATAGCCCCTGAGGATCAAGAAGAAACCACATTTACTTGCCCATATGGAACATTCGCCTATAAGAGAATGCCTTTCGGGTTATGTAACGCTCCCGCCACTTTTCAGCGATGTATGACCGCAATCTTTCATGAGTTAATGGAAGACAGCATGGAAGTCTTCATGGACGATTTCTCGGTCTTTGGGAACTCTTTCGATCGTTGTCTCGCTAACCTCGAAAAAATGCTCAAACGTTGTGAGGAAACCAACTTGGTCCTCAACTGGGAAAATGTCATTTTATGGTAAAAGAAGGGATTGTGCTTGGACACAAAGTCTCTGGAAATGGAATCGAGGTGGACAAAGAGAAAATTGAAGCTATTTCCAAGCTACCCTATCCAACTACAGTCAAGGCAATACGTATCTTCTTGAGTCATGCCAGTTTCTATAGGAGATTCATTAAAGACTTCTCTAAAATAGCTCGGCCAATGACTCAGTTGCTTGTAAAGGATGCCCCTTTCAATTTCTCTCAAGAATTCAAGGATGCATTCGATCGGCTGAAGCAGGAACTCACGCAAGCCCCGATCATGGTTACACCTAATTGGGAATTGCCCTTCGAAATCATGTGCGATGCTAGCGACTATGCTGTTGGAGCAGTATTGGGCCAAAGGCTTAACAAACACTTCTAACCAATATACTATGCTAGCAAAACTATGAATCCTGCTCAAGAGAACTACTCCACCACTGAAAAGGAGCTATTGGCCATAGTATTTGCTTTTGATAAATTTCGCCAATATCTGGTCCTTTAAAAAACAGTCGTCTTTACATATCATTCGGCTCTTCGATACCTTTTTGCTAAGTAAGATGCTAAACCTCGACTAATTCAGTGGATCTTATTGTTACAAGAGTTTGATGTTGAAATCCGTGATAAGAAGGGGCAGAGAATTTAGCTGTTGATCACCTCTCTCGTCTCAAAAATCCCTGTCTTAATGAATATGACAAGAGTGAGATTTGGGATTCATTTCTTGAAGAGCAGCTCATGTCAATAAATGATTCTGTGCCATGGTACGCGGATTATGCTAACTATCTGGCAAGCAGAATTATTCTAGAACACTTCAACAAACCCGAAAGGAAAAGGTTCTTCACCCAATTAAAATACTACTTTTGGGATGAACCTTTCTTGTTCTGGAGATGTCCTGATCAAGTAATCAGGCGCTGTGTTTCGGAAAAAGAGGCGATGAAGATAATGAAAGAATGTCATTCAGGGCCCTCAGGGGGGCATCATGGGATGAACACCACTGCACGAAAAATTTTCGATGCAGGATTCTATTGGCCTACAATATTTCGTGATGTAAAGGGAATGATATAAGCATGCAATGCATGTCGACGAGCTGGGAATATATCAAAAAGGGATGAAGCCCCTTAGAATTTTATACAAATTTGTGAGGTTTTTGATGTTTGGGGAATAGATTTTATGGGCCCATTCCCGTCTTCAGGGGGAACGAATACATCTTAGTGGCCATTGATTATGTTTCAAAGTGGGTAGAAGCACAAGCCCTTAGGACCAACGATGCTAGGGTAGTTATTCATTTCTTAAAGAAACTGTTTGCTAGGATTAGCATTCCTAAAGCTCTCATTAGTGACAGGGGAGCCCATTTTTGCAACGTACAAATGGAAAAGGTCATGAAAAGATATGGGGTCTCCCACCGATTCTCCACCGCTTATCACCCTCAAACCAACGGTCAAGTTGAGAACACCAATAGAGCAATTAAGAGAATACTCGAAAAGACGGTCAATCAGAACAGAAAGGATTGGTCATTTAAACTCGACGAGGCTTTATGGGCATTCCGAACTGCCTATAAAACACCTATTGGGACGACCCTGTTCCGCATGGTTTATGGCAAGGCATGTCACCTTCCAGTAGAGCTGGAACACAAGGCGTATTGGGCACTTAAGACATGTAATTTGGATTATGCGGTCCTAGGAACGAATAGGTTCTTACAGCTCTAGGAGCTTGATGAATTAAGACTGGAAGCGTATGAATCCTCATTCACATATAAAGAAAGGGCAAAAAGATGGCATGACCAACGAATTAAGAGACCCAAGGAGTTCTTAGAAGGATACAAAGTTCTATTGTATAACTCTCGTTTAAGGTTGTTTCCAGGGAAACTTAAATCTATATGGTATGGACCTTTTACCGTGAAAAGTTCCTCTAAAACCGGAGCTGTTGTGTTAATGGACGATGAGAGTAGAGAATTCATGGTGAATATACAACGCACTAAGCATTATCAAGAAAATGGTAATGAAATGATCAAGAGGAGGACATAACATTTGATGACGAGGTCACGTAATAGCCCGTGACCTTGAGTCTAGCTACAAGACTCGTAAATAAAGAAAAGCGCTTCTTGGGAGGCAACCCATGTTTTATTTGTTTTATTTGTTTGATTGTTTGTTTGTTTGATTTTATTTGTTTCTGTATGCATGCTTTATTTTTATTGTTTGTGGATCATGTTTCTTAATAAATTGTGAAAATGCTTTACTTTATTGTTTGTCTTAACTTCATAAAAAGGTATCTCGCAAAAGATAAGTGTAAAGGAAACCTAAATTTGTTTTTATTAACAGAATGGAACATGAACCACAACAATATTAAATGAACATGTATATTAGTATTTGTTTGAGTCAAATGCTTGTATCGAGTCATAATGATGTTTTGCAGGAATTCCAGGAATTAAGGCGTAAGTTTTTCTAGAAATTTTCCGTAAACTTAACATGAAATTTCTGTCAGAACACTCTGATGGCGTCAGGATCATAACCTGACAGCGTCAGGTGTAAAAAATTCTGAAATATTTTGCAAGTTTTGTTTTTCTAACAGAGTCTTAAAGTTTTTGTTAATTCTTAGTTTTAAAAACTCCAGGAAATCTGCAAACATTCATTCCACAAGCATTATATTCGTGTAGTCTGATTTACTACATGATAAGAGGCATTAGGATCACCCTTGTGTTAAATCCGTATCATAATTACTTGACCAATAAAGTCATAATTACTTGACTAATTAAGTCAATTAATTTTTCCCACACCTTTGTGTTGTACTCATTTTTAGTACACGATACCCCTAGTACACCCCTCCGAGCCTATCTTTTTCATTTCTAACTTTAAGCATTTTACTTAAAGGAAGAATTTGTTTACAATCCATCCCAAATGTGCAACCAAATCGCCTTAGCCTTTCGTGTATGCACTTATCTTTAGTGCATTATTGTTACATGTTTAAACCCTTGGTTAATTGTCTAATTGGTTACATGGTTGCAAAGTCGAGTCATATCTTGTACATATTGTTTTGTGACGATTAGGTAAAGTACTATTGTTATGGAGAGATGGGGATGAACATCATATATTACCCCCATATGTGCATTAATCTTAAAAAGTACTCCAACTGTTTTGATTATCTTAATTCGAGTCATTAGAATAGTTGATTGTAAAGTATCTAAAAGTTCAAGTGTAAGGGGAATGCAAATTCCCTATGATGTATTATTTTAGATGGTAGGGCAAGAGTGTATGCAAAAATAAATAAATAAATAAATAAATAAATAAACAAATAAAAGAAATAAAGAAAGAAAGAAAAACATACGGACGACCACCCGTTTCCTTTTATGTTTGTTTTATGTTTTTGTTAGTTTTTGATTAGCTTAAGTCGAGTCGAGTCTTGGCTTAGCAACGCCATATTGTACATGTAATTAACCAAGATGATTAACTCACCACCAGTAAATATTGCCTTTATCCAACAAAACCGTGTTTATCATATCCCTACACCTCACGTTATAACCTTTTAAAAGACCTCTTTGATAGTTTATCCTAGGTGCTTACACCAAGTGGTGGAGGTTTGATCCTTTCCCCAGCCTATGGTAATCTATTTGCTATGGCAGGTAGTGAGAGATGTTTTCCATTTCCATATAGTGATATATATACTTTATTATACCCGAGAGATGTGAGTATCTAAACACTATTTGTGAGGTGCTAGTGTATAATTTCCATGCTTGTTTTTGGTTGAAGTGGAACGATTATTTGTTGCAATTACTTTTATATTAGTGTTAAATAACCCCTAACTTGTATTTTGATTAGAATAAAAGCACATTTGCTTGAGGACAAGCAAATCTCAAGTGTAAGTGCAGGACCGTAGAACAACCTAAATCACTATTGAATCAAGCCTAAATCTTAGAGAGAGAAAGTAAGTAGAGAGAGAGAGAGTGGGAACTCTAGTGTGTGACATAATGACCTTGTTATTACTAAGAGAACCAACCTCTCAAATGAGGTTTACAAGAGTATTTATACTAATAGTCTAGGGCATCTCTAATCTTTTACTTTATAACATTAATGGCCCTTAGTCTTTAACAAAACATGAGTACTAAGCATAAACTTCATCATAATGATATTCTAAAGCAACCTATAACTACACATTAATGACCGACACTTTTTATAAATAAAAATACATTTCTAACAATCTCCCCCTAAGTGTTGGTCATTGAGGTTGCGCGACGTCATCATCTTTGTCTTTAAACTTCAACATTCATAGCTCTTGACGTCTTTAAGAATCATTAGATGAATAATAGTTCCAGTTCATCATGCTTCATTGTTGTTGAAGTGATCCAATGATGTCATCTGCCTTTCGTCACTTCTGTGTTTGTGGTGGTTATCTGCCATTCCAACATGCTCATACATCTTAAGTCTTTGTCATACATACATTTGTTATTCCCGTTCTTTCACTTTGATCTTTGTCACTTTACTTTGTAGATTCTTCTTTTTGGCGTAAAATCTTTCTTTGACTGTTGCTATCCTTTGATCTTTGTGAGAACTTTCCTTTGACTTTGTGATGCATGTATGAGCATGTGGAATCTTTCGCCATGGAGATGATGTATAGCTGCAGGTAAACAGTTAGCAATAAACAATCGGTACTTATAGATAAGGAATTAGAGATCGTCAACAGCATAGTGTGAAGACTCCATCTAACCCTTACCAAGGCCGTTCCCATGTCAGATACCCCCGAAGGAGCTTACGAGACCTACTAAGTAGCTCAATGACTGGGTGAGTCGCTGGGGATCACTCCATGACTGTAGACCGTTTGAAACCACCGCGAACACTAAGTGTAACCCATAAAGAATTACCGAAGTGACCTGCTGTCAGGGCTGCTTGATGTTGACCCTGGCAGGAATTTTCATTCAATCATTGAGAAACTACATAAGTAAATTCTCTCATAAACGTTCTCGGCAGATTGCTAAGATCTGCGAAGGACTCTTAGGTTTACATCTGGTGTCCTTAATGATGAACAACCAGTGTAGAGATATCATGTGTTCCTATGAGATCTTTCGATGAATCTCGGGGCTCTAGACTCGATAAGTGAACATTTGGTTTCCTATGCGGAGATTAGGGAGAGGTCTCCTGCTTCAATATCAACCATCTCTAAGAGACAGGTCGATAGATTACACCGGTTCCCCGTGAGAATGAAACAAGCTCTTTTAAGAGAATTTGAGTGGCTAGAAGGTTTAGTGCAGTGCGTCACTGGGTCCATGACGTCTTTATCTTCAATACCGGTGTCACCTTAGTAACAACCAGTAGCATATGAATTGAACCCGGTGTCTGCCCTATGAAGAGCTATTTCTTTTCACCCTTTTTCATAACTTTTCTTTTTAATTCTTCAACCCCTTCTTTCTCCTTTCTCATTCTTTTCTCCTTTTTTCAGATCATACCTAAGGACTTCTAATTCTAATCTATTGGAATTGTCCTTGGGTAGATCCCTCCGGCTCTGGCGGATCATAGGACGGTTTTTCCTATCCTTAGTCACCTTATAACTTCATGACTATCCTATTGTTTCCATGAAACCTTTGATTGAAAATCTCTCAAAGTGTTTATGAATATAAACACATTTTTGTTTGACACTTTGAGAGTTTTTGTTTCTTTTGAAGGACTCCCCCTTCACATGTGCTTATGAATTTTTTAAGAAATTTGCACATGCGTGAGGAGTTTGCACTTTTTGAATTGATCCACTTTCAGTGAACATGACCGATTCGAGACACGCTTACATCACTAGTTAGACTAGCTTGAAGTTATTACCCGTCCTGGTCAAGTCCAAGGAAAGTCTCTCGATACGGTACATTCTACTCAGACAAGTCCTATTCGAGACACGCTTACATCACTAGTTAGACTAGCTTGAAATTATTACCCGTCCAGGACAAGTCTTTTCGATTACTGACATATTAAGTTTCGTCAATTCATTGGTACATTCTGAGTCTAGCTCTTTTGAAATTTAGTCACAAGCTTTAAACATCTTTGATCACATTTTAATCATGTCTTCTCCCCCTCAAAAATAGCATATCGTGATATTTTTTTATATCAACTGATTAAGAAAAAGCTTTTTGGAGAGATAGAGAGATTTGTTGTTGCATGAATTCGGAACTATTTTTGTTTTAGAAATACTCCCCCTCAAAACTCGCATATGTTTTTGAAAAATGTTAAACTTTTTAAAGTTTAGAGGGAAGGAGTCGTCTTGAAGCAAAATTCAGAAAGAGAAAGAAGTTTCAGATTTGTTGAATTTTGCATCAAGGTTTTTGAAAAACAAAGACTTCTCTTTGTTTGAATAGGAATGTCGTACTGAGGCGTACAACAGTGTCCATTTTTAGGATAAGTGCACTTTGTTGATAAAAATCATTTTTGCGTAACACTTTCCTTTCTTTGAAAACTTGAGTTGTGCACTGTAAGGTGTACACAAGTCATTTTGATGATGAGCACCGATTTTGATAGATTTTGAAAATCTTATTGAAAAATCTTGAAAAGGTGGTGCTCAAAATGTAAGAGAATTTTGAAAATCTAATTTATCATTAGATCAACAATCATGGTCTTGAGCTTAAAGATTTTGAAAGTTTTTCTAAAGAAAACTCAAGCCAGATAAGTGTTTGGTTCTCGTTTTAGGATAAGTGCTCGAAAAATATTTGAAATCTTTGTTTTGATTAAGCACTTTCCTTTCTTTGAAGCACGGGTCCTGAACTGATATGTCCTTAAGCTATTCGATTAAGTCCTTATTTGAAATCTTTTCGAGTTGTTATACCCGAACTTAAGTTTTGAAAAGATTTCACTTTGAAGCACGGGTTGTAAGCTGAAGTACTTACAAGCCATTTTGAAGAAACTTTTTGAGAAACGACATGTTTTAAAAAACATATAAAAGAACTCCCGTTCAAGCATCTGTACATGTCCGTATCATTGTTGAATGACATTTCTAGAAACGTATAGAATATTGATTTATACGAGAGACATGTCGTGAGAAGAATATTTTTGGATTTTTTGATTTTATATTGTTTTTGTTTTTATAAAAGAAATGGAAAATCAAAAATAGAAGAGTGAAAGAATGATGCTATAGAATTTACTGAATTTGAACCCTTTGATGAACTGGGTTCAGAGATAGTTGAAGCACCTGCAACCAATGACGAAGAGGTTTCACAAATAACAGTGTTAGAAGTACATGAATCATCACTCAGCGGGTGTTGAATATCACTGGTTGTAATGGTTTCTACTTCCTTATCATGATGATTATCACTATTATTTGTGTTGGTGCAACTATCAAAAATCTTTCCTGTGGGAATCCATCTAAGACCAACTGTTTTAAAAACTTTTCCCGTGGGAATCCACCTAAGGTAAGGTCTAGACGTAGTTTTCTTATCAGATGCAGCGGAAGTCTCAGTCTTGGAAAAACTACATCCTTTCGGTATCCACCTATTAGGTTTCTTAACCTCTTGTTTCATATCAACGGGTTTGTTTCTATTTGGTGTCTTAGTGGATTGTGTCTTGACACTTGATTTTCCTTTCTTGAGAAATTGTGCAATACATGCATCGTGATTAGCTGAAAAAACACATTTTTGACATGTAGAACAGACAAATTCAACATCGTTGTTTAACATAGCAATTTTAACTTTGTCACTACAGTCTTTTGGAAATTGCTTTTTGTTGTTCGATGAGACCTTGGAATTCTTTGTGTTACATTCTACGTTCCTATCATGCTCTTTTGTGCCACTACTCTTAGATGCAAGCCAATCCCTAGTATTTTGTTGATTGTTCCTAGGTAATGGTTTACTACTACTAGCAGTGCTTTGGAATCTTGTAGAATTCATCACACTAGGTTTTACACCTAAAATTCCGTCTTTTCGAAGCTGTGTCTTTTTCCTAGCTTCCTCTAGATGGTGATTTTGGACCATGTCATTAGAACCGACACACTCTTTAACAATTTTTATGGTCACATTCGGTGTATTATTCCTAGAAGAGCCAGGTGAACGAACATTTGTGTTTCTTTCAACAACCAATTTTTGTTTTTCAACAATCTTATCATTTTCACATTGCTGGGGCAAGGGTGTTGGAGTGACTGGTTTTGTCAAATCCTTTTTCTCATCGACTTTTGGAGCAAACCGTGAAATTGACATTTTTGGTTTTTGAACCGTGTTTGAAACATTTGGTTTCTCCGAAGTTGATGGTTTTGCAAACTTAGTTTCCTCACCCTTCCCTTTTTGACTTTCAAGCTGAGCCCTCAAAAGATCATTTTGCTCTTTCATGTTCTTGAAGGCACGCTCATACGACAATTTGTCATACTTGCATTCTTCTTTTTTTCGATCAAGTTGTTTAAAACATGACACATTTTCTTTTTCAAGCTTTATAAGAGCATTTTCATATTTTGAAATAATTGCAGAGGTCTCAGCTCTTAGTCTTTCATCGTCTTGAACAGAATATGTTTGTAAAATGATGGACATAATATCAGTGGTCATAACAGCTTCGAAGAGAGAATCATTTAGGTTTTCTAAAACATTGATTTGCTAAAAAGATTCATTAGCCTTCTTTATCAGGGATTTGTGATCTGTGACGAAGTCAGCTGTTTCTTTCAAAAATGCTTGTTCAAAATGAATTATACGAGCATGAATGTTATTAATTTGAGGAGCAAATTCACTTTCAAGAATCTTTTTAAGCTGTAAATGAACCGTGGAATTCCAGTTAATCTCATTGAGTCTCGTTTTAGATTCTAAACTCGTTTTAAGTTGCCCAACTCTTGTTTTAAGATCATCAAGATATCCTCTGGCAGCACTTGTGTTAAAAGTGTTGTTTGAAGACATCTGTTCCATGTTTGAAAGTGATTTGGAAGCAACTACTTTTTTAGAAAACATTTTCGAGAATGGTCGTTTTATGGAAAACACAGATGGTTCTTTTTGTGGAACAAAAGTAATACCCGAAAGTTTGTTCAATTTGTTGTAATCAATGGGTTTCAAATCCTTTTGTTTCATTTTAAGAATGCTCTCTTCGACATGTTCTATCGTTTGCACAGAATCCGAACGACGGGAGGATCATGTTTGGTGTAAAAAACACTACCATTATACAAAACATTCTGTTCTTCCTGAGCTTTCTTGAGATTACAAGGATTGTTGTTACCAAGAGCCATTTTGTGTTTCGTATGGTAAATCGGATTAGTTTGGTTTGAAATCATTTTCATTGTTTGACTTGACTGACCCGACTTAACCACTAATTCTTCTAGATGTGCAATCTTGTGTTCTGACTCTACGATTTCTTCCAAAAGTTTATCTTCTTTATTTGCAAAGTCCTTTTTCAACTCATCTATTTCTTTTTCAAGATTGGTGTAAGCTGTTTCTTGTTTTGAAAGTTGGTTTGTTAATTCAGAAATTTCTTGTTTTAAAGAGTTAATGGTTTTTGTTGAACTTATTTCAAGATTAGCAAACTGGGTTTTCCATTCCCTATCTTTAACAAGTAACTTCTTATAACCAATTTCAAATTCTGACTCGCGTTCTTTGTGAATTTGAAAACTTTTTGCATTTTCCTTGTATCTCTCAAGCTCAGTAGTCAATTTCTCATTCGCGGCCTTAACATCGCGATTGACCTTTTTCACTTTCTCGATTTCAATACCACAATTATTTAATAATGATTCAAATAAAGCACGTGTTTCCTCATCATTCTCAGCATCCTGTGAAACGAAGCCTCCATTATGATTCACATCTGGAGTTGCTGAAGAAGTATTGCTACTACTTGGCGTGTCCAGGTATGTATCATAAGTGGTTGTTTGTTTCTCAGAATGCTGTTCCTCATGAGGAGACATATCAAATATATCATTATTATGACATGTGTTGAAATTTGATACCTCAGATGGTGCACTGGTGTCATAAACAGGAAGTGTGTCAGAATCCGTGTCATACTTAGCTTCCTGAAGATTCGCCATGAATATGCAGTTCGCATCGATATCCTCTCTGTCTTCCATTTCATCCATAAGAGCCATAAAATCATGTTCCTCTGCATTCAACTGAAACCCTGCGTTCTCTTTTTGTGCCAACAGTACTGCTTTCTGCAAATACTCTAGATCTTTCTTGTTCGGCTTAGTAGGATAGTTCCTTGCCATATGACCTACTCCTTGGCAGTTGAAACACTTTACCGGATTACCCTAATTTACATTTCCATAATTCCCAACAATTGGAGCTGCCACATTCCTATTCTGATTACCCATTGCCTAATTACCAACATTCTGACCCCTCTGATTTCCAACATACTGACCCATCTGATTCCCTGCATACTGACCATACTGATTCCCTGCATACTGACCTGTATTCTGCATATTCTGATTACCCATGTTAATTCCAGTAGCATATCCTTGCTGATTCCCATAAACTCCAACCATTTGGCCTCCATTGCCCATATTGAAACTCGGATGAGCGATCTGCCTGTTGCGAGTATTCGATGAAATCCTTTGGTTGTTGTTTGTTGGTGTAGAATAGCATCCTTGAAATGCTTTAGTCAGAAAAGCAAATGCTTGTGTCAAGGCTGCAGTAGCTTCATCATTGTCAGTGAATTCTGGTTCTTGGAAATGTGGGTATTGCTGTTGTGGAATAACATGTTGTTGCTGTGGGTAGAATTGTTGTTGGTAGATCGGTGTTGGTTGTTGAATGTAGGATGCTTGCAAGTAGTTGTGAGTGGAAGATGGTGATGGTTGTTGTTGTGTGTTCACTAGTATAGGTGTTGGTGTATCAGCCATTAATGCTAGAGGATCATGCTTTTTAGCTAGTAATTCAGCTCTTACTTCATTAGCTTCATTTTGATTTTGCTTCAAGAAGTCATACACTTGATCATAAGTCACTTCATGCAAATTCTTTGTCTAATAAACAATAGTGACATATCTTCCCCATTCTGGTTGTAACTCATTCAGAAAGATGGTGTTGTTAGCAATATTTGTCTGACTGAGGTTGTGTCTTGATAAATCATTCATGATCTTACAGAATCTATGGTAGTACGTCTCTATGGATTCACCAGGAATTGAAGTAAACTTGCGAAGTTCCTTAAGCAATTGTGTTTCCATTTCCTGTTTCCCGATGTCTGTCCCATACATTAACCTCTTGACTCTTTCCCAGACTGCATGAGCACTTACTTCACTGTCAACAGTAGCATAAACGGTTTCAGGTAAACTAAGAACGACATAATGAAATGCCTGATCATCAGTTTCAATCTGTTTTCTGTCTTCCACAGTGTATTCAGTCTCATTCTGTTCTCTGTAGTATGGTTGTACTGGGGGGGGGGGTACCATTTGGATCACCAGGTTCTAGTGCTTGTGATGGTTTGAAGGGTCCATCCACAATGGATTTGATGAGAAGACTTCCATTTGTTTTGCTCTTAAGATAGCGCATCATACGACTAGCCCACTGTGAGTATCCACCCTTTGACAGCATGGGAGGTCGGTTTTCGGCACCGGCAGCATGAATATCTTGTTGTGTTGCCATGGATTGACTTCTAAGTGAAAAGTTGTTCTTAGGATCTTTTGAAAGATAAAAAAGGTTGTTGTTGTAGATTAGATGTTTTGGTGAAGATGAAAAGCGATCTCGGTTGATATTTTGTGAATTCAAATTTTCCCTCCAAAAAAATGAATACGAAAATTTTCTTTCTCAAAATTTGAAAATCACAAAGAAATACAATTCCAAGGTTACCAGAAAAATTTGAGTTCTCAAAATTTTGACGTCAAATTTTACCGAAAAAATTTGAATTTTGGCCTAAAAATTTGAATTTCGGGCCAAAATTTTCAACGTTATACCAAACTTTAAATCTCGCGTAAAAATTGAACGTATAATCTCCTGTAAAAAATAAATTTTACTCAACTTTTCCCGCCAAAAAACTTTTTTTTTTCCTAACTCGGTAAGATTGTTAAACTCTAACTCGGTATGATATCTTGAGAAAAATCCAAACTCGGTATGTATTGAGAGAATTCCAAACTCGGTATGTATTGAGAGAATTCCAAACTCGGTATGTATTTGAATTGTCTAACTCGGTATGTCTTTAAACTGTCAAACTCGGTAAGTCTAATTTCCCATCTTAACTCGGTAATCTTAAAAAATTTGGGCAGAGTTTCGTCTAAGTTTAGAGTACAAAAATCCTTACTCGATAAACGATAAGGAATGTTAGCTAACTCGCTAACTGGCAAACTCGCCAAATGAACCTAACTCGATACAATGCTATTCCTAACTCGATAAAGACTTAATCCTAACTCGGTACACTGCCCTAACTCGATAACCAGAAGATCTTAACTCGATAAAACTCAATTCTAACTCGCCAGAAAATTGCAAACTCGATAAGTAAGCTCCAAACTCGATAAAACCAAAAACCTAACTCGATAGAAATATTCTAACTCGCAAGGTTGGCGATGAACAGTAACCTAGAATCACAAAAATCACTTTTATACCAAGTTTTTTCTACCAAATCAAACCTAAAACAACCTATATTATCCCTAGGCGATTGATACCACTTTTAGGACCGTAGAACAACCTAAATCACTATTGAATCAAGCTTAAACCTAGAGAGAGAAAGTAAGTAGAGAGAGAGAGAGTGGGAACTCTAGTGTGTGAAATAATAACCTTGTTATGACTAAGAGAACCAACCTCTCAAATGAGGTTTACAAGAGTATTTATACTAATAGTCTAGGGCATCTCTAATCTTTTACTTTATAACATTAATGGCCCTTAGACTTTAACAAAACATGAGTACTAAGCATAAACTTCATCATAATGATATTCTAAAGCAACCTATAACTACACATTAATGACCGACACTTTTTATAAATAAAAATACGTTTCTAACAGTAAGGGTATTTGATGAAGCGAAAAGTGTACCGCTTTTGGGGGGTCATTTAAGGCCAAAGTCGAGATTATTTGATCAAATATTGCCCTAAATCGTTCATTTTGTCATTTTAGGTACTTTTGAGAGGAAATTTACAAAAGGAAGCATTTTGGACGTTTTTGGAGCGAAAAAGTGAAGAAAACGACAAAGTCTCAAAATCATGCTGGAAATTGTACATGACGGCGTCACAAGATACTAGTGACGGCGTCAAGACTTGACAAAGAGCTGGATAAATCAATTACACGTGACGCACCAGAGAGTTTTCTAAAGAGTGCGTGACGGCGTCACCCTTTAGGGTCGCCAAGGCCATCACGTATAACCCAAAGAGAGACGGCCCAAAGTCCATAAAGAGTGACGGAGACAGAAGTGGATCTAGGGAATACGAGTTTTATTTTGGCTGCGAGTTGACGGCGTCACACCTATCTCTTGACGCCGTCAGGATACAAAATCTATATATAGTTTTCTAGTTTTCATTCATTGTGTGCAACTTTGAAGGGAGTAAACCCTAGACGAATTTTACAGATATTTTGAGGGTCAAACCCTTGTTTCATCCATGCTTAATTGAAGATAAGTCTTTCATCAAATCATTCAGTATGTCTATGTGTTGTTTGATTATATCTTACGCTTGTCTTCTCTTTAACATGCTAGGCTAGGTTTCCTTTGTGTTTGTTTAGATGTAATGAAACTTAGATATTGATTATGGGTTGGTTGTTTGTTTATAATTGTTGTGGATGAATGAATTCGATGTTAGGCTTAAGAAAACTGGTAGACTTCCAATTGATAACTTGCTTGAACGTCTTAAGAAACATGATCGGAGGTGTACTACGATATATTGGTTGTATTTAATGCGTAGTTAACTACTAATGAGGCCATGTTAGGAGCTAGTAGCCGGCTCGACATAGGAAGAGGTAGAAGCTTATAGAGTTAGGGAAGATCATACACGGCCCTACGAATGGTACTAAGGAATATAACCCGTCATCCATGCAATTGTAACAAACTAATCAACTTTTAAAAGATAGCTAGGGAGTAGTGAAATCTAAGTAAACACATTTTCTCTCATTATTGTTTACACCACAATTAGTTTAAGTTTAGTTTATTTTATTTTGATTGCATCTTTAGTTATTTGGGTTAGTTGATTAGCAACTAATTCCACCCACTCCTTCCAAAACCGAGATTTTACTTGCTTTCCATAAAATATAAAAAATACAAAAAGAATCATCCCTCATCTCTAGACCTAGTTTTAGTGAGTTTTAACCCTAGCAAACACTATTCTTTGAGTTGAACGATCAATCCCCCGGTACTTGTCACTATACTATACTACAACGGTCAGGTACACTGCCTGGTGGGGATTGCAAGCTTCTCAAGATCCCTTGAGAGGTAAAACCTTTTGCGCTGGTGCAATTCCATGCATCGAGTGCTTAGTTATGTTGTAATACTCGAAAAATAATAAACTACATATTTATAACTAAAAATGAATATTAATATTAGTAGGTGGTACAAATAAAACTCATTAACTAAAAACAAAAGAATGGATACGTTTGTAACACCCCCAAAATATCGCAGCAGAACGATAGTGTCACTGGGGCGCTACCTAAAGGTACAAAGTACAGGATATAGAAAACGATCTCTAAGTGAGACATTTTAAAAATTACCATTCGAATTATTTAAATCAGAGTTATTACAAGAGGTCCCAGAGTATGACAATACATGAGTTTTCAAAGCTTATCGAATGGTAAACGACAAAAGTATAAGTCTTCAAAGCTTTCAAATAACTATGGTCCGCGCATCCACTATCGCCTTACTAACCTAAGATAAACATGCTAAAGCGTCAACACAATGGTTGATGAGTTTATAGAGTTTAGTTTAAGATGTAAAGTATTGAATAAAGATTTAACAACAAAGGCCTTGTAAATCTACTCAGTCCCAAGTCCCGCCCATACAAGACTTGCAACCTGTGTGTTTACAATCCACTGCTAACATAGTATGTCAATCATGTATCATCCATATAAATGGCCTTCCTGTTAAATGTTCCGTATAACATTAATAGGTAAATGTCTAGTATCGAACCCGAGACCTCGGGATTGCACACATTGCAAACAAGAATAAAAGTATATTAATTATATATAAGATAAATGTATCGTGTATATATAATTATTTAACACTTGAGGGACTTAACGGTCGTTAGTAGTTAACTGTATGGACTAACTATCGTTAGTAACGAAAGAAAAGGACTAGAGTGTAACTAGGAGTCAAGAAGGTTCTGGAACACCTCCTTGGACTCCTAGGCCGGTCGAAAAGGGGCAAGGGGAGACCTAACCCAACACAAACTTGCCCTCTAAGTTTCTCTAGTATATATACAAACACAAGGGTTAATTGTTTCTCACATTTTGTGCACACACTTAACCCTAAAGTTTTCTCTCCCTTTTCTTTTCTCCAAACCGATTGGCCAAACACCCCAAAGGGTTTGGATCGATTTTTGTTTTATCAAAAATCAAGTGTTTTAATTAGATCTTGCAATCTCTTTTATTCGTTGGTAGTTTGTGTGTACAAGAACGAGGTAATAACTCACCATAGTTATTATCAAGAGATCGATAAACAAAACGGTAAGGGATTTATCATAGATCTAATTCCTTATAGTTCAAGACTTGCATACTTGATTCTTGTTCGGGCTAGAATCACAACGGTACGTTCCTATTATGTTTTGGTTAATATTTATGTGTTATACTTGATCTAGCTTCCGCAAATATGTATACTTTAATTTTCATATTCTAACAGTGGCATCATAAGCCATGTATAACATATAATTGATTACTAAAACATAATAAAAATTGAATCTTTAATTGTTTTAGATACATGTTTTGATCTAGGGTTTTCTTTTTAAATTTTTTTGAAAATTTGAAACCCTAACCCTAACTTATGGGGGGGTCGATTTCCATTAAAACCCTAATTAGGGTTTGTGGTTTTTTGATTAATATGTTATCATTGAAACCCTAGGTCATTAACCGGTTATTTGAACGTATCTTGTGACCTATGTGGTAATTGTTATACTTTAATCCGTGACGAATCATGCATGATAGTCATAGATCTATTAATTGTTTATTATTGTCACATGTTTAGATAGATCTAAAATTGGGGAAGACCCCAATATATATAGTAAAATCAATTTATGTGCTATGTGGTATATGATTAGCTTTGGCCTACGCAATTGACTCGTCAATGTATGTGGCTCATCTCCTTCAAGAGGTGAAGGCCCTAGTTGATTATCTGCATATAAAATCTAGAATTGATTTTTGTTATGCTCTTTTCTAATAATGATTGCATGTGGCTAATTGTTTCACCTTTTATATTTATTAGTTGTTTTTATTTGTCTTTGATTACTTGTTTTATTGTTTTTAATTGTTTGACATGATTGTAAGCAATAAAAGGGTGATTTTTTATAAAGAAAATAATATGGACTAATAATGGTGAAACTTTAAGTGATAAAGATTTGTGGAAAACTAGAAGGGGGGGTTGAATAGTTTTACGTCTTTTTAATTTGTTACAAAAGGTTTTTGAGTGTTTTCTTTATTTTCAAAAATTTAGATTCGATAATATGTGATCTCAAGTCTTGCACAATATGAACAACAATAAATATGTACGATATAGCAATAATAATGTAGGTAAAGAAATAAATGAGAGATGGAAAGATCGAACCACGAGACAAGAGATTTATAGTGGTTCGGCTACAAGGTCACCTTCCTTGCCCTACTCCACTCCCCGAGCACCTAACTCGAGAGTTTTCTTCACTATGTCAACAAGCTCCCTTATGGCGGAGAAAACCTTACACACCAATGTACACACCACAACTTCGCCACAGCTCAATCACAACTTCTTCACACCAATCTTCTTCACACCAATTCTTCTTCACACCTTTCTACTTCACACCTATCTACTTCACACAAATCTTTTTCACACCTTTCTACTTCCTAACTCTTCTTCTTCACAACAAACTACTAACCAATCACACTATTTATATACCTAGCCAAACTATCTTCTATCAAATATTCGCAACTAATTACACAAAGAGATATATACAAAGGATGATGCTCAAACAACTTGGATGTGGAGATCACAACAAGTTGTAATACTTCTTGTCTTGAGGGATAGAAGTATTCTTCTCTTGCACTTGGGAGGATAATGTTTGGATCACTTTGAAACAAAGATTTATGAATGTATGATCAAAGGATTAAGAGAATATAAATGGAGATCTAGAACAGAAAGTTTTGGAGTGCAAAAGGTAAGGCAAAATTGCAGAAATAAACCAGTATTTATAGGCAAAAATTTCTGACAACTGGAGCGTGCCGGTCCCCTTAATTCATGGCCGGTCCCCTTAATTTTAAGGGGACCGCCCCTTATAATTAAGGGGGTCGCCCAGCTGTAACGGCCAAAAACTCTGTCTTTTAGTGGGGAAAGTTTATTTGGTGAAAAATTAACTGATTTTGGTTAAAAATTTGAATTCATATATTTAGTATGATTAAAACATTTTTCTTTATTACCAAAAGTATTTTTCAAAAATATATAATATGTTTATATAATTAAATAAACTTTGCAGTAATTAATTAAATACCCCTTTGATCATAGATTGCAATAAACACTTTGTTTATTCATACCTTAAGTGATTTGGATGTAAAGAGAATGTTAATCACTAAATACTTGTTTATGTCATAAATTTTAGTTCAATGGGTTTATGTTTTGTAATAATTAAAACATAGAGATATTGATAATATGTTAATAATGTTTTTAGGCATTATTTATGTCAACAATCTCCCCCTTTTTGATTATTACAAAACCTTAAACTCATTAGGTCTAAAATTTATTTTTAGACAAGTATTTTTGAGTTTAATATTCTCTTCTCCCCCTTTTTGTAAAATCAAAAAGGTTAAACCGAGTAAGCTTCATAGAAGAAGTTAAACGGGTAGAATGCTCCCCCTTGATGTATGCTCTCCCTCATTTGAGAGCACCAAGGAAACGAGCTATGGAAAGCTAGGCTACAAAAAATATGTGAAGAGAACAAGACATATATATGCAAAGAAACAATTATGCAAATAAAAATGGATTCATTCAAGCATATATGATATAATCATAGAAATGATAAGCATTACAACATTCAATATGCTTGAAGCATATTGATCACAATAAAACAAAAGAGAAGACATAGTCCTATATTGCCTAAGAGAGCACTTGGACTTGCTTGCAACCCATGGTTGAGTGTTTTATTTGCTTGAAGGTGAACATAAGCATAGAGCTTAGTTGTTAGATGGAGAGGGATATGGAGTGGGGTATGGAGCGGAAGAGGTGGATCTTACGATGTTGTATCGAGTTAAGGGTGGTATTGGATGAGGACGAGTGAGAAGATATTCAATCCAAGAAATATCTTCACTCAAGTAGAGAATTTGTTTTTGAACAAAGATGCAACAAGGGCAAAAGTGAGTGTGGTTTGTAACTTGATCCAAGTTGAGAGAGTGGGGTAGGCAATTTGCATAGGATGATGATGGGGTTTGCCCTTTGTTGCATTGTGCACGATGCATAGCAAGGAGATCACTAAGATCATGGATTTGGGTTATTTCATCACGAAACTTTTGCTTTTCCGTGGCAATGTGGAGAGAGTCATTGTGTTGATATGGATGAATTGTGTTTGTGTAGTTGGAATTGTAGTTTGATGGTTGATCAAACGTGTATGGATCATTATAGGTGGTTGGAGGATGAGATGTGTAGTTTGGCATGAAAGAAGATGTTTGGCCAAGGTTGTATGGTTTGTAAAGAGGATCAAATGAATGTCCTTGTGGATTTGGAGTAAAGTTTGGGAAGTAAGTGGTTGGAGGTGTTGAGTGATTCCCAACTTCATTAGTTATGATGGATTTGTTTCGAGGGCTTTTTCTTCGCCAAATGGGTTTTTCCGCCATCCTTGCTAGCTTTGAGGCTTTTTGTTTTGGTTTGTTTGGAGAAGTCATGATGAGATGAATGGAGAGTGTTGAGGATTGGGGATATTTATAGTGTAAGCTTTGTGTGTTTATGGATGGATAAAGTTTGTTTGGGAGATTAGGACAAAATATGTTGGTGAAAATTGGGAAATGTAGGATGAAATTGGCTAAAAAGCAGAAAAGATTCTGTAAACCCGTCCAGTAGATGGCCGGTCACATTAATTAGGGGGCGGTCCCCTTAATAATTAAGGGGGCCGCCCATCTGGTGATTTCCAGATTGCCAGAATTGGGTTTTTGGCAGAAAATTTCCAGAAAGGTTGTGTTTTTGGATTTGGATTCAAGCAAGTTCAATTGCTTTAGGCAATATAGCATCTAATCTAATCATGATATAGCATGCATGCAAAAACACTTAAGTAAAAGAATAAACAAGCAATAAATAATAAGCTAGAGGAGACAAATTGTCACACCCCCAATATACCTGACTTGCAGCAGAATGGAATGCCTAGGGGTGTAACTGTCATAGCACCATAACAAGGATATATTGAACGACCTAAAGTGTTGTTTGGAAAATACATCGTTTGATTTATTTAAAAACATCCAGTGTTACAAAACATAGGTCCCAAAGTCTGGACAAGTTTAAGGAAATAAGTCTGGTACGATCAAACGATAATATACAAGTGCATGAAAAATCCAAAATGTAGTGTGTCATCCCTGGCACACCCTAATGTGACTCCATGCATATGATATGATAATGCCTTTAGTTACCTGAAAATACATTGCGAAAACGGTCAACATAAAGTTGGTGAATATTCATAGGTTTATAAAATGTAATGTTGTACGGCCACCACAAGTATAAGTGCATAACAACAGTCACGTAAAATAGTACAATAGACCTTAAGCTCATGACACCGAAGCTAGACTGATGAAATATATGCCCCTCCTGAATGTTCTGCCAAAACACTCAAATGTGACAGACATGAAATGCATCCGCTTACTGTTGGTAAATACTACCACGGATGGAGGCATCACCCTCAATAGATCTATCCACTCACTCTCGCTAAACCGGCAAATTAACGGTTCATGATGAAATAGGGGACTATCACAAGGCAGATAAGCTACTTAAGCAATGTACATAAGTTTTGATACTTGGGCTCGTACTAAAATGGTGCAATGTATTCTCCCCCGTGGGATTTGAAAACAATCATAAAATGTATACGGGGCTATGAAAACTCACCTTAAACTGATGATACTGTGACGAAGTGAAATGAACAACAATGAACGGTTAGCTGCCTCAACCTAATATGAATGATGAACGATCTAATTTAAATCACAAAATGATGTTATGAATGTCCATGCACATGTTTCCTATACCACTCTACTCTTTGGGAAATACTTGTTGTTATAAAAAATATACATTTTCCAAGACTTAGGAAAATATGGCAACTAGAAAAATAAAACCAGTTGAAATGTATATATATATATATATATATATATATATATATATATATATATATATATATATATATATATATCGTATGTATCAATGTTAGTGTTGAAATCCTCGGTTTGAAATCCTTGAAATAACGACTTGTAGTGATAAAAATATACTTGTAATCACTAATACTTCATTAGTTATGAATTTGGGTACTTGGTATTATTTCTAGAAATCTAGAGTTACTACGTAGTTTTAGTATTACTATTTTCAAAAGCTGTCAAAATAATATGAGTTTTGCCGATATTGAAACGTGAATATCTTTGTCGTTATAAGTCCGTTTTACTTGTTCTTTATATCCACGGTTACGTCTTAGTGTGTAGTAATATATTTTGGAAAGCTTGGCTCCTCCGGGTTACGTCTAAAGTCTCGTTTTGTCCGACGAAAAACGTCCAACAGCATGTATTTTCAGAAAATATACTTTTCGTCAATAAACTTGCAAAAATCATAACTTCTTCATTATAAACTCTTTTTAATCCGTTCTTTCACCTACGGATTCGTTTTTGAAAGTATTTTCTACAAATTTTGCCAAAGTTTCCTTTATGTTTACTGATTTTCCTGGATTTACAAAAATGGGACAGAATGTATAAACACTTGTTACAAATCCATTTTCCATGTTCAAAACTAGTTTCTAACATCACCAAATCTCTTGCAAACACCACAAAGCTATTCTAATCCTACCATACACCTTCTTAGGGTGTCATGGTTTCCTAATCACTACTAATCATGTTAATTTAACAAAGGAACACCTAAATCAAAATCTAGGGTTTGTATGTTCAAAAAGTTAACAAAAATAATGTGGTATAGCTAACTTGTACATGAAATTAAGCATGAAAACCATAAGATACAAGTATTAATTACTCCCTCCGTCCCATATTAAGTGTCCATAACACAAAAGCACAAAGTTTTAGGAGTATTAATTATTATAATTGATTGTTAACCAAATGACAATTGTACCCTCGATTAATATAAAGCACAAAGTTTTAGGTGTAATAATTAATATAAAAGACAAAGGACAAAATTGGAAATTGAGTTATCAAGATTCCTTTCATTTATTGTAGTGGACACTTAATATGGGACAATCAAAGATACCATTGTGGACACTTAATATGGGACGGAGGAAGTAGATGAAATCATGAAATTAAATTTGATAACTCACTTTGAAATAATAGGTGATTAGATGATGAGAAATCTTGTGTTACTTGTGTTTATGTTGCAAGAATCTTGATTAGAATGACAAAAGGAACAACTTTGTAGCTTTAAACTTTGGAAAATAATCACTTGATCATGGATTTTGGAGTGGGTTGTGGGTTTGAGATGGAAGAGATGAGGTTTTGGTGTTTTTGATTCAAAGAACTAGTTATGATTTTGTGTTTTGAGGTTTTTGGATATTTAGTTTAGGTTATAATGTATTATAATGGTACATAAATGCTTAAGGTTAAGAAAAATGTATAATTTGGCCTTGGTGAGGACTTTAGGGGCCGGCCATGGTGCATGAGGGGGGGGGGGGTTGGGGTAGCTTGGATTTAATTAGGAAATCTAGTGTAGTTATAAGTGTAGATATGTGTTATTAGTTAAAATCGGGTACCAGGTTTGATAGAAATAAATTTTAACAAAGTTAACCGGGACAAAATAAAGTTGTAAAAATGTTAAAAATATGTTGGGTACAAGTACTGAGTGTTCGGGTGATTATTGTTTAGTTTTCACGAAAACCGTCGTAATATTTATAAACTTACGTTATAAATAAAAATAAATTTCCAAAATACTGGGTAAATGAATATTATAACTTTTATGAAGATAAAATGGATAGAAAAATATGTCGGGACCATTGTGGGAATATTTAGATATATTCGTCGTGTTTATTAACCGGGTGTTAACGTTTATTTATAAATAATTATACGTAAAACGTTAAATATAGCAAATATATAAATTTGAAAATCCTAAGAGTGGTATAACATGAAAATGTTGTTATGATGATATGCAGATTGTCTCTAGTCTGTATGCAGTGTCCTTAGTACTAATGAAATGAATTCGCACCTAAACCAATCCGGTTACGCGAATTTTAATACCCGTAAACTAAATTTACGATGAAATGAGTAATGCAAGTGAATAGTGAAAACTTTTCCAGCAATGAATAGTGTTCAGTGAATAGTAAAATTCTCAAATGTTTATCAGAATATCAAATTGACCTCGAAAATGATGAATAGTAAAACGATGAATAGTGTTTTGATGAATAGTGATTTATGAATTGTAAAATGTCGAAGTTTGGGAAATGACCTGGAATGGTGAGTTGTGACAGTCGCCCACCCAAAAAGGAATTCAGTCCCTGAATTCAGCTAGTGTTGGTCTCGGTAATAGGTTTGGTGAAAAGGTGTGGATACTTTCGTTGCATTTGGTCCTCTCGTTCCCAAGTAAACTCGGGTCCTTTTTGAGAATTCCAGCGAACCTTAACGATCGGAATTCGACTCTGCTTCAACTGTTTGACCTCTCGGTCCATGATTTCAATTGGTTCCTCCACAAAGTTAAGCTTGTCATCTAGCTGAATCTCTTCTAATGGTATAACGGAAGACTCATCCGAAAGGCATTTCTTGAGGTTTGAGACATGAAACGTGTTATGTAAGTTGCTGAGTTCTGATGGAAATTCAAGCTTGTAAGCTACTGGACCAATCCTTTCCATTATCTTAAATGGACCAATGTATCTCGGGTTCAACTTTCCGCGTTTTCCAAATCGTATCACGCCTTTCCAAGGCGAGACTTTCAACATGACCTTGTCTCCGATCTGGAATTCCAATGGTTTACGTCTAACATCTGCGTAGCTTTTCTGTCGGCTTCTAGCGGTTTCAAGTCTTTCTCGAATCTGAATTATCTTTTCTGTTGTTTCTCGTACCATCTCTGGACCTGTGCATTGTACATCCCCAACTTCTGCCCAACAAACTGGGGATCGACACTTACGACCATAAAGTGCCTCAAATGGTGCTGCTTTAATGCTTGAATGATAACTGTTGTTATAAGAAAACTCGATTAATGGCAAATGGTTAGCCCAACCATTCCCAAAGTCAATCACACATGCCCTCAGCATGTCCTCCAGTGTCTGAATAGTTCTCTCACTCTGACCATCAGTCTGAGGATGGTAAGCAGTGCTCATGTCTAACTTGGATCCAAAAGAATCTTGTAATGACTTCCAAAAGTTTGAAGTAAAGCGACTATCTCTGTCGGAAATAATGGAGATTGGTGCTCCATGTCTCGAGACTATTTCCTTGACATAAAGTCTGGCAAGCTATTCCATGGAATAAGTCTCTCTAATGGGTATGAAATGGGCTGATTTAGTAAGATGATCGACAATTACCCAAATAGCATCGTAACCTCCTGACTTCTTGGGAAGTTTAGTGACAAAGTCCATTGTAATACGCCGATTGGTTCTGAACGGTCAACTAAGTTTCCTAGGTGATGGTCAACCTAGTCAAACATCTAAAACCAACTAACCAAGGAGTACAGTATATTCCCGGGTCGTTATGTCCCAGCGAGGTAAGCAATTGTATTCAAAAACGTTTTAAAGTGATCGGGTGATTTAACAGGAGGATCAGAAATTTGATTTGAGTGATTATACTACGAGATTATGATTGAAAATAGCTTAGAAACACTATTGGAACAATTACTGATAATCAGATAACCTAGAAACGTAAATTAACCTAAAAACGCGCGTTTGAATTAAAAATAACGCGAACGCGCAAATAAAAAGTGAAACGTGAGCAAATAAAGTCCTACGAACGTGAAAATTATATTTTTTCAATCCTAATGACTTAAGAAAATTTTTAGAAAAAGAAAAATAATTTTTACACTTTTTAATTAATTACTATTAATTAATTACTAATTTCTAATTACTTTTTAATTAACTAAATTAACTAATTATTAATTAATTATGAAAATTAACTAGAAAAATGAAAATTAAATTTAGAAAAATCTAAAATATTATAAAACTATTTTTAAAACAGAAAACCTAATTTTTCTACTTTTTAATTATTTAATATTAATTAAAACTAATTATTTAAATAATTTAAATTAAAATAAATTATAAAAAATACCAAATGAACAAGGAAAAATCTGGAAAAATTCCTAAAAATATTTTAACTAAAAAGAAGCTTAAGAAAAATTTAAAAATGAAAATTGCTTATAAATAAGCAGAAAATAAGCCAAAATGGCTTAAATAGAAGCTATCACTTTCTTAAATTTTGTCTTTTTCCAAATTTTCTTTTACCAAACTGATTTACTACTTAAATTAGGAGACTTTTATGAAGGGACTTTTGTTTAAGCTCAAAAATAAGCTGTGGGCTAAGCAAAAAGCCACAAAGTTTGACTTTCTTTGACCAGCTAAGAAAATAAGCTCAATTAAGCTTGTGTGGGGTCCACAATGGTGAAAACAGGTTCAACTAAGTTATTTGGGCACTTTTAATCTAAACTTGATCAAATAAGCTATCTGAGTGAGCATTAAGCACATCAATAAGCTCAAAAGTTCTAGGCTGAGACAGATTTTGGGACAAACAAACAGCCCTTAAACAGGTGGGGTCCACAGAGGGTAAAAGCTCAAACTTGGTTGAAAAAGCTAGCCTGCTAGCTTGTGAACAAATAGGAAGCTAAAACAAGGCTTGAGGCCCACTGAGGTGGCCATAATCCACCACCAAAGGTGGTGGTGTGGTGGTGAGGGTCTGTGCACAGGGCAATCAGTCCCCCTGCAGGTCTCTTTGAGGCCTAGTGGGGCCCATTAAACAAATTCCAAAAATTTTGACAAAAATACTACAAATCAACAAGCTGATAGTGAACAAGCTTGTAAAAGCTCATGTCCTAATTCCTTATTTTAAGCAAATTACAGATCACCAAAGTTTGAGTAATTTCACTGAAACATGCTTTTGACTTTATAAAACTTGATGACACTTTGACTTTTATGAACTTCTAATCATCCTACATGACTGAGAATGTTGAAATAGGCTAATATGAGATTGATTTAAGATGAAATTCCAACTGATGAACCAATGTGAGTATGTGTACACCTTAGACAATTAACAGTCAAGTGATTAGTGGAGTTTACTAGTGATATTGACTTTTAGACCTAAACCTACCCAATTTTATGACTTGACTAACTGACTTACACCTATTATGACTTATACAACCAGAAAATACCAACAAGCAATGCCTGGAATACAAGGTAACAAGCTGATCCAAACACCCCTTGTACTTAACTGTTTTGAGGTTTTTTGAAACAAATGACAACACAAATCAGTGAAACTATTTCTAAACCATTAATTATTAGTTGCAAGGTTTGTATGAGCTGAGAAACACAGATTTAAACAACCACTACTTACTTATGCTACTTTGGTTAAAATGACAGTTGGTCCCTAACTAAGGAATTAAACAAATTTAAGTTATCAGTTACCAATTAACAAACTATAAACTTACTTAAACAACACAATTAATCACAAATGAGCTTATACTAATAGGTAATGAACAAGGAATAGTAAAATAGGAAAAATCAAGGAATTTTCTTACAAGAGCTTTCCTGCTAAGCTTTTAAGAACCAAGAACAAACTTAAGTGACTCCCATGAGTCTCTAATACCAGGTCCATCCAATACTCAACCTGCTCCAATGCTTTATCTCCTTCTTCTTTATTTATTTATTTTTTTTTTTCTGTCTATATATTTTTTTTTTATGTTTATTATTTTTAAGGCAGCTGAAGTATAAAATGAGACTTGAAATTCTGAAAATGCAACTTATATTAATGATAATGGAAATACATTACAACTGAAACTTAAGTGGAATTTGAAATTACGATTCTTTAAAATAACTAAAATTAACTCTAAAATCTAACTCCTAGCACCACTGCATCACTTTCTCTTTTATAGCCCAATATTAGGGTTTCTAGAAAGCCTTTGGACTCTTCTCAGCTTACATCTTGACCATTGAATTAGCAGCTTCAATCCTGACCTTTGAATTTGTTTTGGCGCCCAATGTATTTTGGCTTCTTTCTGCAAATACTTGATGCCAGAAGGGTGTTTTGGAGGGTAGTGTTTGGAGGGGATGCAAGGGGGGATAGGTTATGATGGTTGAGTGTTGAGGGGGGGGGGGGGGTAGCAGAGTGAAGGTGATGATGGTGTTTGGGGTTGGATTGTAGCAGGTCACGTGTAGTTTTTTTTGGGGAAGGGGAGAGGTCAAACGGTCAGGTTGACCGTTCTAAATAATAGAAAAGGGTTTGGGCTTTTGTTGGTGGGCTGATGTGATATAAGGAGTGGTCTGGGTTGGATTTATTTTTGGATTGGAGGGAGTATTGGATTAAATGGGAGAGTGGTATTAGTTTATTAGGTCCGGTTTGGTTTATTGAATCACAAGGACCATTTTTGTAATTTCTGGAACATGAGGGCTGAATTTGACAACTTCTTCAAAATTTTCCAAGGATCATTCTTGCAAAGTTCAAATATCCAAAAGCCATTTTTGCAATTTTTGTACTTTTCAAAATCCCAGGGACTAAAGTTGCAAACTGCTAAAACCTTGAGGACCAAAACTGCCAATGTTACAAAGTTGCAACAAGGACTATTTTTGACACATGTGAATAGTACAAGGGTAATTTCTGATAATTTTTATATTTCAAAACCCCAGGGACAATTTGTGTAGTTTTCCAAATTGCAGGGACCTTTTTTGCCAAATTGCAAAGTACAGGGACCAAACATGTAATTTTTTCAAACTTTTTACCCAAGGATCGTTTTTCATAATTTTTGACTTTTCCATGCCTTGGGTTGACTTTTCTTTCGTTTTAAACTTCCAGGGACTAGTTTTGTCAATTTTTGAAACTTGAGGGACTGAAACTGCCAATTGTGCAAACTTTATTCGTTTTTCATTTGTTTTTAAACATTTTGCCACTAAAACATATTAAACACACTTTTGGGATAAAGTGTGTATTTTGATGCGTATTTGAGTGTTTTTGGATGTTTTGGCAGTTCAGATACGATAAAAATGATGAGTATTTACACACTCATCAATCCCCCACACTAAACTATTGCTAGTCCCTAGCAATCTTTTGAGAAAAACCTGATGGATTTTAAACTCTTTACCAAAAGCCATCACTTCTGGAGTAGCCAGGTGTAAGAACTGTGGCACACCTGATAACCGTGTGATTTTGAGCAAACCACCAGCTGTCAACGGATTTGATTAGTCTTTACCAAAAGCCGTTTGCTTCTGGACTAGCCAACTCTTGATGGAATAGTCAACATCTTGGTGAGCTGATTACCAATTATGGATTTTCCACGGCCTTTACCACAAGCCATAATCTTGTGGGCTAGCCAACTCATTCGCTTTATGGGATATGGGGAGTTGAGGAACCATACAATTTTGGGCAAATTGCAAGCCATCAAAGGGTTTGATATATCTTTACCAGGAGCCGTTTGCTCCTGGATTAGCCAATCCTTTTTGTCGTTTAGACATGGCGGGCTGATTACCACAAAAATTTTGAAATAAAGTGAAAAATTTTTGGGCCAAAATGGGGGTACTTGAAAGTATTTTGCGATAAAATTCGGTAGAATTTCCCCCCCCCCCCCCCCCCCCACACTTAAAATTGAATATTGTCCTCAATATTCAAAGTCCCGGCTATTATGCCGAATCTTTGAACGTAAAAAGATAATATTAAAAGCTAACTGTGGAAATATCGTTTTTTTTTTTTTTTTTTTTCACTTTATTTATCTGTACATACAATCACACATTTTTTTTTCAAAGATATATACATTTCAAATTAGTGGGGGGTTGGCCATTCCCCCACACTAGGGTGGTAGAAAGTAGAAAGAAATTAGAGACACGGGTGAAAACCCATGTTGTTGCTATTGTTTTTGTTTATCGAGTCGCTAGCTTGACTCGATCCCCGAATTTAATTGTCCTTGGGGAAAGTTTGGAGATCCGGGACAACCATGGATGGTATGTCCTCTCCAAAGTAATGTTTCACACGATGTCCATTCACTTTGAAATTAGGACCGTCATTTTGTGATAACTCGACGGTGCCATAAGGATAAACCTTAACGATAGTGAATGGACCAGTCCATCGGGTTTTGAGCTTTCCCGAGAAGATCTTGAGTCTAGAGTTGAAAAGAAGGACTCGATCACCAACGTTGAAAACGCGGTTTTTGATTTTGGAGTCGTGAATCTTCTTTGTCTTTTCTTTATAGATCAAAGAGTTCTCGTAAGCTTGATCACGAAGTTCATTTAATTCATTCAATTGAACTTTCCTATGATCACCCGCAGTTTTGAGGTCAAAATTTGCATGCTTGAGAGCCCAATAGGCTTTATGCTCAAGCTCGATCGGAAGATGGCACGCTTTCCCGTACACAAGCTTGTAAGGCGTAACCCGATGGGTGTTTTGTAAGCCGTACGGAAAGCCCAAAGTGCATCATCCAGTTTATCCGACCAAGATGCACGATTTTCACCAACGGTTCTTTCCAATATTCTCTTTATTCCTCGATTGGAAACTTCTACTTGTCCACTTGTTTAAGGGTGGTACGCAGTAGAAAGACGGTGAGTTACACCATACTTCTGCATGACTTTATCAAATTTGTCATTGCAAAAATGCGTACCACGATCACTAATTATAGCACGTGGAGTTCCAAATCGAGCAAAAAGAGCTTTCAAAACCTTTACAACAACTCGGGCATCATTAGTGGGTAAAGCTTTTGCTTCAACCCATTTTGACAAATAGTCAACAGCCACGAGTATGTACTTATTTCCATGAGATGACGAAAATGGCCCCATAAAGTCGATGCCCCATACGTCAAATATTTTACAAACTTGGATTGCATTTTGTGGCATTTCATTCTTTTGTGAAATATTCTCGTGACGTTGACAAGCGTCACAGGATTTGACTAATTCTTGGGCATCCTTATAAATCGTGGGCCAAAAGAAACCGGAATCAAACACCTTTTTGGCGGTGTAATTTGGATTGTGGTGGTCCCCCGTGGGACTAGCATGGCAAGCCTTAAGAATTTCAGTGGCTTCTTGACCATATACACACCGCCGGATGACTTGATCAGCACATATTTTGAAAAGGTAGGGGTCGTCCCAGAAATAATGTTTCACGTCTTTAAAGAATTTATTTTTCTGTTGGGACGACATCCCTTTCACAATAAAGTTACCCGCAAGGTAGTTTGCAAAATCGGCAAACCATGGGGTAACAAAATCTCCACGAAAGGCAACCGCATTGAGTGTCTCGAGAGGAAAGGTTTCATTAATTTCCCTTTTTTCGGAGACATCTTGATGGGGGTTTTCCAAACGGGAGAGATGATCAACAGCTAGGTTCTCAGCTCCTTTTTTATCACGAATTATGATATCAAATTATTGCAGGAGGAGAACCCAACGAAGAAGTCTCGGCTTTGCATCTTGTTTTGCAAAAAGGTACTTCAAAGCCGAGTGATCTGTATACACTATGCTTTTGGTCAAGATCAAATATGACCGGAATTTTTCAAAGGCATACACCACAGCTAATAATTCTTTTTCAGTGGTGGTGTAATGACTTTGAGCCTCGGTTATTGTTTTGCTTGCATAGTGTATAGGCTGAAAGTGTTTAGACCTGCGTTGCCCCAAGACTGCCCCTATAGCATAATCACTAGCGTCACACATAAGTTCAAAGGGCAAGTCCCAATCGGGGGCAACAAGAATAGGTGCCTCAGTAAGCCTTTTCTTTAGAGTTTCAAAAGCTTCTACGCACTCAGGTGAGAAGATAAAAGGAGCATCCTTTTCGAGGAGATGGGTCATAGGCCGGGCGATCTTAGAAAAATCTTGAATAAACCTACGGTAAAAACCGGCATGACCAAAAAAGCACCTAATACCTTTGACGGTAGTGGGATGAGGTAATTTTGCAATGACATCAATTTTGGCTTTGTCAACCTCAATCCCATTCTTTGAAATCTTATGGCCGAGGACAATGCCCTCTTTGACCATAAAGTGACTCTTCTCCCAATTTAGACATAACTTTGTGTCTTCACAACGTTTGAGCATGTTGTCTAAATGGGAGAGACATGATTGAAACGAATCCCCACCAACCGAAAAATCGTCCATGAAGACCTCCATAGTTTTCCCGATCATGTCGGAAAATATGGACATCATACATCTTTGAAACGTGCCCGGAGCATTACATAAACCAAATGGCATACGTTTATACGCAAAAGTTCCATAGGGTCACGTGAAAGTGGTCTTTTCTTGATCTTGCGGATCAATGGGAATCTGAAAGTAACCCGAGAAACCATCGAGGAAGCAATAGTACTCATTCCCCGCTAATCTCTCGAGCATCTGATCCATAAAGGGCAGAGGAAAATGATCTTTGCGGGTGGCGTCATTTAACTTACGATAGTCAATACAGACACGCCAACCCGTAACCAATCGAGTTGGAATCAACTCATTTTCCTCATTTGTGACAACAGTAATGCCACCCTTTTTTGGAACACAATGTATTGGGCTAACCCAAGGACTGTCCGAGATAGGGTAAATCAATCCGGCATCAAGAAGTTTTAAAACTTCTTGTTTAATTACCTCATGAATTTTTGGATTCACCCTTCTTTGGTGTTGGACTGCTGGTTTGAAGTCATCCTCCATTAAAATCTTGTGAGTACAAAATTCAGGGTCAATGCCCTTGATGTCGGAGAGTCTCCAAGCAATTGCTTGTTTATGCGACTTCAAAACCTTTATGAGAGCAGCCTTTTCCTCAACACTTAAATTTTTAGCAATTATGACGGGTAATTTATCATCACCCTCCAGAAATGCATACTCAAGGTGAGGTGGCAAGTCCTTAAGCTCAACCACAGGCAAGTCATCAGTTATTTCAACATTTTTGACTTCCTCTTTATGAAGTACTTTTGGAGGAAGAGGGGGAGATGGATCTTCGTTTAACAATTTTTCTAGCAAAAGAATATCCCCCTCAGGATCAAGATAGTCCTCATCAAATTTACCCGAAATTGAACTATCTTGGGCAAGAAAAGCCTCGACCTCTTCCAAAAAGAAGTCACTTCCCTCAAAAGGAGTGAGGGAAGGGGAAGAGTCGGATATGATAGGCTCAGTAGATGGAGTGGGACTGCCACTCAGAACGTAACCAAGAAGTTCTTGAGAGTACTCCTCAGACGCAACATCAATGACATCAATTCGGTTTACCGATTCGGCGTCATAATTAGAGGAGTACCTCGAAGTTTGATCGAGGTTAAACGTCACTGCTTCATTACCAACACGAAGAGTTATTTCCTCTTCGTGCACATCGATTAACGCATGACCCGTCCTTAAGAATCCTCTCCCAAGAATGAGAGGAACTCGCGGGTCAGCATCGAAATCGACAATCACAAAATCTACCGGAAAGTGGAAGTTCCCCACCTTTACAAATACGTCCTCGGCAATGCCGATGGGACGAGATGTTGAGCGGTCTGCAAGTTTGAGAGTCATGCAGGTGGTGGTGAGTTCCGGAAGAGAAAGCTTTTTCCATATGGAATAAGGCATCAAGTTGATGCTTGCACCTAGATCGGCCAAGGCGAAGCACTCAACCATTCCGGGGAAAACACATGGAATGAGAAATTTTCCCGGATCTCCTAGCTTCTCGGGAAGCTGTTTCAAAAGAACTGCAGAGCAGTTTTCATTGATTGGAGTTCGTGCCATTTCGAATAGCTTCTCTTTATTGTTCAACAGATTTTTGATTGTCGATGCGAATTTAGGCATCAAAAGGAGAGCATCCACGAAGCTGATATCAAAATGAATATCTCGAAAAATTTGAAAGAACTTTTCCATTTGATGATTTGCTTTTTCGCGGAGCTTTTGGTCTTGTAACCGAGATGGATATGGTAGTGAAGGTTTGGATTTAGGGTTCTCTTCAGGAGTTGTTGGTGGTTCAAAGACAACTCCTGGTTTTGGTACGGTTTCTGGTACAACCTGAGGGTGGACGTGTGCGATACTTCGTGGACTAGTAAATTGCACCTTGTCCTTTGTCACCTCAGGCTCAAGTTCTACTACCTTTGGAGGAGAAGAAGAGGTAGTAGGAGCTTTGGGTCCATCATAGGAAACACCACTTCTCGTTGTGATCGCTTTAACATCGCCCCTCGGATTAGCGATCGTGTTGCTAGGTAAAGTATTACCTGAGCCCGAGGGTCGATCATTTAAAGACTTCTTAACAAGGTCTGTGATCTGAGTCATCATTACCCTATTCATTTCCTCCTGAGATTTCATGAATTGTCTCAACAACTCCTCATGTGAAGGACCCGTTGGAACAATTGCTTGAGTATTGTTAGGAGGAGCTTGGTTAGGGTAATTCTGAGTAGTTGGAGTGATGGCTTGATTTTGATTGGGAAAATTTTGAGCACGGTTATTTTGATGAGAACCGTGGTTTTGAAAATTTCTCTGATGTTGGTTGCCATGTCCATGAGAATTGTTTCCCTGATAGTTGTTTTGACCTTGGTTTCGATTGTAGTTTCCTTGATTTTGGAAACCTTGATTTTGGTTATGATGGAAACCTTGGTTTTGGTTTGGATTGACATTTCCTTGGTTTTGGTAACCTTGGTTTGTTCGATTCTGATTTTGGTTCTGGTTACGGTTTGGGACATTAGGGTTTTGATTGAATCCGGGAGGTCCAAGGAAATTGTTAGAACGATAGCTAAGAAGATTGCGGTCCCCTTGCGGTTGGTAGTTATTACCTCCCGAATTATAGGAACCTTGAGCAGCATATACGTCCTCATGAGGGTAGCCACTAGTGGCTGGACACTCGGAATAAGCATGTGGACCTCCACAAGTTTCACAACTTTGACTAACGGCTTTGGCTTGTTGATTTTGGATACTTTGGTTCATCCTCAACATAGCCGTAGCGAAATCATCCATCTTTTTAGTGAGGATCGCTATTTCAGAAGATGCTGGAGTGATAGACTTACATGACTCTTCCCTCTCAGCTGAGGAATCCCAAAAATTATGGTGGGCAGTCATGTTCTCAATGAGATCATAGCACTCTTCGGGGCGCATTTTCATAAAGGTCCCACCAGCAGCAGCATTGAGAATATCACGGTGTCTCAATGTCAACCCATTATAGAAAGTATCTATTTGGGTAACGAGTAACATGTTATGGTTAGGACACCGATCAATTGAGAGCTTATAGCGTTCCCATGCCTCAAATAGAGACTCTTCGGGATGCTGACGAAAGTTACTAATGTCATTTCGTAACTTAGAAACCATGGATGGTGGAAAGTATTTGGCTAAAAATTTAGTCACCATTTCTTTGAAAGTGTGAATCTAGTTCTTAGGAAGTCGATCAAACCATGCAGTGGCATGATGGGTTAGAGAATAGGGGAAAAGAGATAGACGAAGGGCATCATCGGAGATACCATTCTGCTTCATGCTTTGGGTGACGGTAAGAAATTTATCAAGATGCTTGTTTGCATCGTCACCAGGTAAGCCATGAAATTGGCACGAATTCTGGACTTGTTGTATAATGTGATGCTTAAGTCCAAAATCAGTGGCAGCAATGTTAAGAGGGGCATTGGGGCCGCCTCTTCCGAGCATTGTGGGTTAACACAACTCCTCCATCGTTCGGAGATCAGGAGCTGCATCATCTATGATGGGTGGTTCTTGATTACCGTCCATTCTCGGAACTGGATCCTCAACAATAGGACGTAACTCAGTTACGTTTTTAAGTTGACGATTTCGTTTCGATTGTGAACGAGTGCGCATGCACTAACACAAAATTTCAACAAAACAAGATCGAGGCAAATCAACAGTGAACTTAAACCAATAATCACAAATGAGTGGCTTCTTTGAAAAAGGTACACCACTCACAAGGATACAAAGGCAAGTTTTTATCTTTTGTTTGGGAACTTATTATGTCCACACCCCCAGTTGGTAGGTGTTCTGCCTTGGTTTGCGACGGTTTGTTTTTATGTAGTTTATTATTCACAAGAAAGAGATGAATGTTTTTGGGTTTTTGTGTATGGGTTAAAAACTTTTGAACAATATTTTTGGTATCGATTCGTTTACCAAAATCGTATCTCTTTAAGAATCACCTTAAAAGAAACGCGATATAGAAAACGTAACGATATGTTTTGTTTGTTTTTGATTTTTTTGGTGTTGTTAACACTTTAGGAAAAGTGTCAATGACGTTTTTGTTTTATGATTTGAATTTACAAAAAGTTGGTGGGTTTATACAGTAACGAATGAAAAATCACTAATCTCAAAGAAATGTTTTAAACACGTAGCTACCTCCCCGGCAGCGGCGCCAAATTTTGATTGGTTCTGAATGGTCAACTAAGTTTCCCAGGTGATGGTCAACCTAGTCAAACGTCTAAAACCAACTAACCAAGGAGTACAGTGTATTCCCGGGTCGTTATGTCCCAGCGAGGTAAGCAATTGTATTCAAAAACGTTTTAAAGTGATCGGGTGATTTAACAAGAGGATCAGAAATTTGATTTGAGTGATTATACTATGAGATTATGATTGAAAATAGCTTAGAAACACTATTGGAACAATTACTGATAATCAGATAACCTAGAAACGTAAATTAACCTAAAAACGCGCGTTTGAATTAAAAATAACGCGAACGCGCAAAATAAAAAGTGAAACGTGAGCAAATAAAGTCCTACAAACGTGAAAATTATATTTTTACAATCCTAATGACTTAAGAAAATTTTTAGAAAAAGAAAAATAATTTTTACACTTTTTAATTAATTACTATTAATTAATTACTAATTTCTAATTACTTTTTAATTAACTAAATTAACTAATTATTAATTAATTATGAAAATTAACTAGAAAAATGAAAATTAAATTTAGAAAAATCTAAAATATTATAAAACTATTTTTAAAACAGAAAACCTAATTTTTCTACTTTTTAATTATTTAATATTAATTAAAACTAATTATTTAATTAATTTAAACTAAAATAAATTATAAAAAATACCAAATGAACAAGGAAAAATCTGGAAAAATTCCTAAAATTAAGCTTAAGAAAAATTTAAAAATGAAAATTGCTTATAAATAAGCAGAAAATAAGCTAAAATGGCTTAAATAGAAGCTATCACTTTCTTAAATTTTGTCTTTTTCCAAATTTTCTTTTACCAAACTGATTTACTACTTAAATTAGGAGACTTTTATGAAGGGACTTTTGGTTAAGCTCAAAAATAAGTTGTGTCCTAAGCAAAAAGCCACACAGTTTGACTTTCTTTGACCAGCTAAGAAAATAAGCTCAATTAAGCTTGTGTGGGGTCCACAATGGTGAAAACAGGTTCAACTAAGTTATTTGGGCACTTTTAATCTAAACTTGATCAAATAAGCTATCTGAGTGAGCATTAAGCACATCAATAAGCTCAAAAGTTCTAGGCTGAGACAGATTTTGGGACAAACAAACAGCCCTTAAACAGGTGGGGTCCACAGAGGGTAAAAGCTCAAACTTGGTTGAAAAAGCTAGCCTGCTAGCTTGTGAACAAATAGGAAGCTAAAACAAGGCTTGAGGCCCACTGAGGTGGCCACAATCCACCACCAAAGGTGGTGGTGTGGTGGTGAGGGTCTATGCACAGGGCAATCAGTCCCCCTGCAGGTCTCTTTGAGGCCTTGTGGGGCCCATTAAACAAATTCCAAAAATTTTGACAAATATACTACAAATCAACAAGCTGATAGTGAACAAGCTTGTAAAAGCTCAGGTCCTAATTCCTTATTTTAAGCAAATTACATATCACCAAAGTTTGAGTAATTTCACTGAAACATGCTTTTGACTTTTTAAAACTTGATGACACTTTTGACTTTTATGAACTTCTAATCATCCTACATGACTGAGAATGTTGAAATAGGCTAATATGAGATTGATTTAAGATGAAATTCCAACTGATGAACCAATGTGAGTATGTGTACACCTTAAATAATTAATAGTCAAGTGATTAGTGGAGTTTACTAGTGATATTGACTTTTAGACCTAAACCTACCCAATTTTATGACTTGACTAACTGACTTACACCTATTATGACTTATACAACCAAAAAATACCAACAAGCAATGCCTGGAATACAAGGTAACAAGCTGATCCAAACACCCCTTGTACTTAACTGTTTTGAGGTTTTTTGAAACAAATGACAACACAAATCAGTGAAACTATTTCTAAACCATTAATTATTAGTTGCAAGGTTTGTATGAGCTGAGAAACACAGATTTAAAAAACCACTACTTACTTATGCTACTTTGGTTAAAATGACAGTTGGTCCCTAACTAAGGAATTAAACAAATTTAAGTTATCAGTTACCAATTAACAAACTATAAACTTACTTAAACAACACAATTAATCACAAATGAGCTTATACTAACAGGTAATGAACAAGGAATAGTAAAATAGGAAAAATCAAGGAATTTTCTTACAAGAGCTTTCCTGCTAAGCTTTTAAGAACCAAGAACAAACTTAAGTGACTCCCATGAGTCTCTAATACCAGGTCCATCCAATACTCAACCTGCTCCAATGCTTTATCTCCTTCTTCTTTATTTTTTTTTTATTTTCTGTCTATATATATATTTTTTATGTTTATTATTTTTAAGGCAGCTGAAGTATAAAATGAGACTTGAAATTCTGAAAATGCAACTTATATTAATGATAATGGAAATACATTACAACTGAAACTTAAGTGGAATTTGAAATTACAATTCTTTAAAATAACTAAAATTAACTCTAAAATCTAAGTCCTAGCACCACTGCATCACTTTCTCTTTTATAGCCCAATATTAGGGTTTCTAGAAAGCCTTTGGACTCTTCTCAGCTTACATCTTGACCATTGGATTAGCAGCTTTAATCCTGACCTTTGAATTTGTTTTGGCGCCCAATGTATTTTGGCTTCTTTCTGCAAATACTTGATGCCAGAAGGGTGTTTTGGAGGGTAGTGTTTGGAGGGGATGCAAGGGGGGATAGGTTATGATGGTTGAGTGTTGAGGGGGGGGGGGGGAGCAGAGTGAAGGTGATGATGGTGTTTGGGGTTGGATTGTAGCAGGTCACGTGTAGTTTTTTTGGGGAAGGGGAGAGGTCAAACAGTCATGTTGACCATTCTAAATAATAGAAAAGGGTTTGGGCTTTTGTTGGTGGGCTGAGGTGATATAAGGAGTGGGCTGGGTTGGATTTATTTTTGGATTGGAGGGAGTATTGGATTAAATGGGAGAGTGGTATTAGTTTATTAGGTCCGGTTTGGTTTATTGAACCACAAGGACCATTTTTGTAATTTCTGGAACATGAGGGCTGAATTTGACAACTTCTTCAAAATTTTCCAAGGATCATTCTTGCAAAGTTCAAATATCCAAAAGCCATTTTTGCAATTTTTGTACTTTTCAAAATCCCAGGGACTAAAGTTGCAAACTGCTAAAACCTTGAGGACCAAAACTGCCAATGTTACAAAGTTGCAACAAGGACTATTTTTGACACATGTGAATTGTAAAAGGGCAATTTCTGATAATTTGTATATTTCAAAACCCTAGGGACTATTTGTGTAATTTTCCAAACTGCGGGGACCTTTTTTGCCAAATTGCAAAGTACAGGGACCAAACATGTAATTTTCTCAAACTTTTTACCCAAGGATCGTTTTTCATAATTTTTGACTTTTCCATGCCTTGGGTTGACTTTTCTTTCGTTTTAAACTTCCAGGGACTAGTTTTGTCAATTTTTGAAACTTGAGGGACTGAAACTGCCAATTGTGCAAACTTTATTCGTTTTCATTTGTTTTTAAACATTTTGCCACTAAAACATATTAAACACACTTTTGGGATAAAGTGTGTATTTTGATGCGTATTTGAGTGTTTTTGGATGTTTTGGCAGTTCAGATACGATAAAAATGATGAGTATTTACACACACATCATACGCTCCCACTTCCATTGTGGAATTTCTGGTTGTTGAAGTAGTCCTGACGGTTTCTGGTAGTCGGCTTTCACTTTAGCACAAGTAAGGCATTTGCTGACGTACGTAGCTATTTCTGCTTTCATGTTCGGCCACCAATACAGCTTTTTGAGATCCTGATACATCTTGTCAGAACCTGGGTGAATAGAGTACTTCGACTTGTGTGATTCATGCATAATCAATTCTCGTACTCCACCATAGAGTGGTATCCAACTTCGGTCCTTGAAGCATAACACTCCATCTGCTCTCTTCACAAAGCCATTTTTGTTCTCGGGCATACCATAAAGTTTATCCTGTGGTCGATTTTCTTCCTTGAGAGCCTCAATCTGAGCTTCTAGAATTTTTGATGGTAATGGTGAAATAATAGTCATTCCCAACGACCTAACCCTCAAAGGTTTGAGTCGTTCTTTTCGGCTAAGTGCATCTGCTACAACATTTGCTTTTCCTAGGTGATATCGGATTTCACAATCGTAATCACTCAACAATTCTAGCCAACGACGTTGTCTCATATTAAGTTCCTTCTGATCAAGTATATGCTGTAAGCTCTTGTGGTCGGTAAAAACTACACATTTAGTACCATAAAGGTAGTGTCTCCAAATCTTGAGTGCAAAAACTACAGCACCCAACTCCAAGTCGTGTGTAGTGTAATTCTTCTCGTGTGTCTTAAGCTGTCTAGATGCATAAGCTATCACCTTCTCGTTTTGCATTAGCACAGCTCCAAGTCCTTTATGCGAAGCATCGCAATATACCACAAAGTTCTTAATACCTTCTGGTAGTGACAAAATCAGTGCACTACAAAGCTTCTGCTTCAATAACTGAAATGCAGATTCTTGTTTCTCTCCCTACTCGTACTTTTGATTCTTTTGTGTCAGCTTAGTCAGCGACTTCGCTATCTTAGAAAACCCTTCAATAAATCTTCTGTAATATCCTGCAAGTCCTAAGAATTGACGAATTTCTGTAGGAGACTTGGGCGTAGCCCAATCCTTTACTGCCTCAATCTTTGCTGGGTCGACTTGTAATCCTTGGCTATCAATGACATGGCCAAGAAATTGAACTCTTTGTATCCAAAAGTCACACTTTGAAAATTTGGCATACAATTGCTCCTTCTTGAGTAGTTCCAATATTGTTCTGAGGTGTGCTTCATGCTCTTTCTTACTCTTGGAATAAATCAGGATATCGTCAATGAATACGATCACAAACTTATCAAGATATGGTTTGCACACTCTGTTCATGAGATCCATGAATACGGCAGGTGCATTTGTTAATCCAAAAGGCATCACTTGAAACTCATAATGACCATAACGTGTTCTGAATGCCGTCTTCGGGATATCTTCTTCCCGAACTCTAAGTTGATGGTAGCCTGATCTTAAATCAATCTTGGAATTAAAACAAGAACCTTGTAGCTGATCGAACAAGTCATCAATCCTAAGGAGTGGATAACGATTCTTCACCGTTAACTTGTTCAGCTCACGATAGTCTATGCACATTTTGAAAGATCCATCATTCTTCTTCACAAACAAAACCGGTGCTCCCCAAGGCGAAGAACTCGGTCTAATGAATCCTTTGTCTAGAAGTTCTTGTAATTGGTTAGACAATTCTTGCATCTCAGAAGGTGCAAGTCTATACAGTGCTCGTGCCATTGGTGCAGCTCCTGGCACTAATTCAATCTGAAACTCAACTTGACGTGTAGGCGGAAGTCCTGGCAATTCTTCCCGAAAAACTTCTGGAAATTCCTTAACAATAGGCACATCTTCAAGTCGTTTCTCATCCGACTTCTTCTCCGTGATGTGAGCCAAGAATGCATAACAACCCTTCTTTATGTACTTCTCGGTTTTAATGCACGATATGATACTGAGTCTAGTTCCACTTCGCTCTCCGCAAACAACTAAAGTTTCACCGCCATAAGAAAGATGAACAACTTTTTCATCACAAATGATTCTTGCACGATGTCGAGACAACCAATCCATACCGATAACAACGTCAAAACTTCCAAGTTCTACGGGCATAAGGTCTATATTGAATGGGTGATTTAGGAAATTGATGGTGCAACCACGGATAACGGTGTTGGTGTTAACTAAAGAACCATCGGCTAATTCTACAATATAGGGAATGTCTAAGGTAGTTGGTTCTATGTTAAGTAAAGGTGCAAATGCAATAGAAACAAAACTTCTATCCGCTCCTGAATCAAATAAAATGGATGCATAACGATTATTAACGAGGAACGTACCCGCAACAACATTCTGGTCCTCTCGGGCATCTTCTCCTCCCATAACATAAGCCCTTCCTGGAGCTACTCCGCCCTGATTTCCAGCTCCTTGATCCTTCCTCTTTGGGCAATTGTTCTTGAAATGACCCAACTCTCCACAACCATAACATGCTCCTGGTTGGTTCTGATTAATTACCCCTCGTGGAGCTTTGCATTCCCTAGTCGAATGACCGACTTTTCCACAGTTCTCACAAGCTCTAGGACAATTTCCAGGGTTGTGATGAGTTTGACACTTATTACACTTGGGTAGTTTTCCAGCATATCCTTTTCCTTCTGTTGGTCCTGCAGCATAGGCCTTTGCCACTTCCTGTCTCTTAGGTGCTGGTTGGATAGCATTTCCACCTTGGTTATTATCAAACCTCCTCTTGTTGTTATTGTTGTTATTGTTCTGGTTATTGGGGTAGTTGTGGTTTCGGTTATTGTTATAGTTGTTGTTGTTTCGAGTGTTGTTGTAGTTGGTGTTGTTTGAACGATTATTGTTGTTGTTTGCAGCAGATTTTCCTTTTAACACTTGGACCATAAGTTTCTGAGTTATACGAATAGCCTCTTCCATTGATTGTGGGTCGAAAGACATCACATCCCCTCGGATGCTTTCGGGTAGTCCACCAGTAAAGTTCTCCATCTTTTTCTCATCGTCAGGAACCATAGTTGGACATATTGCAGCCAACTCCTGAAACTTCCTGATATAAGTCTCAATGTCATCACCTTTTGTTACCAGCTCATAGAATTCGGTTTCCAACTTTTGCACCTCAGTACGAGGGCAAAACTTCTTAGTCATCAGCTTCTTGAATTGATCCCAAGTGAGCTTGTAGGCATTCTCCATACCAATAGGCTGAGCATAAGAATTCCACCAAGACATAGCTTCATCAAGAAGCATACCAGTAGCAAATTTTACCTTGCTAACATCCGGGCAACCGTACATGAGAAATACATTCTCAGTCTTTTCAAACCAGCGGATCAAAGCAACCGCTCCCTCAGTGCCCTTATACTTGACGGGATCACTAATCTTGAAATCCTTCCAAGTACATTCACGCCTAGTAGTGGGTTGAACCACCTCGGTATTTGGCGTAATCTCAGCAGCCCTAGCAGCAACCTCAGCTCTCTCAGTCTCCAGAACTTCTGCTATACTATCCCTGACCAACTTGCGGATAGCGGCTTGAGTCATAGCGGGTGTTTCTGGTGTAGCCTTTGCTTTCTTTGGCGCCATACTTCTGATAAATAATAATCGACAACAACCATGAGAAAGCCATAATAGAAATAGTCATCGTACAAAAAGTATACACCCACAACATGTATATATACTACCACAACAAGTATAAATACAACCACGACATGTACGAGCACAACCACAACCTGTAATAATACAACCACGGCACGTATAGATACAACCACAACAAGTATAAATACGTTAACGATAAAGAGCAACCACGAAACATCATAAATATAATCACAACACATGAATATAATACATGAAAATTTCGGCCTACATGGACCGATATATATATATATAGCACAACATTTCCAACATAGTAGAGTCGCACTTGATATATTTGTTTGTACAACAACCAAAAGACTACAAGTTCTTGAACTATGTCCCACACCTCGGGACTAGGAAATAGTAGAAGCTAATACAATATAAGTCTATGTCTAGGCTCCTCTAGGTGCTCTAGATGGTCCAGGAGCTCCAGATGCACTCCTCAGACGACGGATCTCCCTGTCCATCATAACGACAATCTCCTCTAAATGCTGAACTCGGAGCTGAAGAGCAGCATCTCTACCCTCCATCATAGCCAACCTCTCCTGTGCTACTGCCAACTGGTGTGTCTGCTCTCCCTGAGCCTCCTGTGTAGTCTGAGCTCTATCCCGTATCTCCGGTAGCTCATCCCTAAGCCGATCAATTAGCTCCCGATGTCCCTCCTGTCGTGCCTCAAGTCCATGATACGACACGTCGATACTAACTCTGCCTAAAATCAATCCCTCGACCTGCTCCTCAACCGCCTCAAGTCGAGTAGTGATAACCTCATCAACCCTATAACCCAAACTATCAACCTGCTCCTGCTGAGCCCCTAACTGATCCTCTAATGTAACATCTGTAGGCTCCCTAGCAGCAGCTGCTCTCGAACTCTCACCTACATGGTATACTGGTGGTGGTTCTGACTCTGTAGTAGGTGAAGCTGGTGTAGTAAACCTCGCACGCTTCCTAAGCGGCAAAAGTAAAGTAGATATGGATGTAGTAGCGGGTATGGCTGGTGGTGCAGGTAATATGGGAATAGCAGGGATCCTAAAGGTAGATGTAGCAGGGCGAACTCTCTTACTATAGTCGTCTTCCTACGGGGAAACATAACTCTAGGTTCTGATGGAATAGTGGTAGCAGATGATGATATGTCAGTGGGTGCACGGGTAACCTCAGGTGGTGCAATAGGGGAAACATGAGGAGTAGGAGCAGTCTCTTCCTCCTCAAAAGGCTCGGTATCCTCACCTGATGCCGAGAGTGGCAACACAGGTACAAGAGGAATGGGTGGTGGTGAAAAGGCAGTGGAAGATATAGAGCCTTCAACATCGGAGTCTGTGATAGAGTAAAGTATGACAATGTTCGGGTCTGAAGACATGGTTCTGTGATAATCAAGGTGAAATAAAATAAATAACTCGTATAATGGAATCACCTAAAACAATGAATATGCACTTATGATGAAATGATGAGATGCTATGATAATGTGGTTATAGTCTAGGGATCGTATACATCATAAACCCTATCATGATGCATCCTAGTTCGCTATAACCTTGGCTCTGGTACCAATCTGTCACACCCCCAATATACCTAACTAGTAGCGGAATGGAATGCCTGGGGGTGTAACTGGCATAGCACCATAACAAGGATATATTGAACGACCTAAAGTGTCGTTTGGAAAATACATCGTTTGATTTATTTAAAAACATCCAGTGTTACAAAACATAGGTCCCAAAGTCTGGACAAGTTTAAGGAAATAAGTCTGGTACGATCAAACGATAATATACAAGTGCATGAAAAATCCAAAATGTAGTGCGTCATCCCTGGCACACCCTAATGTGACTCCATGCATATGATATGATAATGCCTTTAGTTACCTGAAAATACATTGCGAAAACGGTCAACATAAAGTTGGTGAATATTCATAGGTTTATAAAATGTAATGTTGTACGGCCACCACAAGTATAAGTGCATGACAACAGTCACGTCAAATAGTACAATAGACCTTAAGCTCATGACACCGAAGCTAGACTGATGAAATATATGCCCCTCCTGAATGTTCTGCCAAAACACTCAAATGTGACAGACATGAAATGCATCCGCTTACTGTTGGTAAATACTACCACGGATGGAGGCGTCACCCTCAATAGATCTATCCACTCACTCTCGCTAAACCGGCAAATTAACGGTTCATGATGATATAGGGGACTATCACAAGGCAGATAAGCTACTTATGCAATGTACATAAGTTTTGATACTTGGGCTCGTACTAAAATGGTGCAATGTATTCTCCCCCGTGGGATTTGAAAACAATCATAAAATGTATACGGGGCTATGAAAACTCACCTTAAACTGATGATACTGTGACGAAGTGAAATGAACAACAATGAACGGTTAGCTGCCTCAACCTAATATGAATGATGAACGATCTAATTTAGATCACAAAATGAGGTTATGAATGTCCATGCACATGTTTCCTATACCACTCTACTCTTTGGAAAATACTTGTTGTTATCAAAAATATACATTTTCCAAGACTTAGGAAAATATGGCAACTAGAAAAATAAAACTAGTTGAAATGTATATGTATATATATATATATATATATATATATATATATATATATATATATATATATATATATATATATATATATCGTATGTATCAATGTTAGTGTTGAAATCCTCGGTTTGAAATCCTTGAAATAATGACTTGTAGTGATAAAAATATACTTGTAATCACTAATACTTCATTAGTTATGAATTTGGGTACTTGGCATTATTTCTAGAAATCTAGAGTTACTACGTAGTTTTAGTATTATTATTTTCAAAAGCTGTCAAAATAATATGAGTTTTGCCGATATTGAAACGTGAATATCATTGTCGTTATAAGTCCGTTTTACTTGTTCTTTATATCCACGGTTACGTCTTAGTATGTAGTAATATATTTTGGAAAGCTTGGCTCCTCCGGGTTACGTCTAAAGTCTCGTTTTGTCCGACGAAAAACGTCCAACAGCATGTATTTTCAGAAAATATACTTTTCGTCAATAAACTTGCAAAAATCATAACTTCTTCGTTATAAACTCTTTTTAATCCGTTCTTTCACCTACGGATTCGTTTTTGAAAGTATTTTCTAAAACTTTTGCCAAAGTTTCCTTTATGTTTACTGATTTTCCTGGATTTACAAAAATGGGACAGAATGTATAAACACTTGTTACAAATCCATTTTCCATGTTCAAAACTAGTTTCTAACATCACCAAATCTCTTGCAAACACCACAAAGCTATTCTAATCCTACCATACACCTTCTTAGGGTGCCATGATTTCCTAATCACTACTAATCATGTTAATTTAACAAAGGAACACCTAAATCAAAATCTAGGGTTTGTATGTTCAAAAAGTTAACAAAGATAATGTGGTATAGCTAACTTGTACATGAAAACCATAAGATAAAAGTATTAATTAGATGAAATCATGAAATTAAATTTGATAACTCACTTTGAAATAATAGGTGATTAGATGATGAGAAATCTTGTGTTACTTGTGTTTATGTTGCAAGAATCTTGATTAGAATGACAAAAGGAACAACTTTGTAACTTTAAACTTTGGAAAATAATCACTTGATCATGGATTTTGGTGTGGGTCGTGGGTTTGAGATGGAAGAGATGAGGTTTTGGTATTTTTGATTCAAAGAACTAGTTATGATTTTGTGTTTTGAGGTTTTTGGATATTTAGTTTAGGTTATAATGTATTATAATGGTACATAAATGCTTAAGGTTAAGAAAAATGTATAATTTGGCCTTGGTGAGGACTTTAGGGGCCGGCCATGGTGCATGAGGGGGGGGTGTTGGGGTAGCTTGGATTTAATTAGAAAATCTAGTGTAGTTATAAGTGTAGATATGTGTTATTAGTTAAAATCGGGTACCAGGTTTGATAGAAATAAATTTTAACGAAGTTAACCGGGACAAAATAAAGTTGTAAAAATGTTAAAAATATGTTGGGTACATGTACTGAGTGTTCGGGTGATTATTGTTTAGTTTTCACGAAAACCGTCGTAATATTTATAAACTTACGTTATAAATAAAAATAAATTTCTAAAATACTGGGTAAATGAATATTATAACTTTTATGAAGATAAAATGGATATAAAAATATGTCGGGACCATTGTGGGAATATTTAGATATATTCGTCGTGTTTATTAACCAGGTGTTAACGTTTATTTATAAATAATTATACGTAAAACGTTAAATATATCAAATATATAAATTTGAAAATCCTAAGAGTGGTATAACATGAAAATGTTGTTATGATGATATGCAGACTGTCTCTAGTCCGTATGCAGTGTCCTTAGTACTAATGAAATGAATTCGCACCTAAACCAATCCGGTTACGCAAATTTTAATACCCGTAAACTAAATTTACGATGAAATGAGTAATGCAAGTGAATAGTGAAAACTTTTCCGGCAATGAATAGTGTTCAGTGAATAGTAAAATTCTCAAATGTTTCTCAGAATATCAAATTGACATCGAAAATGATGAATAGTAAAATGATGAATAGTGATTTATGAATAGTAAAATGTCAAAGTTTGGGAAATGACCTGGAATGGTGAGTTGTGACACAAATAAAGGCAAGGGCACTTAATCTTCCTATGGCAACTATCTTAGATCAAAGGCAAAGGTAACTAGTGAGTTAAAAACTAGTGATGAAACAAGATGACAACATTATGAGTGATTTTGTCCTAGTGTGTGCCTATATGCAACAAATGTGGAGTTGTGATTGTTTCGACTCCTAAATGCAAAGAAAAATAAGTTTCCTAAGAAACAATCCAAAATCTCCTTGATTCGATTTTTGCTCGATTCATGAATGTCAAAGATATATATTAGATTATATACCTTGACAATTTATGTGAGAGTTTATGCATGATTTCAAAAAAAGGTTTTTAGCATTTGTCAACAATGCAAGGAAAATGATGTTCATGTAATTCCTAGATGTGAGAATAGTTTTCAAGAAACTTTGATTGGGTTTTACAAGAGAGTATATGCAAAGAAAATGAGGTTTCCCAATCTTTAATTTTGTGCAAAATAGATTCCTAGACTTAGAAATGGAAAAGTAGAGAAAAACTAAATTTTATGCAAATTTTTATGCAAGAAAAAAAATTTGTTTAAATGCAATAGAATTAGTCAACTTGTTCCGTCATTCCTAATCCTAAACGCAAGTGATTGAATAATTCACGCTTAAGGGGTTTAGTGAATATATCCGCAATGTTATCTTCCGATGCAACTTTTTCTATAGATATGTTTCCTTTTTGTACATTATCCCTAAGGATGTGGTGGCGTATTTCTATATGTTTAGTCCTAGAGTGTTGCACTGGATTTTTACTTAAATCTATCGCACCTTTGTTATCGCACATAATGAGAACATTTTCTAACCTTATGCCATAGTCTTTGAGAGCTTGTTTCATCCATTGTGCTTGTTGACATGCCTTTCCAGCGCTTACATATTCGGCTTCGGTGGTAGAAATAGCAAGAGTGGTTTGCTTCTTCGAAAACCAAGATGTTAGACAACATCCCATAAACGTGCAAATACCGCTAGTGCTTTTTCTATCTACGTAGTCTCCCGCATGATCCGAATACGCATAAACGATGGTTTCTATGCCGGATCCCTTAGGATACCATAATCCTAAGTGTATAGTGCCTTTAATGTATCGGAAGATACACTTAACCGCTTCTAGGTGAGAGGTTTTGGGATCCTCTTGAAAACGGGCACAAAGGAAGACACTAAACATGATATCGGGTCTACTTGCCGTCAAGTATAGTAAACTACCTATCATTCCTCTATACTTGGTATAATCTACGGACTCACCTTCATCATCCTTTGTGAGTTTCACTTCTGTAGACATGGGAGTTTTCATGGGTTTTGAGTCCTCTAGGCCAAATTTCTTAAGCATTTCCTTAATGTACTTAGATTGGTTAAAGAATATTCCATCTTCTAATTGTTTTATTTGTAATCCTAGGAAGAAGTTTAGTTCACCCATCATACTCATCTCAAACTCATCATGCATGATTTTGGAAAATTCATCACACATGTCTTGACAAGTTGATCCAAATATAATGTCATCAACATATATTTGAACAATGATGAGATTTGGGTCTTTCCTTTTTGTGAAAAGAGTGTTATCTACCATTCCCATGGAATAATCATGTTTAATAAGGAAAGCTTTTAATCGATCATACCAAGCTTTGGGAGCTTGTTTGAGTCCATACAAAGCTTTCTTTAACTTATAAACATAATCAGGTTTTGCGAAGTCAATGAATCCTGGAGGTTGTGCCACATAAACCTCCTCATTGATAAAACCATTAAGGAATGCATTTTCACGTCCATTTGGAATAACTTAAAATCTAGGGCGCATTCATAGGCAAGTAATATCCTAATAGATTCTAGTCAAGCTACGGGGGCATAAGTTTCGTCATAATCAATTCCTTCTTGTTGATTATAACCTTGGGCAACTAACCTAGCTTTATTCCTAGTTACTATTCCATTTTCATCTAACTTATTCCTATATACCCATTTAGTTCCTATGATGGTCATATTCATTGGATTTGGGACTAATTCCCAAACATCATTTGCCTTAAATTGATTTAATTCTTCTTGCATAGCTATAATATTCTTAGGTTCTATTGCTGAGAGGAAACAAAAGAAGTTATTTTTATCTTGGGCTTGTGACCTAAGGGTTCTTTGGTTAAGATGTCCTATTATATTATTTAATGGATGTGATCTAGATTCTTTAATATTTACGATTTCGTTATTTCCTAAGTTAATGTCTTCATTATCATTTCCTATGGGTTTTGTTTTACTAACCTCAATAGCTTCATATTCGACTAAGTCATCATCTTCTAAAGGTAATGTTTTAGGAGGTGGTGGTGTTTCATCAAATGTTACATTTAGTGATTCTTCTACTTTCATAGTGTGTTTGTTAGCTTTACTATTTTGTGAGTACCCTAGAAATATTCTTTCATATGATTTTGGATCAAACTTAGTGAGATAATCCTTAGTGTTTAGAATATAACATTTACTTCCAAATACCCTGAAGTAGCTCAAGTTTGGTTTTCTACCTCTTAGTAACTCATAAAGAGTTTTTCCTAGAATTCTCTTAATTGATACCCTATTAATAATATATGTCGATGTATTTACAGCGTGACACCAAAATGTTTGTGGGATGGATTGTTCATTTAACATTGTTCTACTCATTTCTTGTAGTGACCTATTTTTTCTTTCTACTACGCCATTTGATTGAGGAGTACGAGGAGCGGATAAATTGTGAGATATTCCATTTAAATCACAATATTTTCCGAATTGTACTTCGTTGTCAAATTCCCTACCATGGTCCGTCCTAATGGCTACTATTGTGCATCCTAATTTATTTTGAATCATTTTACTAAATATTTCAAATTTTTCAAAGGCTTGGGTCTTGTCACTTAAAAACCTAGTCCACATGTATCGTGAGTAGTCATCTACTATTACTAAGGTATATTTGTTTCCTCCATAGCTCCGCACAGCGGATGGACCAAAAAGATCCATATGTAATAATTCTAGGCACCTAGTAGTGGATACTATATTCTTAGCTTTGTGACTAGCATGAACTTGTTTTCCAATTTTACATGCATCACAAAAATGCTTGTCATATTTTAGATTAGGCAAGTTTCTAACTAGTTCTTTAGAGGCCAAAGATTGTATTTGTTGCATGTTAGCATGTCCTAATCTCCTATGCCACAATGTGGATTTTCGTCTAGGGTCGTTAGGCATATCCTATCCAAAGGTTTGTTTCCTATTTTCATAACATATATGCCTCCTTTCCGAATTCCTCTACCTATAATTTTTCCATTCTTAACTATTTCGCTATCCTCTTCGGTAAAGGTAACTCTACATTTATTATCGCATATTTGTCCTATACTAAGCAAGTTATATGTTAAATTATCTACATGCTCTACATTTTCAATAGTAAGTGAGTCTTGAGAAATCGTACCTTTGCCAATGATTTTTCCACGTAAGTCACTACCGAAAATAACGTTACCTCCATTGTATGCCTTGTACGTAGAAAATAGCTTGCGGTTCCCCGTCATGTGCCTCGAACATCCACTATCCTTGATCCATTCGTCAGGCTGCAAGTCAATTCCTAAACATATTTCGTCGGTTGCTTTTGCCACAAAACACTTTTCGTCTCTTGGTTTTTCAACTTCTTCTTTGTCACTATCACTCCATGTTCTGCTAACAAAAGCGCCTTGATTTTCATAACCCGACGGCTTTAGACATTCACCAATGAGATGATTTGGACTTCCACATCTAAAGCACTTTCTTTTCCCGTAGTTATCACTTCTATTTCTTTGGAACGGTTTTCTTTCGTCTCGTGGTGATCTAGTGAATTTTCCTCGTCTCTTGAAGAATTTCTTGAATTCTCTTACGGCCATTGCATATTCTTCGTCTTCACTTTCGTCACTTGAGTCATCATCATCACTAGGTTCCTTTTTGGCTTTTAGAGCAATGGATTTGGTTTGCTCTTTCTTGACTTTGACTGTTTCTGAATCTCTTCTAATAATTTCTTCATGGACCTTCAAGTTGCCAATAAGTTCATCAAGTGATAACGTCATCAAATTCTTTAACTCTTCAATTGCCGTGACCTTAGCTCGCCATTTTGGATGCAATGCCCTAAGAAATTTCCTAAAACAATTTTTACTAGAAAATGTCTCATCAAGTGCTTTTAAACTTGTGATAATAGTGTTAAATTTAGCAAAAGCATTATCAATTGATTCCTTTTCCGGAATCGTAAATTGTTCATATTGTTGTACAAGAAGATCCATTTTATTATCTTTGACTTGACTATTACCTTGGTGAGTAATAAGTAGTGATTCCCAAATTTCGTTGGCGGTTTTACACATAAAAATTCTTTCATATTCTTTACGTGGTAACGCATTATTAATTACCATTTTAGCTTCATTATTTTTAGCTAGTTTCTTTTTCAAATCATCATTTTGTTTTTCAAAAGGTACAATTTCATCCTTTTTAGTTTCCGGATTTTGTTGAGTGGGAGGAAAATCACCAAAGGTAATAACATGCCAAAGATCAAGATCTTTTTATTTCACATAAGTTTCGAATCTATTTTTCCAATATAAAAATCCATCACTTTCAAATAGTTGTGGTCTTTGCATAGATTGCCCTTCTAAATATTTTTCAGATTCCATAGATCGTTACAAGTTTTAAAATACAATATATTTTAAAAAATCTTGCTAGACGTGGCTCTTGATACCAATTGTGGAAAACTAGAAGGGGTTGAATAGTTTTACGTCTTTTTAATTTGTTACAAAAGGTTTTTGAGTGTTTTCTTTATTTTCAAAAATTTAGATTCGATAATATTTGATCTCAAGTCTTGCACAATATGAACAACAATAAATATGTACGATATAGCAATAATAATGTAGGTAAATAAATAAATGAGAGATGGAAAGATCGAACCGCGAGACAAGAGATTTATAGTGGTTCGGCTACAATGTCACCTTCCTTGCCCTACTCCACTCCCCGAGCACCTAACTCGAGAGTTTTCTTCACTATGTCAACAAGCTCCCTTATGGCGGAGAAAACCTTACACACCAATGTACACACCACAACTTCGCCACAGCTCAATCACAACTTCTACACAACTTCTTCACACCAATCTTCTTCACACCAATTCTTCTTCACACCTTTCTACTTCACACCTATCTACTTCACACCAATCTTCTTCACATCTTTCTACTTCCTAACTCTTCTTCTTCACAACAAACTACTAATCAATCACACTATTTATACACCTAGCTAAACTATCTTCTATCAAATATTCACAACTAATTACACAAAGAGATATATACAAAGGATGATGCTCAAACAACTTGGATGTGGAGATCACAACAAGTTGTAATACTTCTTGTCTTGAGGGATAGAAGTATTCTTCTCTTGCACTTGAGAGGATAATGTTTGGAGCACTTTGAAACAAAGATTTATGAATGTATGATCAAAGGATTAAGAGAATAGAAATGGAGATCTAGAACAGAAAGTTTTGAAGTGCAAAAGGTAAGGCAAAATTGCAGAAATGAACCAGTATTTATAGGTAAAAATTTCTGACAACTGGAGCGTGCCGGTCCCCTTAATTCATGGTCAGTCCCCTTAATTTTAAGGGGACCGCCCCTTATAATTAAGGGGGCCGCCCAGCTGTAACGGCCAGAAACTCTGTGTTTTAGTGGGAAAAGTTTATTTGGTGAAAAACTAACTGATTTTGGTTAAAAATTTGAATTCATATATTTAGTATGATTAAAACATTTTTCTTTATTACCAAAAGTGTTTTTCAAAAATATATAATATGTTTATATAATTAAATAAACTTTGTAGTAATTAATTAAATACCCCTTTGATCATAGATTGCAATAAACACTTTGTTTATTTATACCTTAAGTGATTTGGATGTAAAGAGAATGTTAATCACTAAATACTTGTTTATGTCATAAATTTTAGTTCAATGGGTTTATGTTTTGTAACAATTAAAACATAGAGATATTGATAATATATTAATAATGTTTTTAGGCATTATTTATGTCAACAAGATTGAATCTTTCGGTGTCTTATGTGCCAACAACGGTTCGCTTCGCACGGTAATTCGCTCCAAGGCGAGACTAGCAAGATTCATACTTTATTACATGTTTTGAGATTGAATCCATAAACTTTTGCTTGATTGATGTTTTGTACAACATGCTTTTAAAAAGTAACTCCTTTAAGACAGAATTCATAGTCGTGGTAAGAAGGCTTGGAAAGAGCCTTAGAGTCTGTGTTGGTTATCACACTTACGAATACATCTTAAATGATTTTCTTTTAAAATCATTCTTGTAGAAAGTCATCTTAAGTTTTTTTTAAACTTCAAGTAAAACTTTGTGTATTAATTTCAAGAATTGGTAATATTTTTTTTTTTAAACTTATGCTATAAAGATGAGTGCATGCATCTTTATACATATTTTGATTAACACATCAAAATTGAATACCCTAAAATTTAAGTTACATGCCATCTATCTATAAGGAACACTTGGAATTTTAATTTAGTAAACGTGAGACCTAGGCTAAATTTTTATAACAAGGTAAAATTCTATTAATGCGTGAGACCATAGATAGTAATTGTACAGTTTCTAAGGTAGACGACTTAATTAAGTTGTGCATGAGACCTAGAACTTAAGGCATGAGATGGGATGAAACATGCTTACAAGGCAAATTGATGAATCAAGTTGATGTAAATCCCATAATGATCTAGGAATTGGAAATCTTGTTTGCCAATTATTGTTCATCAGATTACCATCTTTTATACTTTCACCACTAGCAGATCAACTGATGTGGTGGAATCTATGTAAAGTTGGATCCTAGATTTTCAAGAAAATTAGTTGGTTATATGAATATAGCCTTGGGTATTTTATTTTCTTGAAGATGTTTATTATCGAAAATACTAATGTTTGAACTTTTATTTGTAGATATGGCTCAACCCGATAACCCAACTGTGATTTCTGCTTTCAAGAGTCATCTTGAAAGGGAAAAATTGACTGGAAAGAATTTCAATGATTGGCACCGTTCGCTCAGAATTGTCTTGAGGGCGGCCGGTAAGCTCAGTCTCTTGACCGATGAATGCCCAGCTTAGCCTGCTGCTACAAAATCAGAAGCAGTTAAGGCGGAGTGGAGGGAGACACATGCTAAGTTTAATGTGGTTGCTTGTTTAATGATCACTAGCATGAGTGCTCAGTTACAAAAGAAGTTTGAGTACTACTTTCCTAAAGACATGCTTGAAGTGCTTCAACAGTCTTATGAGAAATCTCCTGCAGTTGAATTGTATGATGAACTTGACAAGCTACACAACTGCAAGCATGGTGATGGTAAACCAGTTGAAGATTATGTGAATGAGATAAAAGAATCCTTTGATCAACTTCACAGAATTGGATTTGGTTACCCGAACAATGTGCAAGTGCACTTGATCAACAGGTCCCTTAACAAGGACTTTGCTGGTTTTGTGCAGAATTTCAACATGCACTGCTCGGGGAAGACAGTCTCAGAATTACTCGCATTGCTTGTTGATTATGAGAAAAGTCTACCAGCCAAGGTCAAGGCTCCTACCTCGCAAGTGTTAGCGATTCATGGGGGGAGAATCCAGAAGAAATCGCATGTGAACAAAGGCAAAGGGAAAAGTGATAAAGGTAAGCAGGTCATGGCCTATCAACCACAACCCAAGATGAAGCAGCATCAGCCTAAGCAGAACAAGGTAAATCCTCCAAACAAGAAGGATCAGGCTTGTCACCACTATCATGAAAAGGGCCATTGGAAGCGCAATTGTCCTCTCTACATTCATGACTTGCGACTAAAGAAGCAGGGTAATGAAGCTGGTAACCCCAGTTCATCAGGTGCGTTCTTTATGATTGAATTATTCACTCTTACTCCTAAATTGAATTCATGGGTATATAATATGGGATGTGGCATTCATATTTGCAATACCTTGCAGGGGTTTAGAGTTGAGAGAAAGCTGGCCTATGGACAACAATTCTTGCACGTGGGTAACGGAGCACATGCAGAAGTTGAAGCTATAGGAGTTTTTAATTTAGTGTTGCCTTCGGGCTTAGTACTATCTTTAAATAATTGTCATTATGCACCGTCAATTGTTACAGGTGTAATTTCATTTTCATATTTGTTAAACCTTGGTTTTGATCATACTATTTCTAGCAATGGAATTTCAGTTTCTTTAAATGGTGTATTTTATTTTAATGCTATTGTTGTGAATGGTGTTTTTGAAATTGATATGAATGATAATGATAATGCTTTTGTTAAAAATAATTCAATGTATAGCATCAATAATAAGAGAATCAAGAAAGGTCTGGATTCGTCTTATCTTTGGCATTGTCGACTTGCCCACATTGGCAAGGCTTGCATGGAAAAGCTGCAACATGATGGGCTTTTAGATAAGATCAATGATGAATCATTTGATAAGTGCGAATCTTGCATTGCTGGGAAGATGACAAAGAAACCCTTTAAAAATAGGATTGAAAGGGCTGATGATCTAGTTGGTCTTATTCACACTGATGTGTGTGGACCACTTAGACATATGTCAAGGAGAGGTTCTAGCTACTTCTTAACATTTACGGATGATTACAGCCGTTATGGTTATGTTTATTTACTTAAACATAAACATGAGGTATTTGAAACATTCAAAGTGTTTAAAGCAGAAGTAAAGTTGCAACTTGGAAAGAAGATTAAAGCTCTTCGATCCGATAGAGGTGGTGAATACCTGAGTCAAGAGTTTATAGATTACTTAGCTAAGGAGGGAATTGTCCAGCACCTTACTTCTCCATATACTCCACAACAAAATAGTGTATCTGAGAGAAGGAATCGTACATTGCAAGACATGATACGATCTATGTTTAATCTAACAACTCTTCCTTTTTCATTTTGGGATTATGCCTTAGAATCTGCGGTTCGCATTCTTAATATGGTTCCAACAAAGAAGGTGGATAAGACACCATATGAGTTATGGACTGGAAAAGCTCCTAACTTGTCTTATCTTAAGGTCTGGGGTTGTGAGGCGTATGTTAAACGTGACTCAGCAGACAAACTCCAACAAAGATCTGTGAAGTGCATCTTTGTAGGATACCCTAAGGAAACTATGGGTTACTACTTTTATTACCCATCTGAAAACAAAGTTTTTGTTGCAAGGTATGGAGACTTCTTGGAAAAGGAGCTCATATATCAAGAATTCAGTGGGAGAGTATATGATCTGGAAGACGATCATGAAGATGTAGCACCTTCTGAAAACACTAGCCAACTTCCTGTGGAACCTGAAAGTTTAGGTCCTCTACCTGAAGTTGAAGTGGTTCCCATTCGTAGATCGACTAGACCTGTGAAAGCTCCTACACGTCTATGTCTTAATGTAGAGTGTGAGGAAACCTTACTAGGGGATCTTGATGAACCTACTAGTAATAAGGCTGCCATGAATGGTCCTGAAAAGGAAAAATGACAGGTTGCTATGAATGGGGAAATGCAATCCATGAAAGACAATGAAGTCTGGGAAGAGGTAAACCTACCTCTGGGTGCCAAGTTAGTTGGGAGCAAATGGCTCTACAAGAAAAAGACTGATATGGATGGCAATGTACACACCTATAAGGCCCGTTTGGTAGCTAAAGGCTATACTTAAACTTTTGGTGTTACTATGAGGAGACCTTTTCTCCTGTAGCTGACATTAGGGCTATTAGGATTCTTATAGCCATAGCCGCTTACTATGACTATGAGATTTGGCAAATGGATGTCAAAACCGCCTTCTTAAATGGTCGCCTAGATGAAGATATCTATATGGCGCAGCCTGAGGGGTTCGTGAATCCAGAATTCCCAAATCGTGTATGCAAACTTCAAAGATCCATTCATGGATTGAAGCAAGCATCACGACAATGGAATAAGAGATTTGATAGTGAGATTAAAAAGTATGGATTCACTCAAAATCTTGATGAGCCATGTGTATATCACAAAGCTAGTGGGAGTGATGTAATTTTCCTTATTTTATATGTTGATGACATATTGATCACGGGAAACGACATTCCAAGTTTGCAAAAGGTTAAGGCATATCTTGGAAAGTGTTTTTATATGAAAGATATAGGGGAAGCTGCATTCATTCTGGGAATCAAGATATATAGAGATAGATCTTAGCGATTAATTGGATTAAGCCAAAGTGCTTACATTGATAAAATATTGAAGAGATTTAATATGCAAAATTCCAAAAAGGGATATTTGCCAATGCAAGAACAACATGGCTTGAGCAACAAAGTTTGTGCTTCAACGCCTGCAGAGGTGCAACGCATAAAGAGAGTCCCTTATGCTTCGGCTGTGGGATCTATTATGTATGCGGTGAAAAGCACAAGGCTTGATGTGGCATTTGCTCAGAATTTAACAAGTCGATATCAGCAGAATCCAGGTGAAGCTCACTGGATTGCTGTTAAGAATATTCTTAAGTACCTTAGGGCTACTAAAGATATGTTCTTAATTTATGGGGGTACTCCATCTGCAGAACTTGATGTTACAGGTTACTGCGATGCTTCTTGGAAAGGTGATAAGGATGATACGAAGTCTCAGACGGGTTATGTCTTTGTCATTAATGGAGGAGCTATGGATTGGAGGAGCAGAAAGCAGAGTGTACTAGCAATGTCTGCTACAGAAAGTTAGTATATAGCTGCTTCAGAAGCTGTAATGGAAGCTGTTTGGATTAGGAAGTTTGTTTCAGGGCTTGGGGTTATGCCTTCGATTCAAAGACCTATAAAAATGTATTGCGACAACTCAGCTGCAATTACATTTGCCAATGAACCTGGAATCATGAAAGGCACCAGACATTCCCCGATTAAGCATCACTATGTTCGAGAACAAGTCGAAATAGGTAAAATCGAAATGCTCAAAGTTCACACAAATGAAAACTTAGCAGTTCAGTTAACAAAGCCTCTACCTGGCACCAAGCTCTACAAGCATGCTGAAGGTGAAGGACTTAGATTAGCTAAAAGTTTCATGCCCATTTGTGATTAGTATTTGGATAAGGGATGTAATGTACAATTATTATTTTAATGAAATAAAATATTGTTTATGTTTATTTATTCATTGTCTTAATAATATATCCTATATTTGCATGTTTAAATCCATGAATAAATTATTATTCTAAATTGTCCATTGTCGATTAATGATATGGGAATATCATTAAACTAAGACAAATTTGAGTATTGGTTTAGGATATACTTGAAAGTATATTGATGCGTAGTCATACCAATTTCACATGATATTCAATGAATTGAATATAGGACTGATCCCAACAATATGATTTAATATTTAATGTGAGAATCATATTTAAAGTTATCCTCAGACTTGAGATACCAGATAAGAGTCATGGATGTAGTGCATTTTTGTGAAGCAATCTACCGCTCACCGTAACAGGGAGTTATAAGGGTTGTTTTCAGAAGTGTTGCAAAGTTCACGGGTTATTCTTGTAGTCAAGAAAGAATTTGTTTCTTCTGATTTGGTTAGAAGTTTAATATTGTTGGGCCCTTCGTAGGGTTGACAAAATCTTTGCGTGGCCACGCCCAAAGTCTATCTGGAATACGTTCAGATGTTTTGGTAATTTTGTTCAATCATAAAGAGACGAGAAACAGAAATTTAATAAAGAACCTCACATCTTTATTAATGTAGTATTAGAAACGAAAGGATAATTATAATGATAAATCATTAAAGGTTTTTCCAGGAAACCTAGCTCGAGTCGTGCTGGGGGCATTGGAGTGTTGCAAGATGCCAACCAATTTCATTTTACTATTAATAGATATACGAGTGGAAGCTGTTAAATGTTACGTATAACATTAATAAGTAAATGTCTAGTATCAAACCCGAGACCTCAGGATTGCACACATTGCAAACAAGAATAAAAGTATATTAATTATATATATGATAAATGTATCGTGTATATATAATTATTTAAACACTTGAGGGACTTAACGGTCGTTAGTAGTTAACTGTATGGACTAACTATCGTTAGTAACGAAAGAAAAGGACTAGAGTGTAACTAGGAGTCAAGAAGGTTCTGGAACACCTCCTTGGACTCCTAGGCCGGTCGACAAGGGGCAAGGGGAGACCTAACCCAACACAAACTTGTCCTCTAAGTTTCTCTAGTATATATACAAACACAAGGGTTAATTGTTTCTCACCTTTTGTGCACAGACTTAACCCTAAAGTTTTCTATCCCTTTTCTTTTCTCCAAACCGATCGGCCAAACACCCCAAAGGGTTTGGATCAGTTTTTGTTTTATCAAAAATCAAGTGTTTTAATTAGATCTTTGATTGGCTCCAAACGGTCAACTTAAATTAACCAAGTGAATGGTCAACTAAGTCAAACATCTCAGACCAAATCTCCAAGGAAGTATATGGGTTTCCCCGGGTCGTTATGTCCCGACGAGGTGTGATGGTATCAAAAACGGGTTTGTGATCGGGTGAATTTGGACAAGAAAGGGTTATGATTGGAGAAATGAAGGAAATATAAAAGAAAGTAGTTTAGACAAGCTATTTGAACAATTACGCGAACTAAAATTAACTAGAGACGTTAAGAAAACTAGAAACGTACGTTTAAATTTAAAATAAACGTAAACGTACAAAAATAAAAGTGAATCTTATGCTACGATGACCCTACGGACATGGAAATTATATTTTTACGAACCTAATGATAAAAGAAAATTTTAAAAAAAAAAGTAAATTAGTTTTTTGACTTTTTAATTATTTATTATTAATTAAAAACTAATTAAAAGCTATTAAAAATAATTTAAATAATTAAAAATACCTAATGAACAGTGAAAATTGCAAAACTTTTTATAAAAATACTTATTAGAATAATAAAGCTGGGAAAAATATAAAAAAGGTGGAGAGCTTATTTATAAGCTGAAAAATCAGCTTAATATTATTAATAAGCCAAAGGGAAACTTGTGCACTATAAATAAAAGAGTTGAAAACAAATACACTAACAATACCCTAGCCCAGTTGGTGCATAATGTTGGTCTGGTGTTGACTAGTCAAACCAGGAGGTCAGGGGTTCAAACCCTACCCCTGGCACTTTTTGCAAAACATTTTATTTATTTATTTTTTTCTTTTCAAAAACATTTAAACAACAAAAACGGACAACTTTTGTGAATGAACATTTGCTGGGAAGCTTTTAATAAGCTTATGCAAAGCTTAAATATCAACAGGTTCAAGGTGTTGAGGTTTTGGATGATTATATGCACACCACTCATAAGCCAAATAAGCCAATAAGCAAGAGCCAAGCACATAAACAATTACAATCACAATCTAACAGAAATTAACTAAAAACAACAACAAATAAATAAGCAAGAATCAAACAGATGCAAAATCAAACAACAAGCTCAGGATAAACTGAGTTCATCAGCAGCAACAGCCAACAAAAGACCCAAAAGAGGGGCCAAAATAAGCAGTGTAATAAGCACTAATAGGAAAACAAAAAGCAAAATTCTAAAGACTAACTAAGAGGCTTTCTAAATAAACAAGGGACAAGTAATTTGCTCAAGAATTTAGCAAGATATGCTCAAGGGAAAAACGGGTCAAACTGGTGCACAGGGGATGTTCATGTCCCTGCAGGTCTGTTTGGAGGGTTGTGGGGCCCACTTAGAAAAATCACAAAAATATGATGATTGTGGATTCCTGAAGCCAAGGTGGGAGACAACAACTTGTGAAAGTTTCAAGGCCTAACTCTAAGTATAAAAATCACAATAATTCATGTAATATTTGGATTTCCACTAGAACTATGCATATTAACTTTTTGACATTTTGAAATAGGTTGACCCTTGGTGAATTTATTGGATAACTACTGATTAATAATGGTAAATGAAACTTAAACAAAGCCAAATTAGGTTACCTAAACTAAATCTAAAGTGAATTCAAGACCTTGGTAACCAAAATCCACAACAGTTGGACTGTTGAAGAAATGGGCATGCAATTTTGACTTCTTCTATGAAAATGAACAAAGTAAGGGTTCCTCTGAGCTAATTGGAGCCTAAGTGACTTATCTAAATAGCATTTAACCACAAATAACAACAACAACTAAGTCTAATTAACTAAACCAAACACCCCTATATGGACTGTTTTCAAAGATTTTCAAAGCAATTGATAGTGTTGTGCTATGCTACTGATTTCTAACAACTAATAATGATATAAGAAGCTAAAAGAACCAACAGAAACATGGGCTTGAATCACAACTACCCAACTTTCTATATTATGCTAAATTAGACAGTCAACTAGGGATTTTTTAGCAGAAAGAGATTCTAACAAGCAACTACCTAATTTTAAACACTAAAATGACTTAAATATACCTCTTATGTAAAAAGAACTATGAATAAGCAGGGATTAAGCACTTGCACAGTTAATGGTACAAATGAGAGTTAAGGCTTACAACTTGATTCTGAGCACAGGACAACAACCTAAGGACCAATAACCTGCCTAACACCTCCCCAGAGGTTCTAAACCAAGCTTCCACATGTTCTCATTTCTTTTCTTCTTCTCTTTTTCTTCTTTCTCAAGTATTTTTCACTATTTTTTTTGAGTAATTTTTAGATTTCTTTTTAGATTTACTGAAAATGAATGGAAACAGTTTTAAGGAAAGTAAAAGCTCTCAACAAGTTTTGTGAGCTTATACAAGCTTATAGTAACAGTAATATGTGCTTATAAAAGGAACTTGGGATTCTAAGCAATAAAAGTGAAACTTGAAAATACTTGACAATAACAAAAGAAAACTGAAATTTAATTGAACTTAAGAGTAAATTACAATTCTGAAACCTTAATAAGCTTACAACATTGAAAGTTACACTAAATTTGATCTACTACTACTAACTAAAACTAAACTAAACTAGCCAGGATCTTCTTTCTTTCTTTTTCTATTTATATGGGGCTTCTAGGGTTTCTCAGCTTCCTTGGCTTTTTCCCACTTCCATTTGAGGCCATTGGATGGGCGAATTGTATCTTGGCCGTTGGTATGGTTTTGGCGGGAAACTTGGGGTCTTGTAATTTGGCAGTTAGCTATTTGGTAGGGGTACAAGTTTTGTTGTGAGGTGGTGGAAAGGTAGTGTAGGGGTGGAGTGTTGGTGAAGTGTGGCAGGGATAAGGTGGCAGGGTGAATGATGGTGTTTGTGTTGCAGGTTGTGGCAAGCACGGGTGTGGTGAGGTGGAGGGAGAGTCAAACCAGGTTTGACCTGGTTTTAATATTAAAAAGGGTGTGGGAGTGGGTTGTATTTATTTTGGGCTTGAGGGTGGTATTGGGTTGTATGGAGTAATAAGGGTGGACTGGTGAAAGGGATAGTGGGTGGGTTTGTGTTTTATTTGGATTGGATTTGAATATATTACTTGGTCCGTTTGGTATTAGAAATTAGCACAAGGACCATAAGTGTAAAATCTGAAAGTTAGGGGTAGGTTTTGCCATTTGTTCAAAGTTGTTAAAAGGATTAGAATTACCAAGTTTGAATATCCCACGGATCATAATTGAATAATTTCCATTTTTAAACACTCGGGGACAACTTTTGGCAAAATTGAAATTTGAGGGACTAGAACTTCCAAATGATGAAAGTTATATTCCAAAGATCATTCCTGCCAATCTCTAATTTCCCAAGGACCTTTGATGTTTAATTTCCAAGATTAGGTACCCGAGGACCAAAATTGCCAAATTCCAAACTTGAGGGGCCAAACTTGTAAATTCCCCAAAATTTTTACCCAAGGACCATTTTTGTTAAATTTTGACATTTAAAGGACTTGGGTTGACTTTTCTTTTGAAATAAATGCTCAGGGACTGATTTCGTCAAGTTTTGAAAGTTGGGGGACTGAAACTGCCAATTATGCAAACTATGTTCGTTTTTCATCTGTTTTTACTAATTTTGCATCTGAAACATATAAAACACAATTTTGGGATATTTTCTGTATTTTGATGCAGTTCTGTGTGTTTTTAAATGTTTTGCAGTTCATATTTGACCAAAAATGATGAGTATTTGAGCACTCATCAATCCCCCACACTAAACTATTGCTAGTCCCTAGCAATATAGAATCCAAAAATAAACTGTTTTGAAAATTCAATGGATTTTATGTCTCTTTACCAAAAGCCATTACTTCTGGAGTAGCAAAATGTTTCAATTCATGTAAGAACTATGGACACTGATAACCATATGATTTTGAGCAAACCATCAGCTTTAAACGGATTTGATTTGTCTTTACCAGAAGCCGTTTGCTTCTGGATTAGCCAACTCTTGATGCAATTATCATCTTGGTGAGCTGATTACCAATTATGGTTTTCCACTGCCTTTACCACAAGCCATAACCTTGCGGGCTAGCCAACTCTTTACTTTTTAGGATATGGTGAGTTGAATACCATAAAATTTTGGGCAAATTGTCATCCATAAACGGATTTGATATATCTTTACCAAGAGTCGTTTGCTACTGGATTAGCCAGTCCTTTTGTGGTTTAGACATAGTGGACTAATAACCATAAAAATTTTGAAATAAAGTGAAAAAAATTTAAAATTTTTGGCCAAAACGGGGGTACTAAAAGGTAAAATGTGATCAAATTCGCTAGAATTCCCCCCCCCCCCCCCCCCCACACTTAGAATTGAATATTGTCCTCAATATTCAAAGTCCCGGCTATTATGCTGATGCGTGGGAATTGCACCAGGCTTTACCTCTCGAGGGATCTCGAGAAGCTTACAACCCCCACCAGGCAGTGTACCTGATCGTTGTAGTATAGTATAGTGACAAGTACCGGGGGATGGATCGTTCAACTCAGGAATAGTGTCGCTAGGATTAGAAAGCCTAAAAACTAGGTCTAGAGGTGAGGGATGATTCTTTTTGTATTTTTATATTTTTATAAAAGCAATTAAAATCTCGGGGTTTTGGGAGAGTGGGCGGAATTAGTTGCTAATCAACTAACCCAATAACTAAGATGAAATCAAAATAAAATAACAAAAATGTAAATTAAACTAATTAAACTAGTGGTGTGAACAATAAATGGGAAAATTGTGTTTACTTAGATTTCATTACTCACTAGATATCTTTTACAGATTGATAGTTTGTTACAGTTGCGTGGATGACGGGTTATATTCCTTAATACCAATCGTGGGGTGGCGTACGTACTTCCCCAACTCTATAAGCTCCTACTTCACTCCTATGTCGAGCCTGCAAGAAGCTCCTAATATGGGATCATTAGAATTCGCTCATGCATTAAATACAACTAATGAGTGCTCAAACACTCATCATTTTTGGTCAAATCTGAACTGCAAAACATACGAAAACACTCAGAAATGCATCAAAATACTGAAAATATTTCAAAATTGTGTTTTATATGTTTTAGATGCAAAAAGAGTAAAAACAGATGAAAAAGTACAAAGTTTGCAAAATTGGCAGTTTCAGTCCCCTAACATTCATAAAATGTCAAAACTAGTCCCTGGTCATTCAAAATATGGAAAATTATCACCAAAGGTCCTTTTAAAAACTTAAGTTGTCATATTTAGTCCTTTGGTGAAAAATCTCAAAAGTTTTGTAAATTTACAATTTTGGTCCCTAGAGCTTCATAATTTGGCAGAATTGGACCCTGGAGGGATATTTTTGAAAGAAAATTCATTTTTGGTCCTTGGAAACTCAAAGGTTATCACAAATAGCCTTTTGATGAAAAGTTTGAGAAAATTGCAAGTTTAGTCCCTGGACTTTTCAAAAATTACAATTTTGGTCCCCGGGTATTTCATTATGGAAAATAAACATTAAAGGACCTTGTACTATTCATTTATGTCATATTTAACCCTTGTGGCTATTTTCAGAAAATTACATTTTCAGTCCCTCAGGTTTTGGCAAATTACAAAAATGGTCCTTGTGATACAAATAACCAAACCGGACCCTTATTTATTATACCCAAAGCCATAAATCCAATCCAATGCCTGGTCCAACCCTTAAGCCCACCCACGGCCCAAATCCAAAATAATAAAACCCCATGCCAGGGTCAACGCGGGTCAAACTAATACCCAGGACCACTATTCACCATCCCCTACCTCCCCTTTCCCCGCTCCATGTCTCCCCCCTCCTCTCCACAAAACACTCACCAACCTCACCCACTATCACCCTTCCTCATTAATACAAACCTTCCCCTCATAAATGCCCTTACCCAATCCACCCAATTGCTCCAAATCCTTTTCCCGCCAAAACAAGATAAACGGCCTGGATCAAATGAAGCTATCCAATGGCCAATATTAGAAGTGGGAAAGACAGAGGCATGTAGCAGGGCATATATAAGTCAAAAAGGAAGAAGATAGAGGCAGTAGTTAATGTAGATTAGTAGTAGTATAACTTAGTCTTATGTCTTAGCTTAATTTCAAAATTCTGATGTAACCTTTTGTTTAAAATCATTGTATTAAGTATTCTTAGTGTGTACCAAACTCAATTTAATCATTAATTTCAGATTTTCAGTTCTAGTTTCCAAGTTTGAAATTTCAATTTAAAATTCCAATTTCTTAGTAATGTGTTGAATTCTGTTGCTCAGTGTTGTTGTAAGCTTACATTAGCTTATTAATAAGCCTTTTTAAGTATTTGCAATCTTAAAAACTAAGTGTCAATTAGTTTCATGAAATATCTTTTATTTACCTAAAAGTTCTAATATTTCTTTGAAAAATCAAAAAGAAGAAAAAGAAAAAGTAAAGGAGCAGTGAAGTATGGATGTGGTTTAGAGTCTCAGGGAGACATTAGGTTAGGGATTGAGTATCTGTTTTTGGTTTTGAGCAATTGTCTTAGTGTAAGTTATCAACTCAGTTCAAGTACCCATTTTCATGTTTTGTAATTGTTAGTTGTAATTGTTCATTATTATTGATTTATGCTCAATTATGTTTAAGATGTGTTAGTAAAAGCTAAAAAGTGGATCTTATGCTTTAAAATCTTATACTGCCTCATTAAAATCCACAAACAAATTTTATAGGTGTGTTTGGTTCTACTTAGCTTCAACCGTCTCAATGGTTAATTGGTTTGTTTCTTTGCACAATTAGACTCCTTAGGTCATAATTGAACTGAGTAAACCAAGAAATTTGCTCCCTTAGCACAGAAAGTCAAAAATCCATCTTAGGGTTCTTAATTGTTCACTGTGTGATTTTTTTTAGTTGCATACTCATTCACCTAGGTTCATTAGATGTTAGATTAGCTTAAATTACTTGCATTGCACCTTAATACACCATAACCAATCATCTGTGATCAGCCAAATCTCACATAAGTCAACTTATCAAGTTTTCAGAATAAGTCAAATGTGCATTCTCTAAGTTTTTCTCAAATTGGCATGAATTTTCTTGAATTGTGTATTTGGTTTCAGACCTTGTGATTCTCAGGATTGATAGTCTACCAGCTTAATTTTAAGATTCCAGTGTCATTTCATTTTTGTGATTTTTCTTGTGGGCTCCACTCATGCTCAAACACACCTGCAGGGCAAAGGGATGCCCTGCTACACAGACTTTGCCCCCACTCACCCAACTTTCATAGCCTCCCCTGGCTTACATAGTGGGCCCCACATGTTGCTTATTGGCTTTTTGAAAAGCCAATAAGCCCCTCTTCATAGTTCCTAGCTTATTTTGAGGTTTGAACCTCATTTGCTTGGGCTGCAAGGCCCATCAATCTTGTCCCTTTTCTAAGTGAATTTTGGTTTTTGGAATTGCTTATTTGGGCTTATCAGCTTATCCAGGTACCAACTTTTGTTGTTTTACCCTCACACAAGTCCCTTTAGCTTGTACAAACCCAATTCCACCCTTGGTCTCAGCTTAGTCCTCATCTCAAAACTTTTAGCTTTGACAGTTGACCAAAGTCAACTGTCAAGCCAATAAGCACTCAAAGTGCTTATTCTTGCGCACTAGCTATTTCCCCTTCACAAAAGTTTCATGTTTCTAGTATTTTAATAGTTTTCCAAAAAGAAAATCCAGAAAATCCAATTTAAAAACAAGTGATAGTTTCTATTTAATTTGATTTATCTTTTTAATTTTCATTTTTAGATTTTTATTAAGTAACTTGCAATTTTATATTTTTCTTAATTTCCTTTTAACTTAAAGTATTTTCAGTAATTTTTTCAGATTTTTATTTTGTCATTTAGTATTAATTAGATTTAATATTATATTTAGTAATAATTAATTAATAATTAAATATTGAATAGCAAAATTAATTTTTATAAAGTAAACCCTAGTTTTTATATTTTTTATAGCTTTTATAAGTTATTAAACATTTTTAGGAATTTTCTTGTAATTTCTACTATTCATCTTATAATTTTTATAATTTAAATAGTTTAATTAGTAATTAATTAATATTTAATATAATAATTAGTAAAATATTGTAAAAATATATTAAACAAACTTTTTATAATTTTTTAGGATTCCTGTGATGGTTAATTAGGTTTATAAAAAATTTCTTAATTTTATAAGTCTTTTTAGTATTTTTAATAATTTAAATTAGTTTAATTATGTAATTAATATTTAAATTAGTTGTTAATTAATATAAAAACCACAAAAAGACAAAAAGACATATTTTAAATTTTAAAACTTATTTTTGGTAATTTTATAATTTTAGAAATTTAATTTTCACTTTTCTAGTATTTAAATAATATTATATTGTATTTAAGTTATTTAAATATTGATAATTAGTGTTAATTAGTATTTAATTAATATTAAATAATTAAATAGTGTAAAAATTTATTTTCTTTTTCTAAAAATTTTCTTTTATCCTTAGGTTTGTAAAAAAGTCATTTTCACCCCCTGGGGGTTTTCAGATTTCAGTTTCCACGTTTTATTTTGTACGTTCGCGTGAATTTAAACTGAACGTACACGTTTTTAGGTTTTAAACATTTCTGGTTTTTCTAATTTTCCAGTCTTATTCATATAGCTTTCTTAAGCTATTTCCTTGTAGATTCCTTAGTGTAATCAATCTCAAACCCTTTTCGTCCAAATTCACCTAATCACAAACCCGTTTGATAACCATCCACACCTCGTCGGGACATAACGACCCGGGGAAACCCTATATTCCGCGGAGAATTGAGCCTAAGGAGTTTAACTATATTGACCACATCCATGGTTGACTTTAGTTGACTGCTTTTGCCTCAATCAAAATTTGGCGCCGCTGCCAGGGAGGTTGTGCGCGTTATTCTAAACGGTTTTGCGTATTAGTGAATCGGGATATACATCCATTGTATATTTACCCACCCTTGTTCATATTATCTTCTTATATTCATATAAAAACAAAACAGTTCACGAAAACATTTTAAAATCAGTTTTCAACGAACACATAAAAACACAAAAACATTTTCTCTCTTATTTGTACAAAATGTCTTTCCAAAAACCCAAAAATATTCATCTTTACCCTCCTTCCCTTTTGATTCTTCATTCCTTACCCTCCCAAACCTTTTGATTCTTTCTATGTCTCATCCACACCTTCTTATTTGCCATTGGTGTGGTAATCATTATAATGGTGGCAATTGCCCCAGCTGTGGCATGGTAAAGTCAGGAAACGGGTCTGTCTATAACCAGAATCCCTATTCCTACCATGACACGACTGATTCATTCCATCAGTTACCACACCATGAGACTCAGCAGTTTTACTGTTGTGAGTACTGTGGTGGTTCACATTACAGTTCTGATTGTCAATCGGGAAACAAGCTTGTCTATGAGTAGTTTCCTGATAACAATTATAACTCAAGCACATACAACCCACAGCCACATCAGTTTCACTGTTGTGATTACTGTGGAGGTCCACACTCTAGCTCGGATTGTCAAACAAGGAATCCATTTCCTTGTAACAATTACGACTATTCATTTTCAGACCCACATCCACAGTGCCATATGATTCACACAACTCCTCATGATACTAAGCAAGACCTTTTACTAAAGGCTCTTGATATATTGAAAGAGCTTAAGGAGGAGTTGGTTACTACATCGTTTCAAGATTCTCGTGAGAAATCTATGGCAGAATTACTTGCTGAGGAACGAGATGCTAGAAACGAATTGAGCATGGAAGAATTGCTAGTCATAAAACAAGCAGCTATAACACGTGCCAAATTTTGTAAAGCTGCTCTTCTAGACTGTGATGATGATAGTGATAATGAAGACACCCTTGATATCCTTCAATTTTATAAGGGTTCATCAGATTCATCATTTGTGATTCCTCCCATTGAAAATCAGGGAGAAAATAATGAGACGGAGAAATTACTAGCAGAAGATCAAATGGAACTCGTATAATCCATGAATGCTAGCTCCTCTCATCTCCCTCAGTCTGTTGTTATCACACCCAAAGTTCACACTCACTCTCTAAACATGGGGGATGAGCATCTTAGCACTGTTCCTAATTAGGAATTGGACGAATTAATAAAGTCTAGTGTTGAGATCCTTGTCCCAATCCCGGGAGAGTCACAGGGAACTTTGGATCATATGTGTGATCTTCCTTCCCCTCTTGAATGTTCAAATGATCAAATTGAGACTTTCTCAGATTTTAATGACGATTGTACATCTCATGGAGACATTGAGTATATTGAGGCATCACTCCCACAGTCTGATGCTAATCCTCTTCTTGAGGAGTTCGCCGATGAACTTACTCACATCAATCCACTTTCATTGGAAAGTAATGATGGTCTCCTCGATTTCGAAGCCGGTCTAGGAGAAATTGAAAGTCTCCTATATCATGATCCACCACTCACTTCTGATCCTAACAGTCCAATAGAGAATATTGATCACCTTGTTCCCGAAACATTTGATACGACTTTCACCAACCCTCTATTTGAATTCGAATCTGAATTCACTGTGATTTCTAACAATCCAATCTTTGATATTCAGAATGAGGATTGTGATGAGTCTATTCCGGAACATGAGTTCACATATTTACATCTTGTGAAAGATTCTCTTCATGAGGAGTTCTCCGGTGAACTCACTCATCATATCATGACTCCTCCGGAGTTTGATAGCCCGGGGGGAGATGCACTCAATCATGAGGATTTGCAAATTCCCACCCTCCCTCCTGGAATGTTTTTGAGCTTAACCCTTGAAATCCAAATCAAGGGTAATGAGCCTGCTCTCGAGGAAGACAATCTAATCATGATTTTCATCATGGTTTTCTTTCTTTTCTTCACCTATAAGGTGACTTCTTCTCTTCTTCACTCCTTCGGGAATGAAGATACCATCTTTGATCCCGGCATTTTCATGTACCATTCTCTTGAGCCGGGATTATATATCATCGGTGTGGAACTTTCACGTGCTTCAAATGTTTGTCCAAACATCTTGAATGAAAGTCCGATGGAGATTGTTTCTTCCACGTCATGCTCCCCCAAGGACAAATGAATTCGGGGTCGAGTCAAGCTAGCGACTCGGTAAACAAAAACAGTAGCATGCTTATAGGGTTTTCACCCTAAGTGTAGGGGAGTTACCCCTGCTGTGGTTACAAAGAAAGTGAAAAACAAATGGTGTTTCCACATTTAGCTTGTAATGTTGCCCTTTTACGTTCAAAGAGTCGGCATAATAGCCGGGACTTTGATTATTGAGGACAATATTCATTCTAAGTGTGGGGGGTATTCTAGCGAATTTTATCACATTTTACCATCTAGTACCCCCGTTTTTAGCCAAAATCTCAAAAAATTTAAAAAAAATTTCACTAAAGTTTCAAAATTTTTGTGGTTATCAGTTCGCCATGTCTAACCGACAAAGGGATTGGCTAATCCAGGAGCAAACGGCTCTTGGTAAAGATATATCAAATCCGTTGACGGCTTGCAATTTACCCAAAATTGTATGGTATCTCAACTCGCCATATCCTAAAAAGTGAAAGAGTTGGCTAGCCCACAAGATTATGGCTTGTGGTAAAGGCAGTGGAAAAACCATAATTGGTAATCAGCTCACCAAGATGTTGGCTATTCCATCAAGAGTTGGCTAGTCCAGAAGCAAACGGCTTCTGGTAAAGACAAATCAAATCCGTTGACAGCTGGTGGTTTGCTCAAAATCACATGGTTATCAGGTGGACCATAGTTCTTACTTGAACGGATACATCTGGCTACTCCAGAAGTAATGGCTTTTGGTAAAGAGATTAAAATCCATTAAGTTTTCAAAACAGTTTATTGCTAGGGACTAGCAATAGTTTAGTGTGGGGGATTGATGAGTGCTCAAACACTCATCATTTTTGGTCAAATCTGAACTGCAAAACATACGAAAACACTCAGAAATGCATCAAAATACTGAAAATATTTCAAAATTGTGTTTTATATGTTTTAGATGCAAAAAGAGTAAAAACAGATGAAAAACGTACAAAGTTTGCAAAATTGGCAGTTTCAGTCCCCCAACATTCATAAAATGTCAAAACTAGTCCCTGGTCATTCAAAATATGGAAAATTATCACCAAAGGTCCTTTTAAAAACATAAGTTGTCATATTTAGTCCTTTGGTGAAAAATCTCAAAAGTTTTGGAAATTTACAATTTTGGTCCCTGGAGCTTCATAATTTGGCAGAATTGGTCCCTGGTGGGATATTTTTGAAAGAAAATTCATTTTTGGTCCTTGGAAACTCAAAGGTTATCACAAATAGCCTTTTGATGAAAAGTTTGAGAAAATTGCAAGTTTAGTCCCTGGACTTTTCAAAAATGACAATTTTGGTCCCCCGGGTATTTCATTATGGAAAATAAACATTAAAGGACCTTGTACTATTCATTTATGTCATGTTTAACCCTTGTGGCTATTTTCAGAAAATTACATTTTCAGTCCCTCAGGTTTTGGCAAATTACAAAAATGGTCCTTGTGATACAAATAACCAAACCAGACCCTTATTTATTATACCCAAAGCCAAAAATCCAATCCAATGCCTAGTACAACCCTTAAGCCCACCCACAACCCAAATCCAAAATAATAAAACCCCATGCCAGGGTCAACGCGGGTCAAACCAATACCCAGGACCACTATTCACCATCCCCTACCTCCCCTTTTCCCGCTCCATGTCTCCCCCCTCCTCTCCACAAAACACTCACTAACCTCACCCACTATCACCCTTCCTCATTAAGACAAACCTTCCCCTCATAAATGCCCTCACCCAATCCACCCAATTGCTCCAAATCCTTTTCCCGCCAAAACAAGATAAACGGCCTGGATCAAATGAAGCCATCCAATGGCCAATATTAGAAGTGGGAAAGACAGAGGCATGTAGCAAGGCATATATAAGTCAAAAAGGAAGAAGATAGAGGCAGTAGTTAATGTAGATTAGTAGTAGTATAACTTAGTCTTATGTCTTAGCTTAATTTCAAAATTCTGATGTAACCTTTTATTTAAAATCATTGTATTAAGTATTCTTAGTGTGTACCAAACTCAATTTAATCATTAATTTCAGATTTTCAGTTCTACTTTCCAAGTTTGCAATTTCAATTTAAAATTCCAATTTCTTAGTAAGGTGTTGAATTTTGTTGCTCAGTGTTGTTGTAAGCTCACATTAGCTTATTTATAAGCCTTTTTAAGTATTTGCAATCTTGAAAACTAAGTGTCAATTAGTTTCATGAAATATCTTTTATTTACCTAAAAGTTCTAATATTTCTTTGAAAAATCAAAAAGAAGAAAAAGAAGAAGTAAAGGAGCAGTGAAGTATGGATGTGGTTTAGAGTCTCAGGGAGACATTAGGTTAGGCATTGAGTATCTGTTTTTGGTTTTGAGCAATTGTCTCAGTGTAAGTTATCAACTCAGTTCAAGTACCCATTTTCATGTTTTGTAATTGTTAGTTGTAATTGTTCATTATTATTGATTTATGCTTAATTATGTTTAAGATGTGTTAGTAAAAGCTAAAAGGTGGATCTTATGGTTTAAAATCTTATACTGCCTCATTAAAATCCACAATCAGATTTTATAGGGGTGTTTGGTTATGCTTAGTTTCAACTGTCTCAATGGTTAATTGGTTTGTTTCTTTGCACAACTAGACTCCTGAGGTCATAATTGAACTGGGTAAACCAAGAAATTTGCTCCCTTAGCACAGAAAGTCAAAAATCCATCTTAGGGTTCTTAATTGTTCACTGTGTGATTTTTTTTAGTTGCATACTCATTCACCTAGGTTCATTAGATGTTAGATTAGCTTAAATTACTTGCATTTCACCATAATACACCATAACCAATCATCTGTGATCATCCAAATCTCACATAAGTCAACTTATCAAGTTTTCAGAAAAAGTCAAATGTGCATCTCTCAGTTTTTCTCAAAATGGCATGAATTTTCTTGAATTGTGTATTTGGTTTCAGACCTTGTGATTCTCAGGATTGATAGTCTACCAGCTTAATTTTAAGATTCCAGTGTCATTTCATTTTTGTGATTTTTCTTGTGGGCTCCACTCATGCTCAAACACACCTGCAGGGCAAAGGGATGCCCTGCTACACAGACTTTGCCCCCACTCACCCAACTTTCATGGCCTCCCCTGGCTTACATAGTGGGCCCCACAGGTTGCTTATTGGCTTTTTGAAAAGCCAATAAGCCCCTCTTCATAGTTCCTAGCTTATTTTGAGGTTTGAACCTCATTTGCTTGGGCTGCAAGGCCCATCAATCTTGTCCCTTTTCTAAGTGAACTTTGGTTTTTGGAATTGCTTATTTGGGCTTATCAGCTTATCCAGGTACCAACTTTTGTTGTTTTACCCTCACACAAGTCCCTTTAGCTTGTACAAACCCAATTCCACCCTTGGTCTGAGCTTAGTCCTCATCTCAAAGCTTTTAGCTTTGACAGTTGACCAAAGTCAACTGTCAAGCCAATAAGCACTCAAAGTGCTTATTCTTGAGCACAAGCTGTTTCCCCTTCACAAAAGTTTCATGTTTCTAGTATTTTAATAGTTTTCCAAAAATAAAATCCAGAAAATCCAATTTAAAAACAAGTGATAGTTTCTATTTAATTTGATTTATCTTTTTAATTTTTATTAAGTAACTTGCAATTTTCTATTTTTCTTAATTTCCTTTTAACTTAAAGTATTTTCAGTAATTTTTTCTGATTTTTATTTTGTCATTTAGTATTAACTAGATTTAATATTAGATTTAGTAATAATTAATTAATAATTAAATATTAAATAGCAAAATTAGTTTTTTTAAAGTAAACCCTAGTTTTTATATTTTTTCTAGCTTTTATAAGTTATAAAACATTTTTAGGAATTTTCTTGTAATTTCTACTGTTCATCTTATAATTTTTATAATTTAAATAGTTTAATTAGTAATTAATTAATATTTAATATAATAATTAGTAAAATAGTGTAAAAATATATAAAACAAACTTTTTATAATTTTCTAGGATTCCTGTGATGGTTAATTAGGATTCTAAAATTTTTCTTAATTTTCTAAGTCTTTTTAGTATTTTTAATAATTTAAATTAGTTTAATTATGTAATTAATATTTAAATTAGTAATTAATTAATATAAAAACCATAAAAAGACAAAAAGACATATTTTTAATTTTAAAACTTATTTTTAGTAATTTTATAATTTTAGAAATTTAATTTTCACTTTTCTAGTATTTAAATAATATTATATTGTATTTAAGTTATTTAAATATTGATAATTAGTGTTAATTAGTTTTTAATTAATATTAAATAATTAAATAGTGTAAAAATTTATTTTCTTTTTCTAAAAATTTTCTTTTATCCTTAGGTTTGTAAAAATGTCATTTTCAGGGGGTTTTCAGATTTCAATTTTCACGTTTTATTTTGTACGTTCGCGTGAATTTAAACTGAACGTACACGTTTTTAGGTTTTAAACATTTCTGGTTTTTCTAATTTTCCAGTCTTATTCATATAGCTTACTTAAGCTATTTCCTTGTAGATTCCTTAGTGTAATCAATCTCAAACCCTTTCCGTCCAAATTCACCCGATCACAAACCAGTTTGATAACCATCCACACCTCGTCGGGACATAACGACCCGGGGAAACCCTGTATTCCGTGGAGAATTGAGCCTAAGGAGTTTGACTATATTGACCACATCCGTGGTTGACTTTAGTTGACTGCTTTTGCCTCAATCAACAACCATAAAAACCTAGTACGCATTGGTTCATGTTTCTTAAGACGTTCAAGCAAGTTACACTATGGAAGTCTGCCAGTTTTCTTAAGCCTAACATCGAAATCATTCATCCGTAACAACTATAAATAAGCAATCAACCCATAATCAACATCTAGGTTTCACTACATCTAAGCAAACACACAAGAGATCTAGCCTAGCATGTTAAAATCAAGACAAGCGTAAGATATATTCAAATAACACATAGACATATTGAATGAATTGAAAGGATACTTATCTTAATTAAACATGAAAGGTTTCAAAGGGTAAAAACCTTTGAAAATACTGATAAAATCGTGCTAGGGTTTCTCCAAGTTATCCCTAAAATTGTCCTCTTCTAATGAATGAAAATTACAAAACTATATATAGATTTTCCAATATGATGGCGTCAAGAAGAGAATTCTGACGCCGTCAACCCGCCGCCCATAATAATATCGGATTGCCTAGATCCAGATCTAACGCCATCAAGAGCAATTTTCCTCTGGGCCGTCACGTGTAAAGGGACCATGACGGCCTATGGTGACGCCGTCATGCCCTAGTGTAAAAACGTTCTGGATCGTCATGGACTCTATCCACTTCACCTCTTGTTTTCCTCTTGACGTCGTCATTAAGAACTTGGTGACGCTGTCAGGTAGTGTTCCCAGCAAGGAAAATTAAGACTTTGCTGTTTTCTTCACTTTTATGCTCCAAAAACGTCCAAAATGCTTCCTTTTCCAGAATTCACTCCAAAAGTACCTAAAATCACAAAAGGAGCGATTTAGGGCAATATTTGATCAAATAAATTCAATTCCGGGCTTAAATGACCCCCTAAAAACGGATCATTTTTCGCCTTATCATATACCCTTACACTTGAGATTTGCTTGTACTCAAGCAAATGAGCTTTTATTCTAGTCAAAATACAAGTTAGGGGTCATTTAACACTAATATAAAAGTAATTACAACAAATAATCGTTCCACTAAAGACCAAAGACAAGCACGGAGGTCATATACTAGCACCTCACAAATAGTGTTTAGATACTCACATCTATCGGGTGTAATAATGTATATATCACAATATGGAAATGGAAAATATCTCTCACTACCTTTCATAGCAAAATAGATTACCATGGGCTTGGGAAAGGATCAAACCTCCACCACATGGCGTAAGCACCTAGGATAAACTATCAAAGAGGTCTTTTAAAGGGTTATGACGTTAGGCGTAGGGATACGGAATACACGGTTTTGTTGGATAAAGGCAATTTTTACTGGTGGCGAGTTAATCATCTTGGTTAATTACATGTACAATATGGCGTTGCTAAGCCAAGACTAGACTCGACTTAAGCTAATAAATCAAAAATAACAAAAACATCAAATAAACATAGAATGAAACAGGATGGTAGTCCGTAAGTTTTTTTTTTTTTTTTTTTTTTTTTTTTTTTTCTATTTATTTTTTTTTTCTTAATTCTTTTTTTCGATTTTTTTTTCATACACTCTTACCCTACCATCAAAAATAATACATCATAGGGAATGTACATTCCCCTTACACTTGAATTTTTACATACTTTACAATAAACTAATCTAATGACTCGAATCAAGATAATCAAAACACTTGGAGTACTTTTAAGATTAACGCACATATGGGGGTAATAATATGATGTTCTTCCCCATTACTCCATAATATAAGTACTTTACCCATGAGTCCCAATCGTCCCAAAACAATATGTACAAGGATATGACTCGACTTAGCAACCATGTAATCAATTAGATAATTAACTAAGGGTTTAAACATGTAACAATAATGCACTAAAGATGAGTGCATACACGGAAGGCTAAGGCGATTTGTTTGTACATTTAAGTGGGGTGTAACAAATTCTTCCTTTAAGTAAGATGCTTAAAGTTAGAAACGAAAAGATAGGCTCGGAGGGGTGTACTAGGGGTTTCATGTACTAAAAATGAGTACAACGCTAAGGGTGTGGGAAAAATTAATTGACTTTACTAGCCAAGTGATATGACTTAAATGGTCAAGTAATTATGATACGGGTTTAACACAAGGGTGATCCTAATGCCTCTTATCATGTAGTAAATCCTACTACACGAATGTAGTCTCACTAGCAGTCTTGGGATGCATCACTAACGTAAGTTCTAGAATCTAAATGCTACCGGTACACTCATAAGCACTAATAGTAAATGCTTTTCCTATCAAATCTAAAGGCGAACCTCACATATTTGGGTGAAAATATTTCTGAATAGTACTGTTTTGTGCTAGTCATATAATCTCCTATCCATGAGATGCTTGCTAAGGCTAAAGTTTCACTCCTAAATGTTGTAAAAAAATTTAAATTTGGCGCTAAAATTACACTAAGAAGTATTTCTCATAGTTTTATTACACACCTACCATCAAACAAACAAACTCAAGTGAAAGTGTATCCTATAAGGTATCATCATTTACCCTCCCCTTACACTTAGGATGAACATTGTCCCCAATGTTCAATTAAAGAACGTAAAAGTAAAACAGGTAAAAGAATGAAATTAAATACTCCCCTGATTCGTTCGGTGTGGATACTGTGGTAAAAAGGTTAGATCTTCCTCCAAGAAAATGAACAATCAAAGCTTCCCTTCCAGAATATAAATCATCTTCTTGTCATACATAACCTGTTAAACCTGAGAAAACAGACAAGGCAACCTCACGTAAAATCAGCGGCAATCTATATATACTAACAAATCCTAGAAAACAAAGTAAGATATAATGCTTGTGCAATGAATGTTCGCAGATTTCCTGGAGTTTATAAAACAAAAGAATTAACAAAAACTTTAAGACTTCGTTAGAAAAACAAAACTAGCAAAATTTCCAGAATTTTACACATGACGCCGTCAGGAGTTAATTCCTGACGCCGTCAGAAGTGATCTGCAGAAATCTTTACGTTAAGTTTCCGGAAAATTTCTGGAAAACTTATGTCCTACTTCCTGGAAAATCCTGCAAAACATCATTATGACTCGATACAAGCATTTGACTCAAACAAATACGAATATACATGTCCATTTAATATTGCGGGAAATCATGATCGATTTTGTTTCTTAAAAACATATTTGGGGTTTCCCCTTACACTTATCTTTTGTGAAATACCTTTGGATGAAGTTAAGACTAAGTCAAACGACAAAATAAAGTATTTTCACCATTTTAGTTTTGAAACATGATCTACCAACAATAAAAATAAAGCATGCATACGGAAACAAATAACAATCAAACAAATAAAAATCACACAAAGCATGGGTTGCCTCCCAAGAAGTGCTTTTCTTTATTTACGAGTCTTGTAGCTAGACTCAAAGTTATGGGCTATTACGTAACCTCGTCCTTGGTCTCACTTTCTAGGTCATCTCCTATATTAGTTCTGTATTCCGGACCTAGCTGCAAGCATTCTTTGTAGAAACCAAGTATTCTATTCGTAACATACTCTACTCCTCTACGTCTATCCTCATCATTCCTATAGTAAACCGCTTGTTTATGTTCTTTTTCTATGTTTGATAGGAGGCGGTATTATTCAATTTTATAGGGCATTTGGTAAGCAATCTCATCATTCTCTTCCTTGAATCTAACTATCCCTAGAGTCGGATCGTAACTCATCTTAGAGGCCTCAATGAACGGTTTTCCGAACACTACTTGACTTAGGCAATCATCTATCACCGGACGAGTATCCTCCACTATCATAAAGTCGGTTTCATAAGTGAAGTTTCCAATAATCACATGCAATCCTTTCACTCTTCCTACAAAATTACTTAGCAAGTTCTTATTGGGCATCATCCTATAACAAAGTTGCTTCTTCATTACCCAATTATAATAAGTCCTAGTAATGATATTTATAGGAGATCTAGTATCGATATAAGCTTTCCATACATGCATATGCCCAATGTTGCATGGTATGTTAATGTTAGAGGGATCTCCTACTTTAATAAGGGGTGAACCAAGGATATATGGTGTCTCGGGATCATTGAATAAATCCTTGTGATATTCCCGTTCTTCCTTGGTGGGCAACTTATCAAAGTACTCTTCTACGTTTTCTACTTCCTCTAACTTTTCTCCCTTATTAACATCAACTTCCTTAATTTCATCCCTAGTCTCGGTTTCTACTCCAATTTCGTCCTTCTAACTTTCTTCTATATCCTTATCTATTGGCTTAATGGTGACAATATTGACAAAGTGGACGTGTTTGGATGACGAGGGGTCCTTAATTTGGATTCCGCTATTGGCGTCCCTAGTGTTCTTCCTAGGTGTAGTTAACGCTTGGTTGTTGAGGGCTTTCAACAAGTTGTCAATCTTATTGGTCATCTCCGTTTGTTGTTGATTGAATTCGGTTTTAAACTTAGCTATGCGAGCTTCTTGAGATGCCATAAACTTGGACATCAATCCTTCAAGATTGTTGGTACTACCATAGTTATTAGAAGGATTGTTGTTGAAAGTACGGTTGGAGGGTGGACCGTTCGGTTGGTAACGATTAGGCGGATTGGAAGAATTGTTTTGGTTTTTTTTTCCACCTAAGGTTCGGGTGATTTTTCCAAGAAGGGTTGTAGGAATCACCGTAAGGGTTTGGCTCGGGTTTGAAAGTGTACCACTCATCTCCCGCTTCGTCGGTACGCTAGGATGCGTAGTCCGCAAAAGCTGTTCCGAGGAGTTCCACGCAATCACGAGTGTCATGGGGACCACTACATAATTCGCATGAAGAAGTGATTTTGTTCACTTGGCTTGAAGGCTTAAGAGCTTCGTAAGATTTCATGAGAAACTTGACTTGGTCCTCAAGTTCCATGATCCTACGGTAGGGAGTGCTAGAATTGTTCGAAGGCAAAGATATTGCCTTGACCGTTTTGTTCAAATCACGGGGATCATTCCAACTTTCGTTGTCATAGAGAGCAAGATCTTCTATGAGTTCCCATGATTCTTCCGCACTTAGATCACGTAGCTTACCACCGGCCGATTGGTCAATGGTTCGCCTTGTGGAGAGATTGATATGGTCATAGAAGATTTGGACTTGGAGCCAAAGATCTATGCCATGATGAGGGACTTTTTGGAGTAAGTACTTGAAACGAGTCCATGCTTCATATAGAGTTTCACCTTGACTTTGTTGGAACATCAAGATATCATTTCTAAGCTTGGTAGTTCTCCCCGGTGGGAAAAATTAAGCAAGGAAACGAGTGGTGAGATCATCCCATGAGGTGATGGACCCCGCGGGTAAACGTTCAAGCCATTGACTAGCTTGATCACGTAGAGAGAATTGGAATAGGTGTAATCGGGTCGACTCACTAGTTGTAACATCAAGGTCTATAGAATCTACGATTTTAAGGAAGTCCTTGAGATGTTGATTAGGATCTTCGAAATGAAGTCCATGGAATGCACATCCGCTTTGCACCAACCGGATGGTGTCGGATCGCAAGGGGGACACATTGGCTCCTTGGGTGAGCTCAATAGTGTTTCGATAGCCTTGGTGGCTAGGTCGAGAATACTCTCCTAGGGTTCGGGGCCTAAGAGGTTGGTTTGCTAGTGGTGGGTTTTGTGGGTGGTCTTGTTGTGGTGGGTTGATGGGTTCAAAGATGTTACCACCTTCCATGATGTCGGATGGTAAAGATTACGAACAAAGACACGAAGAAATAAGATAGACTAAAGAAAACCTAAAAATAAAAATAAAATCTTACTAGAAAGGAATCTAGCAAGTAGACCTAATAAAAAGAAATTCTAACCTAGACAATAACTATTCCCCGGGCTGCGGCGCCAAAAACTTGATGCGTGGGAATTGCACCAGGCTTTACCTCTCGAGGGATCTTGAGAAGCTTACAACCCCCACCAGGCAGTGTATCTGATCGTTGTAGTATAGTATAGTGACAAGTACCGGGGGATTGATCGTTCAACTCAGGAATAGTGTCGCTAGGATTAGAAAGCCTAAAAACTAGGTCTAGAGGTGAGGGATGATTCTTTTTGTATTTTTATATTTTTATAAAAGCAATTAAAATCTCGGGTTTTGGGAGAGTGGGCGGAATTAGTTGCTAATCAACTAATCCAATAACTAAGATGCAATCAAAATAAAATAACAAAAATGTAAATTAAACTAATTAAACTAGTGGTGTGAACAATAAATGGGAAAATTGTGTTTACTTAGATTTCATTACTCCCTAGATATCTTTTACAGGTTGATAGTTTGGTACAGTTGCGTGGATGACGGGTTATATTCCTTAATACCAATCGTGGGGTGGCGTACGTACTTCCCCAACTCTATAAGCTCCTACTTCACTCCTATGTCGAGCCTGCAAGAAGCTCCTAACATGGGATCATTAGAATTCGCTCATGCATTAAATACAACCATAAAAACCTAGTACGTATTGGTTCATGTTTCTTAAGACGTTCAAGCAAGTTACACAATGGAAGTCTGCCAGTTTTCTTAAGCCTAACATCGAAATCATTCATCCGTAACAACTATAAATAAGCAATCAACCCATAATCAACATCTAGGTTTCACTACATCTAAGCAAACACACAAGAGATCTAGCCTAGCATGTTAAAATCAAGACAAGCGTAAGATATATTCAAACAACACATAGACATATTGAATGAATTGAAAGGATACTTATCTTAATTGAACATGAAAGGTTTCAAAGGGTAAAAACCCTTGAAAATACTGATAAAATCGTGCTAGGGTTTCTCCAAGTTATCCCTAAAATTGTCCTCTTCTAATGAATGAAAATTACAAAACTATATATAGATTTTCCAATGTGACGGCGTCAAGAAGAGAATTCTGACGCCCTCAACCCGCCGCCCATAATAATATCGGATTGCCTAGATCCAGATCTAACGCCATCAAGAGCAATTTTCCTCTGGGCCGTCACGTGTAAAGGGACCATGACGGCCTATGGTGATGCCGTCATGCCCTAGTGTAAAAACGTTCTGGATCGTCATGGACTCTATCCACTTCACATCTTGTTTTCCTCTTGACGCCGTCATTAAGAACTTGGTGACGCCGTTAGGTACTGTTTCCAGCAAGGAAAATTAAGACTTTGCCGTTTTCTTCACTTTTATGCTCCAAAAACGTCCAAAATGCTTCCTTTTCCAGAATTCACTCCAAAAGTACCTAAAATCACAAAAGGAACGATTTAGGGCAATATTTGATCAAATAAATTCAATTCCGGGCTTAAATGACCTCCTAAAAACGGATCATTTTTCGCCTCATCATATGCCGACTCTTTGAACGTAAAAAGGCAACATTACAAGCTAAATGTGGAAATACCATTTTTCACTTTATTTCTATACATACACATTTTTTTTTGAAACTTATATACATGGTGACAACAGCATGGGTAACTCCCCCACACTTAGGGTGAAAACCCCGTATACATGCTACTGTTTTTGTTTACCGAGTCGCTAGCTTGACTCGACCCCGAATTCATTTGTTCTTGGGGAAGCAACATGTGGAAGAGACAATCTCCATCGGACTTTCATTCAAGATGTTTGGACAAACATTTGAAGCACGTGAAAGTTCCACACCAATAAGATAAGTACCCGGCTTTAAATAGTATAAACTATAAGCAGTGATGCCGGGGTCAAAGATAATGTCTTCATTCCCGAAGGAGTGAAGAACAGGAGAAACTACGGGATAGGTGAAGAAGAGAAAGAAAGTCATGATGAAAATCATGACTAACTCATCGTCACCCACAGGAGAATTCATAATATCATGAATCTCATCTTTTAAGCTCATTTGATCAAGACATATCCCAGGTGTGTCTAGATCAAAGTAGAAGTTATCATACTCCGGTGGAGGTATGATATGAGTGAGTTCACAGGAGAACTCCTCAAAGGTGAATGAATCATATTCGGGGAGAGAAATTTGAGAATGAGAAGTGGTACTGCGACTAATCTTCTCTCCCATATGATCAAAAGTGAAAGCTTCAAATTCCGGTATAGAATCATCGGAAAAAATGTCACTATCCTTAATGGGGATAGGAGATGAAATAGGTTTCTCTTTGAAAGCCTCGATTTTAGAAATGAGGAGATTGACATTCAATAATGTTGCACGAAGTGCTTCATCCTTGATTTCAGTGTCAATCTCATCAGTCTCTTCTTCTAAGCTAACTAGCTCATAAGGTAATTATTCCATATAAATGATGTCTCCGCAAGACAACGAATCGTTATCAGTAGAATCGGAGAACATCTCAACATGATCAGTTGGGAAGATAAGAGGAGGAGGGATATCACACAAATGATCAAGAATTCCCTGTGATTCTCTTGGGATTGGAATAAGGTCCTCAACACTAGACTTTATGAATTCGTCCGATTCCTTTTCAGGAACAGTGTCAAGATGCTCGTCCCCCATGCTCAGAAAGTGAGTGAGAACCTCGGGTGTGATAACAGTAGATTGAGATGAAATCTCAACTGATGGAATTTCATCTGATGAATCTTTGTAAAATTGAAGAATATCAAGTGTATCTTCATCATCACTGTCATCAGGAATGAAACGAAATCGAAAGCTAGATCTGGTTGCTTTTTCTTTTTCAATTGATTCCCTAATAGATTTCTCAATGGCATCTTGGGAATTTATTTTAGCAGCCTGCTCTTCTGCTAACAATTCTTCCATCGATTTTTGGTTTGGATTATCTGGGGTTTGTATGATTCCTTTCAAATCTTTCACTAAATCCAAAAGACCAAGGAGAAGACTTTGAGGAATTGGCTGAGGAGGTTCGTCATAATACGATGTGTCAAAATTGTTACAAGGAAATGGATTCCTTGTTTGACAATCAGAGCTGAAGTATGGACCTCCACAGTACTCACAATAGTAAAACTGATGTGGCTGTGAGTCGTATGTGCTAGAGTCATAATCGTTATCAGGAAACTGCTCATAGACAAGCGTGTTTCCCGATTGACAATCAGAACTGTAGTGTGAACCACCATAGTACTCACAACAGTAAAACTGCTGAGTCTCATAGTGTGGTAGCTGATGGAATAACTCAGTTGTGTCATGGTAGGAATAGGGATCTTGGTTATAGACAGACCCATTTCCTGACTCTACCATGCCACAACTGGGGCAATTGCCACCATTATAAGGACTACCACACCATTGACAAATCAGAAGGTGTGGATAAGACATAGAAAGAATGAAAAGGTTTGGGAGGGTAAGGAATGAAGAATCAAAAAGGTAGGAGGATAAAGATGGATATTTTTGAGATTTTTGAGAGACATTTTATAAAAATAAGAAAGAAAATCTTTTTGGGTTTTTTTGTGTTCGTTGAAAACTGATTTAAAATGTTTTCGGGAACCGTTTTGTTTTTATATGATAATAATAAGAAAATATGAACAAGAATGGATATATATACAATGAGCGTATATCCAGATTCACTAATCTGCAAACCGTTTAGAATAACGAGCACAACCTCCCCGGCAGCGTCGCCAAATTTTGATTGGCTCCAAACGGTCAACCTAAATTAACCAAGTGAATGGTCAACTAAGTCAAACATCTCAGACCAAATCTCCAAGGAAGTATAGGGGTTTCCCTGGGTCGTTATGTCCCGACGAGGTGTGATGGTATCAAAAACGGGTTTGTGATCGGGTGAATTTGTACAGGAAAGGGTTATGATTGGAGAAATGAAGGAAATATAAAAGAAAGTAGTTTAGACAAGCTATTTGAACAATTACGCGAACTAAAATTAACTAGAGACGTTAAGAAAACTAGAAACGTACGTTTAAATTTAAAATAAACGTAAACGTACAAAAATAAAAGTGAATCTTATGCTACGCTGACCCTACGGACATGGAAATTATATTTTTACGAACCTAATGATAAAAGAAAATTTTTAAAAAAAGTAATTTAATTATTTATTATTAATTAAAAGCTATTAAAACTAATTTAAATAATTAAAAATACCTAATGAACAGTGAAAATTGCAAAACTTTTTATAAAAATACTTATTAGAATAATAAAGCTGGGAAAAATATAAAAAAGGTGGAGAGCTTATTTATAAGATGAAAAATCAGCTTATTATTATTAATAAGCCAAAGGGAAACTTGTGCACTATAAATAAAAGAGTTGAAAACAAATACACTAACAATACCCTAGCCCAGTTGGTGCATAATGTTGGTCTGGTGTTGACTAGTCAAACCAGGAGGTCAGGGGTTCAAACCCTACCCCTGGCACTTTTTGCAAAACATTTTATTTATTTATTTTTTCTTTTCAAAAACATTTAAACAACAAAAACGGATAACTTTTGTGAATGAACATTTGCTGGGAAGCTTTTAATAAGCTTATGCGATGCTTAAATATCAACAGGTTCAAGGTGTTGAGGTTTTGGATGATTATATGCACACCACTCATAAGCCAAATAAGCCAATAAGCAAGAGCCAAGCACATAAACAATTACAATCACAATCTAACAGAAATTAACTAAAAACAACAACAAATAAACAAGCAGAATCAAACAGATGCAAAATCAAACAACAAGCTCAGGGTAAACTGAGTTCATTAGCAGCAATAGCCAACAAAAGACCCAAAAGAGGGGCCAAAATAAGAAGTGTAATAAGCACTAATAGGAAAACAAAAAGCAAAATTCTAAAGACTACCTAAGAGGCTTTCTAAATAAACAAGGGACAAGTAATTTGCTCAAGAATTTAGCAAGATATGCTCAAGGGAAAAACGGGTCAAACTGGTGCACAAGGGATGTTCATGTCCCTGCAGGTCTGTTTGGAGGGTTGTGGGGCCCACTTAGAAAAATCACAAAAATATGATGATTGTGGATTCCTGAAGCCAAGGTGGGAGACAACAACTTGTGAAAGTTTCAAGGCCTAACTCTAAGTATAAAAATCACAATAATTCATGTAATATTTGGATTTCCACTAGAACTATGCATATTAACTTTTTGACATTTTGAAATAAGTTGACCCTTGGTGAATTTATTGGATAACTACTGAATAAAATGGTAAATGAAACTTAAACAAAGCTAAATTAGGTTACCTAAACTAAATCTAAAGTGAATTCAAGACCTTGGCAACCAAAATCCACAACAGTTGAACTGTTGAAGAAATGGGCATGCAATTTTGACTTCTTCTATGAAAATGAACAAAGTAAGGGTTCCTCTGAGCTAATTGGAGCCTAAGTGACTTATCTAAATAGCATTTAACCACAAATAACAACAACAACTAAGTCTAATTAACTAAACCAAACACCCCTATATGGACTATTTTCAAAGATTTTCAAAGCAATTGATAGTGTTGTGCTATGCTACTGATTTCTAACAACTAATAATGATATAAGAAGCTAAAAGAACCAACAGAAACATGGGCTTGAATCACAACTACCCAACTTTCTATATTATGCTAAATTAGACAGTCAACTAGGGATTTTTTAGCACAAAGAGATTCTAACAAGCAACTACCTAATTTTAAGCACTAAAATGACTTAAATATACCTCTTATGTAAAAAGAACTATGAATAAGCAGGGATTAAGCACTTGCACAGTTAATGGTACAAATGAGAGTTAAGGCTTACAACTTGATTCTGAGCACAGGACAACAACCCAAGGACCAATAACCTGCCTAACACCTCCCCAGAGGTTCTAAACCAAGCTTCCACATGTTCTCATTTCTTTTCTTCTTCTCTTTTTCTTCTTTCTCAAGTATTTTTCACTATTTTTTTGAGTAATTTTTAGATTTCTTTTTGGATTTACTGAAAATGAATGGAAATAGTTTTAAGGAAAGTAAAAGCTCTCAACAAGTTTTGTGAGCTTATACAAGCTTATAGTAACAATAATATGAGCTTATAAAAGGAACTTGGGATTCTAAGCAATAAAAGTGAAACTTGAAAATACTTGACAATAACAAAAGAAAACTGAAATTTAATTGAACTTAAGAGTAAATTACAATTCTGAAACCTTAATAAGCTTACAACATTGAAAGTTACACTAAATTTGATCTACTACTACTAACTAAAACTAAACTAAACTAGCCAGGATCTTCTTTCTTTCTTTTTCTATTTATATGGGGCTTCTAGGGTTTCTCAGCTTCCTTGGCTTTTTCCCACTTCCATTTGAGGCCATTGGATGGGCGAATTGTATCTTGGCCGTTGGTATGGTTTTGGCGGGAAACTTGGGGTCTTGTAATTTGGTAGTTAGCTATTTGGTAGGGGTACAAGTTTTGTTGTGAGGTGGTGGAAAGGTAGTGTAGGGGTGGAGTGTTGGTGAAGTGTGGCAGGGATAAGGTGGTAGGGTGAATGATGGTGCTTGTGTTGCAGGTTGTGGCATGCACGGGTGTGGTGAGGTGGAAGGAGAGTTAAACCAGGTTTGACCTGGTTTTAATATTAAAAAAGGGTGTGGGAGTGGGCTGTATTTGTTTTGGGCTTGAGAGTGGTATTGGGTTGTGTGGAGTAATAAGGGTGGACTGGTGAAAGGGATAGTGGGTGGGTTGGTGTTTTGTTTGGATTGGATTTGAATATATTACTTGGTCCGTTTGGTATTAGAAATTAGCACAAGGACCATAAGTGTAAAATCTGAAAGTTAGGGGTAGGTTTTGCCATTTGTTCAAAGTTGTTAAAAGGATTATAATTACCAAGTTTGAATATCTCACGGATCATAATTGAATAATTTCCATTTTTAAACACTCGGGGACTACTTTTGCCAAAATTGAAATTTGAGGGACTAGAACTGCCAAATGTTGAAAGTTATATTCCAAAGATCATTCTTGCCAATCTCTAGTTTCCCAAGGACCGTTGATGTTTAATTTCCAAGATTAAGTACCCGAGGACCAAAATTGCCAAATTCCAAACTTGAGGGGCCAAACTTGTAAATTCTCCAAAATTTTTACCCAAGGACCATTTTTGTTAAATTTTGACATTTAAAGGACTTGGGTTGACTTTTCTTTTGAAATAAATGTTCAGGGACTGATTTCGTCAAGTTTTGAAAGTTGGGGGACTGAAACTGCCAATTATGCAAACTATGTTCGTTTTTCATCTGTTTTTACTAATTTTGCATCTGAAACATATAAAACACAATTTTGGGATATTTTCTGTATTTTGATGCAGTTCTGAGTGTTTTTAAATGTTTTGCAGTTCAGATTTGACAAAAAATGATGAGTATTTGAGCACTCATCAATCTTGCAATCTCTTTTATTCGTTGGTAGTTTATGTGTACAAGAACAAGATAAACAAAACGGTAAGGGGTTTATCATATATCTAATTCCTTATAGTTCAAGACTTGCATACTTGATTCTTGTTCGGGCTAGAATCACCACGGTACGTTCCTATTATGTTTTGGTTAATATTTATGTGTTATACTTGATCTTGTTTCCGCAAATATGTGTACTTTGATTGTCATATTCTAACAGTTCCAACATCTCCATGTTGGGATGTATGTCTGAACCAATGTTAATGGTCTTCTGACATAGCCATGTCAGGATGTATGTCTGAATCGAGTCTAGTCAATATAAATCAAGAATCGGGAATTCAAGTCTGTATACCAATATTTATGCAAATACAAATAGTGTATGCAAATCAAGCGAGTAAAGTATTTCTAAGCATGTATCATCCTCAGGTACTATAACTAGAACATATGTATATAGAAATACGTATCAATGTCATAAGTATTTGCAAAAGTAAATAAATGTAGTTTGAGCATGTATCTCCCTCAAAGAGTAAATCAAAACGTAAAAGTAAGGGCTATGACTCACCTCAGTGTTATGGTTGCTAGAATAACTTAGTGTCAAACGTAGAATAAGAATGTCTTCAACAAACGACCTGAATAATAAGGAAGTCTAAGATTTCGATAACTTAAGTTTGACTTATCGCGAATAATAGTGTTGAGTGACAAAATGGTTTTGTGGCTAAGGTGGCTTGCGTGGTGAAATACTTAAAGTTAAAAAACAACGTTATATACTATATAACTTGTTTGTTATGCATAGTGTATCGTTAACGTTTACGTTCTTGTCTTAAATAGTAATATGTCTATAATTTATCAAAAAAATTAATTGGTGATAATTATAGTAAAGTATGAATATTTAAATGAATCAATGAGATTTGTAAGAATAAATCATTTCTAATTTGATATTAAGGTAATCAAAATAACTTACGTTATATGTTTTTATAAATGTCACGTTTATATATATATATATATATATATATATATATATATATATATATATATATATATATATATATATATATATATATATATATATATAGAATGAGGTTCATGTAGGATAGTCTTTAAAGTAGGATAGTGTAGGAAGCCAATGAAGTAGTGCCAAGTGGATTTTCAAGTTATTTATTTAGAAAAAGTTTATTAATTAGATAAAAGGGTAAAATGGTAATCTAGTATTAACCCCTTAAAAAACACATATGGTTCTTTCTTTGAGCTGAGTTATGACCATTTCAGTGGAGCTATATTCCACCATTTTAGTTATTGTAGTTTACTTTGATGAAATATTCATCCTACTTCCCCGCTTCCCCTCTTTCCCATTTCCCCTCTTCCCCACTTCTTCTCCTTATATATTTGACACTCTTCCTGGTAAAACACAAGTTAAAAATCGTTTGCTAATCACACATACTATCATTTTGGAATGATTAATGGATGATGAATTCGAAATTTTGATTGAACAAGGTATGTGTATCACGATTTTTTTGATGAGTCACAAAAGTTATATGCGTGCTGATTTTTTTAGGGTGTTTGGAATAAGTTATCAATAGTAGTTTGTGATTGTTATGGTTGTGGATTTGGTTGTGAAGCAGGTCGTAGTTAGAGTCGCTGGTTTTGGAGCATTTCTTGCAGATATGTATAAAAGATCAGTTCGAAAAGATAGACTTGCTCCTATAAAAAGTTCTGCACTATATGTTGGTGAAAAGATGAAAACAATTTTATGTTGATGAAAACATGAAAAGTGCAGTTATGTTGATGAAATACTTAAAGGCTACAATTTTGACCCATCTAAGATCGATATTATATACACTATTCTTTAATGAAAACCAGTTGTATTTTGCCTTAAATGTCTCAGCTTATAAAGTAAGCAAAAATGAAATCACTTTGTGGTGCTTTTCTACTAGTCTCCTATGTTTCTTAATGAAAAATACATTTAAAAGTACAGTTAATTATATTTTTCTAGTTAGCAAACTACATGCTTAATTGCTAATATATTAGATGACAGTTCAATTTCCTTCACAATCTATACATATCGTGATATCCGTTTCGAGAGATCCCTTATGTATATATGAAAATGATAGCTTCATTGGTACAAATGAAATACTCCTTTATAAGTTAGTGGATTTTTTTCTGAGCTTGAACTCTCTCGTCATAATGTTACATGCTTAGGATGGAGTACAAAGATTGAGTTTGAACTCTGTACAAAGATTGAGTTTGAAATCTCTGGTCATATCGTTAATAGTCAAAACTTAAGGCCAGTTAAGTTTGCCCAATTTTGAACATAAAAACATACTGATGAAGTACTATAATATAACAGATTGCCTTTGTTCCTCCATTAAATTAGTTATTACACGGAACAAAGATATTGGAGGTATTCGTAGTAGAACTCTGTCCATCTCTTCAAAGTTGTCACCGGCTTTGTTAATCATTATCTCTTTACCTTTTTTCTTATTTTCCTTGACTGTAACGTCTTTTCTGTCACCATTTTTGAGCCTGAACACATTAAACAACATTAGGATGGCAAACATAGTTTCATTTTAAACCCATTAATTGAATGACTAAAAAACTTTTTGCATGATACATACATAACAACACTTATTCAACCTGATCGGACATGATTTTGTTATTCAACAAATTAGACATGAAACACGTAAATTATAACATTATAATTTAAGATACACACATAACCCCCAAAATCGGATACACACAACAATTACATACCTATTTGAAATAATTACCCAACAGTCATATACTAATTCGAAATATATTCTTGTTCATATACGTACCAAAGCTCTTTAGTTTAGAAGGTTCATCAACAAAATCATCATCATCCGCATCTTCTTGATACACCAACTTATAGCTTCGATGAGCTGTTAAACAAAATAACTACTATAAAATAAGATATATACATATGTTATAGTTCATATGACATGCTTATACTTAACATAAACATACCCGCTTTAGTTTTCGAAAAGTCACCCATAAGCTCAACAACATCACAATCTTTTTGATCCACAAGTCTACCACTGCGACGATCTTGTTCACATACACAAATTAAGCATATGATTAATACCCTTTTACAACTAATTAAATTTATTATACATAAGAATGAGGTTTAAATATTACCTGGTGTTCAAAGTCGACATATCTCTAAATTAACAAAGAAATTGAGACGATGTTGTAAAGAAAATGAGATACTTCAACTTGAAATAGCAGATGATAGAGCGTGATTTTCTTCATGATTTGGTACGTCAGGATACCTGTTTGACCTAAATCCGCTATGTCAGGATTGTTTGAAGTTTGAACTGATGATATAATCTGGTTTATGAGTATGAAAAGATTTATCACAGTAAAAAAAAAGTCTGAAAAGAATGATACATAATGCCCTCATGGTTTAATAGTTATTACAGATTTGCCATTAAGCTAATCTAGATTTGATGACATCAGCATGATACATTGGATGGCCAGGATCACTTCCTATACTAACTTACATTAAGGCACTTACTTACATTAACCACCCTATATATATATATATATATATATATGAGGCTGTTATGCATATAAGGTTAGATGCGAAACCCTCCTAAAATACACAATTTTGACAGAATCTCTTTTATATTGTCTTATGCGACTTTACATCTTTCGTAACAATCATTCATTGAAAAAAAATTCACATCACACTCGTCTAACTGATTTTTCATATTACAAATTCATTTAGTTCCTTAATGTGATCGTATACATTTGATCCATCTGGGCCCATTATATATATCAATATTGCAGACTATCACAAATTTTATTACTTACCTTTTCACACTTCCATGGATATTATAATTAACACATGATGATACCCATATCAGTGAAGTTGTTTTGTCCATCGATAATGCATTTTTAAAAAACTCAAAGTATTACAAGAATGTGAATTATTAAGAAGCTAGTTAAATGCGCTTTATATGGTTTAGTAAATTTAGGAGATTAAAACTACGTAGTTTTGTAAAGATTTCAATCAAAACGACGTAGTTTAAGAGGGTTTCGCATCTAACCTTAGATGCATAACAGCCTCATATTCACTTTCCTAATCTTGTAAACCTTAAACTAAGGGCATCCACTATGGTTAAAATTTATAAAACTTTAAAATTTTAATATTTCATGCCACGTCAATTTTCTATAAACCTTTTGTGTTAATAAACCTATCTCCGCTATGGTACAAACATTGTAAAGCTTTGTAATTGTTTCATTTAACACATACATTAAATGTCTTGAGATTATGAAGAGGTCTAAAGTTTAGGACCTTTTGCATGCCACATAGACATAAAATAAAAATCCACTATGGTTGAAATGAAACATAAACCTTTTCAACAATTATAAACCTATTTTCAGGGTTGATGCTCTAACGAAAAGAAATAAAAGTACGTAATATGTTGAAAAGAAAAGGTAAGGAAGTATAAAATTGTCAACGTGTAACTGAAATCCTAGTGGAACTCAACATTTTATTTTTTATTTTCTTCTTCTTTCTTTGTAGGGAGAAATAAAAAACCAAACGAATATGAAGATGATTCCTACATTGATATTAGTTGTAATCTTGTTGTTAACATCAATAATTGTAGATGGATCTATCACATCTTGTGATAACATTTCTGTTTCAGTAACATCTCTTCTTTCACTTTTTATTTTATATACCCCTCCCTTTATCTCTTAATCTTCTTCTTATGTTTAATCATAATTATTATAGACCTTGACGTATTAAGAACAGACATACGCATATTTATTTTTGTTAATTGGAATTCAGTTGTGTCACAAAACAACCAAACTGTAATTAACAATAACAGGATTTCAAAGAAAATGATATTTAGATGTATAACATCTTTTCTGAAACCGAAAATATTTTTGAGGATAGATCCCGCGTTTCTGGTATGATAAAGCAGGAGACTTGAGTTAGGTTATCATAGACACTGATATGCTTTGTATGTGGAAATATTTCAGGTAAAGATCCAAATTTGGGTCGATGGTATCCAAGGCCAAACATTAGAGGGTCAAAGTGCAACATTTAGTGCAGAAATTCCTAAAACGGCTAATGGACTTGCTAAACACTCAGCTGTGTTTCCAAATCCCTCAAATTGCTGTTCCAATTTCACCTCAAAGGTTGCTCATCCTTAACTAGCTTCTTGCCTCTTTTTGTTATAGAATTTTGTACCAACTGTGGTTTTTTAAAATCTCTAGCAGTTATTAGGCTTTGCAGCCTTGGCCCCTCGTGGTGATTGTGACTACTTGGTTAAAGCAAAAGTGGCGCAGGCGGGAGGTGCGTCAGCCCTGGTGGTCATAAATGACAGTGAAGGTTGTATTTGATGCAACTGTCATGCATTATCTTTATGCAATGTTTATTATTCATTTGGTTGCTTGCACGAATGATGACAGCCATTCGGGATCTAAACCTCTCTTCCTGTTTTGGGTTGCAGATATCGTGGAGATGAGTTGTTCTCAGAATACCACATTAGACATAGATATTCCCGTTGTGATGATCTCAAAGCTTGGTGGAGAGGCTTTGAATAAATCTCTGTCCAGAGGAGGCAAAGGTAACAACCATGAGTTATCATGATACTTAAAATAGCGGTATCTGATTATCTTACTTTTAGTCGATATTGGCTTTTGATAAGTGTTTCGAGTAAATATGTATCTTGTTATCCCCATAAACATGAAAATATATGAAATTTGGATAGGAGGGACCTAATACGCTATTAGAAAAACAAGTGGGTATGTGTAACACGTGAAAATCAAGAGCATTTTAAGTAGTTAGTACCGATGCTCTTGATTTACATATGTACCTACCAGACTGGTTTATTGGATAATGGGTTACTGTTACCTACTACCTTTTAAAGAATGAAGTAACAATTGGACTCGATATTCCACTTTCTCATGATTTGTAAGTATTAAATAGAAGATATATACGAGAGTGGTTGTTGATTGGAGTTTGAACTCTGAAGGTCACTTTACGTTGTTGTGGTAAAACAATGCACCATAGGCAACACATTTGAGCATTACCTTTTTAGCTGGGAAAAATCATCTAGGGAATTAGACATATCCAATGGTCATCTCTCCAAGCTATTTTCACTAGTGTTCGTGTCTTTTGATACCTTGAAAAAACTTGCTACAGGTTGGGTTTGATAATTTCTGAGATCATTGTACTTTGGAAAAATGTTCAGTTGTTCACTTTTGTCATTGTGCTACTTCTTCATTTAGGTCATTGTACTATAAACACTGGATATTCAGTTAATTGGAAACCTGATATTTGATTTTGCTTTTAAAATTTGATGAGTTTCGCAAAGATTTTAAGAATTTCAATAACTTGAATGTATAACTTTCAGAAGTTAAATGGCTAATAAAAACATAATAGCAAGTATAATGATCAAAATGAAACATTTTCTCAAAGTACAGTGACTCAAGGGATCGTTAACTAGATTGTCCCGTCCTTTACCTCTAAAAGAAAAATCTTTCTTACAAACAACTAATTATTGGGAAGGACCCTGGAGCGAATACTTAAGGCCTACTTGTGAGTCCCACTCATACAGTGCAAAAAGAGATGGATGGATATGGTGTTTTTAGAGAACGCGAAATCTGTATGGATACATGATCACACACGTAATGGAAAACATGGCCACAGGATGTAAAAACATATTCAAGAAACAAGAACAGAAGAATATTTGATTGGATCCAAATGTACAACAACAACAACAAACCCAATCCCGCCAGGCCTAAGTATCGTCTCCTAAAGCTGATTTGATCCAAATGTGACCTACTTTAATTGGTCACGCCAGCTAGTCGGTGTTATAACTTTGCACTTAGGTGTTTTACAATTACCAAGGGATGTATTTACATGTGGAGAACCAGGATGAAATATCCATATGGGCCGGGCCATTAATCCAAGTTTTCATTCCTTCCATAATTTTGGCCCCTTTTACTTGTTGTGAGAAGAATGTAAAATGGGACCAGTTTGGAGAATGCATACTGTTGTCCAGATGAACTAAAATTTGTTATTGCTGGACAGATAAACTTCAATTTAATGTCCATTGTGCATCATTTCCCATAATAATTGTCTCTTCTGTATATTCCACCACAGTGTTCCAATGACACTGGATATCTTAGAAAACAGATTTGTTATGTGAACTACCCATATCAGCTTTAGGAGACGATACTTAGACCTGTGCATTTGCTTTTGAGGCATCCTGTGGACAAAGAGAGTGGGTAGTTGATTGGTTTCAGTTGGAGGCAGTTCAATGATCACGTGGAATTATTTTATTGCTTCAAACAATGATGTTTTTATCTGCTATAATGGAAAGAAAAGTTGGTTTAAGTTGGTTACGGTGATCATCGCGATTATGTTGTCACTGATGGATTGTTTGGGTACTTGTTATATTTTGGTTTCTTTTTGTAAGGCCTTATCAGCATTTCCTTTAAGTTTTACAATAGAAACCAATACAAATGAAATTACTATGCTAAATTCGAACAATATTTTACAAATTCATTTAAAAGTCCAAAATAGCTCTGCCCGAACTGGGAGTTGAGCAAAAGCAGTGTAAAATTAATACAAGTATATGTGGTATGTGAGTCTAATCCATGAACGTCATTTCAAATATAACTATAGTTTTGTGTTTTGTCACAAACATAGAAGACCGTAACTTAAAAACTAAATGGAAATTACCCCATATTGCATGTAAGTTGATTATGATGTCATTTTGAATTAATATGCCTGCTATGCCCATAAGAAGTTGCACTGAGATCGATACCTTTACATGTGGAAATTGATTACTGTTTTATTTTCTTTTTTTTTCTTTTGCCATGCAGTGGAAATTCTAGTATATGCTCCTGAAAGCCCACTCATTGACCCTGGAGCAGCCTTCTTATGGTTGATGGCAGTTGCAACCGTAGTCTGTGCTTCACTCTGGTCTGAGATCACCAAACCTGAAGAGAGTAGTGGCTATGACGAGCTTTCGCCACAGGTCAAAATTTATCACTCTCTAAACCCTCATTTTAAAGCACCTTGAGTTTCTCACTAAAGACTGACACAGTGACACACACAAACACATACATTTAACTTCATGAAAGATTTTTAAGAGAAGAGAGCCTGAGATACTTCTTATTACTTCCCTTCGCGTTTACTTGTATCTTAGATAGAAAACACCATAAAATGGAATAATAAGTAAAGATGCTAGCAAGATGCAGCTGGTATTTGAGATAACACTCAGCTTAGCTTGTTAGCTTAATTTATTAAATCAAGCACAAGAAAATCTTCAAACCTTGAGCCCTGTTTGTCGAATGTAAATGTTCCTAGCAAAAATACTTATCGTATTAATACCACTAATCCTAATCTAAATTTCTTAATCTAGTTATAACATAACTCAAAAACATATCAAGTGAATAGAACAAGAATCTAGGGAAATACGCTAATGCATACAATTAAGCAGTTCTTAGCTACTTCTTTTCCTTCTTTTTGTTATTATTGTTGTTGTAGTGGACATACACGATTAGTGGTTAGCGATATATTACATTTAAGTTGAATTTATAATCTTTACAAGAGAAATGAAATAGATAATATTACTAGGACACAAGTTGGGTGTTGCTCTGCATGGCAACTGATGAAATATCTTGTGTTACAAAGAAATAAGTAGGGCATACATAACTACCATGTTGGACACTCTATATCAAACATAGCCCTGTCTACCTTATCATCTATAGTCATTAAGTAAATATTACATAATAGTCCAAACCTGAATTTATCCTCTTGACTCACGGAACATATTAACATAGTTTTTGTTTCTGTCTTGTGAAACCATATTTAACCTGAAATCTTCTATATTTGGCAGCCCAATCGCAAAGATGAAGAGGAGAATGAAATTATTGAAATGAGTACAATGAGCGCTGTAGTATTTGTGATTACAGCGTCAGCCTTTTTGGTGCTGCTCTATCTCTTTATGTCATCTTGGTTTATCTGGATCCTGATTGTATTTTTCTGCATTGGTGCTGTTGAGGTATTCAAATGTTTATTAATTTTACATATATAAAGCATCTTGTACAAACATACATACTGAATACATATTGTGTTAATCATCAGGGGATGCATAGTTGCATAGTGGCACTGATTAAAAGGTAATCTGTAACTGAGTCTTGTGGGTGCTTAGTGGTCAACATCAAGTTTGTTAATCATATAAATCTTTTTGTTTTATTGCTATTATATTTCCTGCACAGAAAATGTAAAACTTGTGGTAAAAAGGAAGTCAATGTGCCAATTTTTGGGCCGACGACTGTTATGTCGCTATTGGTGTTTCTATTTTGTGCGGCATTTGCGATATTCTGGGTATGGACTCGAAAGGAATCATATTCGTGGGTCGGTCAAGACATTCTAGTAAGTTCCCTTCAAAACATTCTGCATTTATCTTCTGTTTTCATATAAGTTTTCGGCAATTATATAATAATTGTTCTTTTCTAGGGAATCTGTTTGATAATAGCAGTGTTGCAATTAGCACAGTTACCTAATATTAAGGTACAAACTATTATTAGCAGAATAGTAATATGTGATATCTTCTATTAAAGTTTTACTCGAGATGTAACTATCATATTTCCAGGTTGCTACAGTGCTTCTTTCTTGTGCATTTCTGTATGACATCTTCTGGGTTTTCATATCACCTGTTTTCTTCCATGACAGTGTTATGATCTCAGTAAGTGATAATTCATATGAATCTCTCTTTGCCTATCTAGCGTAACTAAAAACTAGCTATATAGATACTCTTTTTGTAATTCTCGTGGCTGAAAATATTTATATTCCATTTTTATGCAGGTTGCTCAAGGTGATGGCAGCAGTGGAGAATCGATTCCTATGGTTTTGAGGTTTCCACGACTCTTTGACCCTTGGGGTGGATATAGTGTGCTAGGCTTTGGGGATATATTGTTTCCAGGCCTCCTGCTTTCATTTACTGTTAGGTATGTATTATACACCCCATTCTTCTTTTATCTTGATTTCTGTTAACATCACTGTTGTTATTTACTAAAGGTGGCAGCTCGACCCATTGTTCTCCATCGGTTAGATGAGTCCAAATGCTTAAAACTTCGTAAATCACTCAATTAAAAGATTTTTTGTTTAACCAACTTGGGGAGGGGTTTTAACTTTTAACCGGGTTCTAGTCTCGCAAGTGACAAAGAAAATCCGGATTTTCCTCTTAGTGTGAAGCCGTGAGTTCTAGGGATTTCTCTTCGCGGGTCTCTCCTAGTGGTTCGGGTCCCGGGGCCTGCCTGTTTGGATGGGTTAACCCGGGGGTCTGATTTCAAGTGTGGTGCCGTTCTAGAAAAAATAAATAAAAAAATAATAATAATAAAGATTTTTTGTTTATTATTTTTTAATATAGTAATTGAATACTTCCTTGGTACTCCCCATCCCAAGTCGATTGTCCATATTTCTGTTTTTGTTTAACCAAAAAGACTTGCACATTTCAAAGATAATGTATTAAGTTTCTGAATATACCTTATAACTAGGGTTATACCTGGGCAACTACTCCACTACCATTTTTATCACCTGATCAGGAGCAGTTTTTAATCAAATAACCACCAATACTTACAAGTCACTTTCGTATTCGCCAAAATGAAGCACACGGATTATGATCCACATTAACATGTATCCTACGGTTGAGATCGGCTGTGATTGAAAGTTATGGAATTTCCACAGTCGAGATCTTTTTGGTCAACATAATAGTCAACTCACCGGCAATAATATATATACATAATTACACATGACAAAACTTTCTTACTTGTTTCTTCCTAAAATTGTGTTTCCAAAAGGTAAACATTTGTACTCTGCCGACTTAAAATTGCATTGATTACGTGTATATGAAGGTTCTTTCTTTCTTTCTTTTTTTTTATTTTTTTATTTTTATTTTTTGGTTGTATGCGGACACCAACTTTGAATGGAGGTTATAATTTATTCGTTAGAAAATCCAAATAATAGACTAAAATCTGTTGACGGGTTGGCCCAACATGACCCGTGGGGATAACTGAGGACCTATAACTCAAAGGCCGAAGGACACTTGTAGATCTTACAAGTGTCTGTTAGAGGATTTTAGTCGTTTAAGGATATGTTTCTTAATACAATCCTTTCAATGCTAGGAGTTGTTTATTTGTTTTCATGCAAAAATTGATACTACATCTATACGTGGTTGGTTATATTAGTCTTACCAATCGATTTTTCTATTTCAGGTATGATAAAGCAAAAAAGCGGACATGGCAGGAAGGATACTTTGTGTGGTTAGCAGTTGGCTATGCATGTGGTGGGTACTCAATTCTATAAAATTTCACACACGCAAGGCATGTGTGCTTATTAACCAAAGCAGATCTTGAAATATGTTTTTTTTTTTTTTTTTTTTTTTTTTTTTTTTTTTTTTTTTTTTTCACTACATCTGAGTTGCATTAAAAGTTGTTACTACATTTCATGAAGAAATAGCATTTGCTTAGAAGTTAGAAGTAACAAACCCTCCCCCCCTTTCTTTTCCCGTTTATGCAGGTCTGTTGTTAACGTTTCTGGCATTGTACATGATGAACGGACATGGTCAACCTGCTCTGCTCTATCTCGTTCCTTGTACACTAGGTATTTAAGCTTCTTTTATTTAGAGCTGCCAATTTAATGGATACATGAAAAAAAGTTCAGCGTGTTATTTTGAGAATGGGTCAAGTATGTAATATAGAAAAAACAAAGCTCCACGGGAAACTAGTCAACAAGTCGAAAGTCGTTTTAAGTGTATCAAAATGCGCTTACAAGTTACAAACGCCATAAGAATACTATTTAAAAAAGTATTATTATTTGTAAAATATAATTACAGTCAAATATATTCTTAAATCATGTATAAAATTTGATGCTTATACAAAAAATAAAAGTGCTGGTGGGTTTACACGACGCAAGGCGTTTTTGCCCCACTTAAAGTTGTTGCTCCACTTAAAGTTGTTGCTTAGACCCCCAATCTATTTTTATTGCATTACCCAACCTGGCTTATTTTGCCACCTCTACGTATAAGAGTATGGGTTAGAAACGTAATATTGTTTTCACTATCTTTACATTTCCATCTTCCGCGTTGTTTCACTTTATTGCAGGGACTTGTATCATATTGGGTTTGGTGAGAGGTGAGTTACAAGAGCTTTGGAATTATAATGCAGATGAAACGAAACAACCCTTGGTAGGAGAAGAAGCTTGATTCATATAATATCGAGTTGTGCTTATTTTTGCAAAGAGAATTATGTTCTCTTACCTACCGTGTCTATACTTCATATGCATCTATATTTTGTATACAGTTGGCCCTAATTTGTTTTTATAAAAATATATAGAATCAAATTATTTCGTAAATTACGTTTACTGTGTTTCATATCTCACTCCTAACGCTGCGTTCTCGAGTTTTTCTAGGTGGGAATAGAAATGATGTGAAAAGAAGAGAAAAGAAATGAAAAGGAAAGGAAAGAACGTTGATTTTATATTTCGTGTTCTTGAGTTGAAATGAAAGGAAAGGAAATGAAATAATGTTGTGTTCTCGAGTTGGGAAGAAAAGAAAGAAAAAGAGACATAATTACATTTATGCACTTTTAGATATGTTCATTTTATCATAATAGTCGAATATGAGTAAATATTGAAAGTTATATTGGTCATTATATACTAAATAATGCGAGTGTAAAATACTTTCCGTCCAAATCCGCCCATATTTGGGCGGAAAATTCTTATAGGAAAATCACTAGAATTTTCCTATCATTTCCTTCCTGTTTCCTTTCCTTTCTGTCAAAAAAAAAACTCGAGAACACAATAAAATTTCAATTTCCTATCATTTCCTTTCCTTTCCTTTTAAAAAATAACTCGAGAACGGAGCGTAAGAGTTTAGCGATATTTGTATTTGAGTAAATTGCAAACCTTTCCTGTGGCTTGGCCAAATTGCATGTTTAGTCCTTATGGTTTGAAAATTGTAGGCGGCCTCTTTGTGAGCAAACCTTGGGTTCAACTTATTCCTTGATCAAACTGAAATGACTAAAGTACCCTTCATCCTTTTTGATATCACACTTTGAATTTTGATTTTGATTTTGATTTTAAGTCGAAAATGATAAAAACTGTTGCTTAACTCCGCAATAATTCTAAAAAAAATGTGACAATTATGTTTGGTAAAAATAATTATTGCTGAGACTAGAGATAAGTTGTAAAATGAGATGAAACTGGAAATTAAAAGAAACATTATTTTTATAAGTTGCACGAAGGAGTACTCGAATTTAAGAGATTAAGAAAGATTATTCATCTTGAATTTAAAATCCTCTTTTTATTAGATATATAGATATCATTATTTTCTAACAATTATCTGTTCAAATCTTGGCATCTAGTACAATTCTAATATAAAATTACTTCTAGTGGTCCTTCATTATTTCTTAGTCTAGCAAAAACTTATAAATATGCTTACCTCCAATAATTCTAAAAAACCCAATTACGAAAATAAACGTTATAGTGAGTATTTTTACAGAAATGAACCTTTTTTGGAGCAAATTACCAAAATGAACGGTTTATTCAACTCCTTTACACAAATAAACTTCGCATGTAAAATTATCCAAAATGAACATTCTATATATTATCCGTTAGATCTATTACTAAATTAGTTTCTAACCGTTAGATGTAGTAAAAGAAATACTAGGCAACATGCAGGCGAGGCAGAAAGATAAGATGGTTTAGGGGAGTTGTAGGCGAGGGTTTAGGCGAAGTGATGGTTTAGGTGAGATGTAGGCTAGGTGAATTGAATTGTGTAACAACCGTGGTTTTAGCAGGTCAGTTTGACTGATAGTCTTGACTCGGTTGACGTTTGTTTGGTGTGTCTTAGGTGTTTGAAGTGATATAGGTGAGTTTTAGCACTAAATCCCTTTGCGTAAATGGTTTTATTGTGATTTGGAAAGTTTGGAATTTAGGAAAGTTTATTTTGATCACCTTCGTGGTGTAAAAATGACTTGTGTAGTTTTGGTGTTTTTGTGATTTTGCGTAACGAGTCTTCGTTCAAGTTAATGAGCGTAAGCGAGTTATGTGCGTTTTGTTTTTGTGGGTTAAATTTCATAAAGGAGTGAAAATCTTTTTTTGGAAACTTTGTTTTGAAAACGATTGTTTTTCCGGTTGCCGTAAAAGTTAAGGTTTATCGTGAAAGACGTTAGGTTTTGTTTTGAGAGTTTATAAAATATGAAAAGTATAAGGTTTTGAGTGTAATAATTTAGTTTAATAATAATAAAAAAAATAATATGGGAGGAGGGGAAAAATCAGTTTAGAGGGTTTTTAGAGGAAAAGGAAACCTAATTTGAGCCCAAATACAATTCCTAGCAATAAGAAATCCTAGTCCAACCCAAACAAGCCCAACCCTTACCCTTATAATCATATAAAACGACCCCAAAGCTATTTTTCCTGCAAATTTGGTCGATCACAAGGGCAAGAGAAGAGAATAAAAATTAGGGTTTATAGTTTTGAAGCTAAAATCAAGAATCAAGGTAAAATCCCTAAAACCATATGTTTAATTAATTAGTTATTGAGTTAATTCATGTAATATTAATTATGATGGAATCTAGGGTTTATATACTTCTGTAAATTAATGAAGTAAAACATGTTAGAATCATTACATGATAATAGTATGGTGATTGGTTAAGAGAATTGAGTGTAAAACGCATTAGTTTATGTGTTAGGGTTTGGACAGAAAACTAGTGCTGTAAAGATGTGAGTGTATTTAACAGATGGTGAGGAGTTAGGTCACGAATTTTTGGTCTAAACTGAAGTTTAATGAAAGAGCTTTCCAAAAAGTCTGGCCACGATTGATTTCAAGGTCGGGGAGTTAGTCTTTTGATTATTTTTTGATAAGGTGTCAAAGCTGTTAAACCGGGACAGAATTTGGGTAAAAGTTTGATAGTGAATTGTGGGTGAAAAAGTGATATTAAGGTTAGCCCTTCTGGGAAAGTTGAGTATTAGGTTATCTTAGACTACCACGAAAAGGATTCGTGATAAAAAGTTGTAGAAGTATTTTATTTCAATTAAAACTTTTTGGTGTGCGTTCAGATCCGAATTTGGATAGTTGACAAGTTTGGTTTTCTTATGGGTACTTGTGTGAGTTAATAGACCATGGCCTTCTGGGACTAGCTTGTATGCTTATGAGAGACCATGGTGAATTTTTGGTGTGAGTTGTTGAGCTTTAATTGTTATTATTTCATGTGGGCGAATGTACCCTAAAATTTTGCGTTTTCTGATTTTAAAAGTGCAAGGGATTTAATGAGTATTAGGGTTTGGTAGTGATTGGTATGGGGTCTAGGAGATCCATAGTAGGTCATATGAATCTTAGACATCCATCATATGAATATTTCATGGGTTTAGCTTGACCATGTGTAACGTGAACTTATTTGTGTTGTATAGATTTGTGATTGTTATTTGTTGGAAGCTGCAAAGTTGAGGTGAGTTCATAGTCCCATATTTTTACTTTGTTTTAAACTTGGGATGGGAATGATGCTTGTCTTAAATAGTTTGGGTTACTGTGATTATGTGTGTGTCAAAGAGCTTGGACTTATAATGTTATCGTATGTATGCTATATGTGTATGGTTATGCGATGTGGAAATGTTGTGTGATGATGCTGTGTGGTCCAATTGGGAGGGTGCTTACCCTGTTGCTCGTGCATACGACCTAATTGGAGAGTAGTACTCATACTCTCTATTATTCTGTGTGGTCCGATCGGAGGGTATTAATTACCCATTATTTGGAGCGGGGATCACGTTCCGGCCCGGACGTTGTGAATTTGGATCGGTGGGCACGTTCCGCCCGATGGTTGCCTTTTGTGTGATGGTTGGTTTATGAACATATGTAGCTTGTATGATGACTATAATTATTTGTCTAGCTATGTTGTATAATCATAGTGAAGTATGTGTGTCTTAAACCTATGAATCTCACCAACATTATGTTGACGTTTTAAGCATCATTTTCAGGTGAGCTTTCTAATGATAAGATAGAAGGATGTGGTTAGACGAGACCCTAGTTGCATTGGAAGTGGTTTTATCAGCTATGTTTGGATTTATGTATTGTTTCGGATTTTGTTTTAGTTATTTTGTTTTGGGGTATTGTTACAACACTTTGTGTTTGTACTTTGCTCTATTTTTGTGCATGTAGTTGTTTCTCTATATAGACACCAGGTGTTGTGATGATATCCATGAAGTTACACCCTCGCGTTTCCGCCTTGGCGAGGTGTGACAGATTGGTATCAGAGCCTTGGTTATAGTGAAGTAGGTGGTTGAACCTAGACTATAACCTAGGAGTCCTTCATATAGTTGCATTTAGGATCTATGTGTAAGTATAGTATTTTATATGTCTATTTTCCTATATCTATGAGATGTTTTATTGAGTTTCGGACGTCTATTCTATCCTCTATACGTTGTATTGTATATATCGACTTTATTATATCGTCTTCCGCGCGTAAGATGCTTCGTTGGACTACCGTTGTCGCTATCGGATGCGAGAGAAATGGTAGGATGAAGCGGATTAACCGCAGAATCCGAGTTCCCGCTAGCATGTATCCATGTTCAAACAAGGAGAGGATGTTTATAGAATACGTTGGTAGAGAAGAAGTGGAGAGGTTTATAACCACGTTGACTTCTAGAGATGGAGCCGTTACCGAGTACCCTGGGAAGTTTCCTCACTTTTCAGGTGAAGGAAAGGTGGTTCAGTCCAAACCTCATAATTCGTTTGCACTTTTGGATCATGTGGAATTGGAAGAAAAGAATAGAGATGGTTTTGTATGTTGTCGATTTCCTCAACGTATAGGAAATAGGAATGAGTGGTTGAGTAAAGATGAAAGGGGAGTTAGGATGGAATAATGTGGATTCGGATCTGGAGTCCACAGCGAGTAGTAAGTTTAACCGATTTGAGTGGGGAGGCAAGTGCGAGAATGGAGTTTGAGCCATTGTGCGACGTCTTTTGTTTTGTGTTATGTTTTGGAATTCGTATATTGTCTTTTGCCGTCTGGAGCCATGTTGGAGCGTAATTACTCTTGGATATTGGATCGACCTTTTCCAGGTGATTTTGATTATAGGGTTTACGTGATCGTTGGAATTGTTCCATGTGAGATGATTGTTTGTGACGTCTTTTATTTTTGTTTGCATGATGTGTTGTCATACGAGGGAGTGCACTTGTCAAATGGGGCATAGATAATTATGGTGGCCAACATAATTATACATGCGTCACAACACAAGTGGACATGCAAGTATGATAGCATGGATTGCATGGTGTATTAGGTGTTATGTGGTATATGTGCGTTATCATTGAGATGTGTGGTTTTGGAAGTAAGTATGCGTGTGAAATAAGTCTTATAACTATGGTCGCGAACATAATTATAAGGGTATTACACACGTGGACTTGTGACCATTATCGCATTGATTGATGTTTGTTGTTATATGTTGTGGTAGATGGTAAGTGATGTCATGTTGATGATGGTTGTATGGTTAGAGAAGTATTCTCTTAACCGTTTGGGCAACCATTATATATTGAGATGTGTAGGTGGTAAGATTCCACTCTACCTATCATATGATTGATACCTCAAATATCTGTTGGGATTAATATTGTGATATTTAAGATGGTTCATTTACTAGACACTCTGTTCGGATATATAGTTCTAAGTCTAGCGCCTCCTGTTCATACTATGTTGGTATGAAATTCTAATCCTTCTTATTCGGTGTTGTGATTGATGATAGTCCTTCAGATTTGTTTTCATTGGAAATTGGTACGATTCTTTGGTTATTCCATACATTCATTCCTCGGATGAATGTTATACTATTCTTCAAGTATTGTTGGTTCGTGACGAGTTGGTGTGGATATTTCAGTTCGAAGTTAAGAGGATGATATTGACAGCCTAGAGAGAGAGGTTCAAGGATGAGAACATGTAAGAAGAATGATTACTTGGTTTAGACCAGTAAATGGAAAAGAATGAAGATGGAGGAATGTACTTTGCGGACCAGCTATTGGTTTCATTGAGAGGAAGCGTAAGGACATCAATCATGCAAGGTATTTGATACATCCGAGAATAGATAAGACGTATTATTACCTTAGCAAGAGATGCATGGAGGAGTGGGTATGAAGGAGAATACCGATATTTTTGCAAGTGTTTGAAATGCTTGAAGGTAAAGGTTGTAGTCAACGATTATTAGGGTGTTGCAACAACCAGAGGTACCTGGAGATTTTATTAAGGAGGAGTTGGTGAGACTTTTCGCTCGGTGAGTTGGTAAAGAGCCATGGGGTGTCGCGTTGATCATCAAGAAACATGATGAAATACTTACTTCGCGATAGTGGTAAACGTGTTATAGAGTCTTGAGAATGCGTATGTAGATGAGTACGACTTATCATTCTCTAATGAGTGAACTAAGTGAGCGTACAAACCAGGCATTGGATGGTGAGCAGAGAGCATGGGTGTGTTTGATTTTGGAGGAAGCCGGGGTATACATTTACCCTTAGCTGAGTTCTCCTATATCAACAATTATCATTCTAGTATTGAGTATGTGTCGTGTGAAAAGTTGTATGGAAGGCAATGTAGGTCACCTGTTCTGTAGGCAAAGGTTGGAATAAGCCAACTAATTGGTCCTTAACTAGAACGAGAGACTACGAATAAGGTTTTCGGACTAAGGAAAGACTTAAGGCAGAAAGAGATCGCCAAAAGAGTTATGCGGATTATTGTCGTAAGCCTTAGAGTTTGGTGTTGGTGATATTGTGAGGTTAACAGTATCTCCTTGGAAGGGTGTTGTGCGTTTCGGTATGAAAGGCAAGCTAGCACTGATGAGGCGAAAAATGAACCGTTTTTAGGGGGTCATTTAAGCCGGAATTGGAATTTATTTGATCAAATATTGCCCTAAATCGTTCCTTTTGTGATTTTAGGTACTTTGGGAGTGAATTCTGGAAAAGGAAGCATTTTGGACGTTTTTGGAGCATAAAAGTGAAGAAAACGGCAAAGTCTTAATTTTCCTTGCTGGGAACAGTACCTGACGGCATCAAGAAGAATTTTATGACGGCGTCAAGAGCAAAATGGATGACGGCCCAGAGAAAACGTGACGACGTCAGAAGTAGGGCGTCAAGAGTAAATTTGGTGACGGCCTGGAGCAAGAATACACATGACGGCGTCAGCTATGGATCTAGGCAGTCAGAGAACTTTATTGGCGGCGAGATGACGACGTCAGATTTTTCCTCTTGACGCCGTCACCTCACAAAATCTATATATACTTTTCTATTTTTCATTCATTAGAGAGGAACTTGTGTGGAGAATATTAGGGTAAAACTTTATAAACCCTAGCTCGTTTGTAACAGTATTTTCAAGGGTTTTCACCCCTTGAAACCCTTCATGTTCAATTGAGATAAGTTTTCTTCCAATTCATTCAATATGTCTATGTGTTGTTTGAATATATCTTATGCTTGTCTCGATTTTAACATGCTAGGCTAGATTTATTGTGTGTTTGCTTAGATGTAATGAAACCTAGATGTTGATTTTAGGTTGATTGCTTGTTCATAGTTGTAATGGATGACTGATTTCAATGTTAGGCTTAAGAAAACTGGCAGATCTCCATTGTGTAACTTGCTTGAACGTCTTAAGAAACATGAACAGATGTGTACTAAGTTTTTATGGTTGTTGATGTATGCTCAATTATAGTGTATATTTATTTTCCGAAGAAATACTCGTGAAAGTATTTCCCCGGTCGTTCTCCCAACGAAGGTTCGAATGGAATTTCGAATAATCGAATTGGGAATCGTGTAGTGTAAAGTGTAAAGTGAAAGTGATTGTGAAATTCAAAATATGAAAAGATATAGTGAAATATGTAAAGAGTACAAGCTATATATGCACAAAAGTCTAAAACGTGAAAACGGAAATGCAAACGTAATTTTTAAATGTAACGTACGAAATAAAACGCGACTTTTATTTAAAAATGATCCTACAAATGTAAAACAAATTTCTAAAAATCTTAAACTATTAAAAATAATTTTGAGAAAAAGAAAAATATTTTTTTAACTTTTTGTTTATTTTCTATGATTTATTTTCTATTTATTGAATTAAAAAGTGATTAAAAATAATAGAAAATGTGAAAAATAATGGGAAAATTATGAAAACTAATTTGAAAATTCTAAAATATTATAAAAAAAATTTCTAAACTATTTTTGTATTTTTAAAAGCTTTTTCTGAATTTTTATGGATTTTTGATTATTAAAAATGATTTAAAAATGACTAAAGTCAACAAGAAATTAAGAAAAATACTTAGACTACTTGGAAAAATCTGGAAAAATTCCAGAAAATCAAAAATAAATTGGAAAACTTACAAAAAAATTTAGAAATAAAATTGAAAAGCAGAAGTGCTTATTTTGAAAGAAACAGCTTATGGCAAGTGCTTATTTATAAGCACTTGCCACAAAACTATACCAATTTTGAATCACAGATGAAAAATGCAACACTAAGCTCAAATAAGCTCAGAAATGACAGATATAAGCAAAGATTCAATAGGTATAAGCAATAAGAAATTCAACAATAAGCTCAAGCTATAGCAGAATAGAAAACAGATAAGCTAGCAACTAGGAACTGAGGGAAATAGCTAAGTTACAGCTAAAACAACTCAGAAATATCAACAAACCATAAGCACAAACACAATAAGATACTAGCAGCCCTCAATGATCAAATCAGAAAAACAGTCTAGTACCACTTATTGCAGGCTTTAAAAAGCTATTCTAAAAAGCTACAAACTAGAATGCGAGAGGGGCAAAATGAACTCTATACTACTGAGAACACAATTCAACTAAAATCCTACTCAGTTTCAATCCTTAGCTACTCTAAAAATACTCTAATTGAGCAGTTGATGAAGACCTAAACAATGAACACAGTTGACTACTACAAATCCTACACTTATTGACTTTTGTTCAATTTCAATTAAGCAATCTACTCCTATATGTTATTATAAGCTAATATTACACTAGATAAAGCTACTAAGATCTATTATGCAACTACCACTTCACTTATACTAACTGTATTCAATTTACTTAACTGCTAATGAAATTAGAAAACTAATTTGACTTTTTAGTGAAACAACCTACTGTTTTTATAATCTAAATAACTATCACTACTCTTGTGAAACCTGTGTGTAACCAAAAAACAGCATTCTAACCTCATCTATATACAATAACTGCTAGATCCAAACACCCCCTAATCTAACCAATATAACTAAAAATTGAAGCAAGAAACTACAAGCTACCAAACTGATGATCAAAACAATTAAACTAACAGTAAATAAAGCAGAATCAACAATCAACTATAATAGAAACAATCAGAAACACAGAATCACAAGCAATACACTTAAATGAAACAAAAATGAAATAGAACTTACAAATTTGAATCCCCTCAGCTCAAAAGAGAGGGGTTCACTATGCTTGCCTGTCTCTAGACAGGCTCAACCCTCTACTTTCTGATATGGCCAGCCAAATCCACTTCAGTTCACCAATTTCCAACTTAGTTGACCAATGTTTGACTTTGAATGAAAAATTGTAAGAGAACAAGTTTAATTCTAAATCAATAAGCTCACTAAAACTAGTAAGCTGAGATGAGATGTAAACAAGCTAGTGAAACTTTACTAAAAGCTTAATCAAACCAGAAACTTATTTTTTATTTTTTTTTATATTTTTCTTTGAATATTTATGAAACTTAATCAACAACTAAAACTTAATTTGTAATGAAACAGTAAACAAAATAGATTCAAAACTATTATACTACTGAGATATAAAGAGATTTAAACTAAAACAATTTAACTAAAACAATAAATTGAAAATGATTTAAGATAAAAGAAGATTTCATTGAAATAAGAAGCATTACAATTAAGCTAAGCTATTACAAAGTAATTTTGGTAGAGTTTGGCTACTCCAAACTCCACACTAATACAAGCTAATTAATACTCTATTTATAGGAGAGGTGAGGAGGTGAGCTCACGGATTGCCAAGCTGGCAATCCGTGTGAGTTGTGTTAGTTTGCATCATCTAATAGCCCTCTGATCATTCCAATCCTTTGCAAAACTGATAACAGCCCTTGATTAGATCCCTATGACGCGTCTCTTCCAATCACCAGCTGCCATGTGTACATTTTTGAGCTTCTTTAGATACTTTGACACGTCTGACATCCCTCTGACCTTCTAGAAGCATGTTGATTTGACATAAACGCCCTTAATTGCGGTCAATTTTATGTACGGTCAATCTAGGGTTCATGGAAGTTCTGGGTAAAATGGTTTTGGGGGAAAAAATGGGACGCGGGGTAAATATTTATTATTTATTTGACTTTTTGACCCTTGACCCGTTATTGATATTACTTTGACCGAGGGATTGGATCGGGTAAAGGATGGTTGGGCTTGGATAATTTTTGGGGTTTGTATTTATAAAGTGAAACTTGGGCCAAGGTTTGTGATGACGTATAGCCTATATATGGGCCACAAGCCCAAATGATAGACATTACTTGCACCTAAGCCCACCATGAGTGGGCTACCATGACAATGGTACGGGCTGTAGTATTAACGCCTTGGGTCCACGAGGCCCAAAGCGCAACTAAACCCACCGGGTACACGATAAGGATTATCTATTCATAGAATAGATATCCTTTCCTTGGATAAGCACCACGAGTGCGAAGAGTAAGGAGCAAGAAACACGGTTTCTTAGCCCCTATATATATAATCATACGATTCTCATTCAAGGTACGATATTCAACCCTAACTCTTTACGAGAACCCTAAATCGATTACTTACTCTCACGCCGGAGTCTAATCGGGGGAAACAATCCCTCGATAAGCCTAACGGTGTTGTCTTATTTTCTTAGTACGCAGGTAACAAGTGCTAAGAAGTGAATTGGTACGAGAGCCTAAGCCCATAACCAGGTACGCCCAACTTTTGTATCAACAAGTGGCGCCATCCGTGGGACCCTACTAAGAACCAAACACTAGAATGACGAAGCATAAGAATTCAAGTCAGCGGACTCCGCAGTCAGAAAAACGTGACCATCAGAGGAAGAATCGACAAGATTCAACCTCTAGACAGGTTGCTTGGACAACCAGCGCACCTGATCACCAAGAGGCAGGGACAAGCCAACCTCTTCCAGCGACGGAACTACCTATAATTTCTTCAGTGGTCCCAAGCGTTGAGGAACTCCAACGCACCCTCTTCACCACTCCTCATCAGGCTACACCCGCAGTGAACAACACTGTGCCGCCAGGCGCGCCTGAACGGAACAGGGCGCCTAACATTGAGGCAGAAATTCTTGCAACAACTGAGGACGCACCGGATCTAACTTTGGGAAACTTTGTATCCCAAAACTATGAAACATTAACTGCCCTCATGCAAGAAGAAGCAACAAGAAGAGCAAGCGCGGGCCTACAAGCCCGACTCAATTTTGGTCCTGAACGCGAACCATCACCATTGCGTCACCCACGAGGAAGACGCGCAGAACGTACCACTATCCATGATAGGTTGGGTACGATATCTGATTCACAATACTCAGGAGACAGCGAGAGGCGCACCAACGTCCACTCCAGACTTGGCAGTCGGGGAATACAAGATCGACTAGGGCCTCAACATTCGCCAAGCCAAGGATCTTCCAAACCAGGGAGTAGGAGGGTTCAAGACAGATTGGGGGGAAGAAGATCCCCAAGCAGAGATCCCTCAAGCTCTTCTTCTGAAAGAAGCCGGCGCAAGCGCCGAAAAAGAGACTACCCTTCTTCCAGCGACTCCTCGGACAACGAGGACAAAGAAACAGGACACTGGAAGTCAAGAGGAAGACGTCGTGAGGAAGAGAATGAAGATATGTCCCTCCCATGGCGACGCCAAAAAATTGATGCGTTTACGCGGCGCATCAGCGATTACTCAGATCGCAAACGCAGACGCATGCCCGCTAATGTAAAAACATACGATGGAACAGGTGATCCTGACGACCACCTAAAAATTTTCGAATCAGCCGCAACAATCAAAAATTGGCCACAGCCTGTGTGGTGCCATATGTTTAATTCCACGTTAGTGGGAAACGCGGGCACATAGTTTAGTAAACTCCCACGTAGGAGCATTGGGGGATTCGAGGAACTACGGAAAGCATTCCGCCTCAACTTCACCCAGCGAAAGAAGTGCGCTAAAAACCCTGTGGAGCTAGCAAGAGTGAAACAGCGTCAAGGGGAATCAACCAGCGCTTTTATGGAACGTTTCAAGGATGAGTGTATACAAGTTAAAGCATGTCCTGAAATCCTAAAAATTTCAGGGTTCATGAATGGGATCAATAACCCAGAACTCATCCGCAAGCTGAACGACAAAGTTCCACAAACCTTTGACGAGTTAACAAAGCGCACTAGATCCTTTATACAAGGAGAAGCAGCTGCTGCGGATAGCAAAAAAGGTTATTCAAACTATAGGCAACAAGAACAGCCGCGGAGACAATCCAATGATCAGAATAACAACCGCAGCAGGAATTATCGCAGTGGAAGAGACAACGACAAATATACTCCTCTCACTAAGACTCCGAGAGAGATATTTGTAACAGAAGGTGCGAACTTCCCAAAACCACCACCGATGCGCACTGCAGAAGAAAAGCGCCTAGGTGGTGGATACTGCGAGTACCACGGCCAAAAAGGCCATACAACCAACGAGTGCGTCCAACTAAAACAACTAATTGAAAAGCTAGTTAGAGAAGGAAGGATGGACCACCTCGTAAAAAACATCAAGGAAGGAAAAGATAAACAGAGAAACGGGGGTAAGAAAGAACCCCCAAAGGAAAAAGCTGATACTATATACATGATACAGTCATGGCAACGCAAGATAAAGCAAAAAGTCAGCCAAAAATTCTCTCCAGAAAAAGAGATATCCTTCCCTACTATAGCTGCGGACAACGCAGTCGTGGAGCCTCTAACCATTGAGATACATACAGGGGGACATGACATCCACCGCATGTACATTGATGGTGGAGCATCCGCGGACATCCTGTAGGATCACTGTTTCAAAAGGCTGCGACCTGAAATCCAAAGTCAGTTGATACCAGCTACAATGTCATTAACAGGATTCACAGGAGAAAAGATTTGGCCCATGGGGCAGTTACGCTTATTGGTGGTCGTAGGAGATGAACAACACTCAACCGCGACATGGATAAACTTTATGGTAATAAGGTCTCCTTCACCATACAATGGTATCATTGGAAGACCGGGAATATCATCCATGCGCGCGGTACCATCTACAGCGCACGAAATGCTTAAATTCCCAGTGGAAGGAGGAGTGGTCACTCTCTATAACACGACAGTACCACCAAGAGAATGCATCGCAGTAACAACTGAAGCGAAGACTATTCCAGAACAGCGCACGGAAAAAACGCCAAATTTAAAAGTCGCTATTCACCCAGATTATCCGGAACAACAAGTTTCGATTGGAGGATCTTTATCTGACAAAGGTAAAGCAGCCGTATGCGCACTCTTGCAAAAGAACCTAGACATCTTTGCATGGGAACCAAAGCATATGACGGGAGTACCACGCTCTATCACAGAACATAAGCTACAAATCCGACAAGGATACCCTCCAATACGACAAAAGAAGCGCGGCCAGGCCCCAGATCGTGCAAAGGCTATTCTGGAAGAAGTACATAAGCTCGTAGACGCAGGCATCATGCGCGAAGTATACTATCACGACTGGCTCTCTAACCCAGTTATGGTAAAGAAGAGCGATGGCAGTTGGAGGATGTGCGTGGACTTTACGGACCTCAACAAAGCATGTCCGCAAGACTGCTATCCACTGCCAGAGATAGACTGGAAGGTTGAGTCCTTATGCGGATACCCCTTCAAATGCTTCCTAGATGCATATAAAGGGTATCATCAGATCCAGATGGCAGTGGAAGATGAAGAAAAAACAGCTTTCCACACCAGTCAAGGAGTATACTGCTACACCAAAATGCCTTTTGGCCTGAAGAATGCAGGCGCGACATACCAACGACTGGTGGACACAGCCTTCGAAAAACAAGTAGGCCGCAACTTGGAAGTCTATGTTGACGACCTTGTCATAAAAAGCCATACAGAGGATGAATTGGTGCGCGACATCGAGGAAACATTCCGAACGTTTGGGCGGATCAACATGAAGTTAAATCCAAAAAAATGCACCTTTGGCGCGACCGAAGGGATGTTCCTTGGATACCTGATAGAACCCGATGGAATCAAGCCTTGCCCAGAAAAGACAAAGGCCGTTATTGATCTCCCCTCACCGCGCACACTCAAAGAAGTCCAATCACTGAATGGAAAGTTAGCGGGGCTAAACCGTTTCTTATCTAAGTCAGCAGACAAATCTCTTCCCCTCTTTAAAACACCCACGAGGTGTACAAAAAAGGGAGACTTTTGCTGGACTACCGAAGCGGAAGAAGCTTTCCAACAACTCAAAAACCATCTGGCATCTCTTCCCAAACTTGTCGCACCGCGACCAGGGGAAGAACTAATCATGTACCTATCGGCAACCCATGGAGCAGTCAGCGCCGTTCTATTGACAGACAGAAACTCCGTCCAGACACCCATATATTTCGTAAGTAAAGCCCTAAAGAAAACAAAGACTAACTACAGCGCTATGGAGAAGTTGGTCTTAGCTCTAGTATTCGCAGCCAAAAGGTTGCGCAGATACTTTCAAGCGCATCCAATAGTTGTAATCACTGATCAGCCAATCAAACAAGTTATCTCTAAGCCTGACGCATCAGGACGCTTACAAAAATGGAGTGTACTGTTAAGTGAGTATAACATCTCATACAGACCGCGCACTGCAATCAAAGGACAAGTCCTAGCCGATTTTATCGTGGAAAAGCCAGACAGCGACGGCCCGACATCTGCAGCTAAAACAGATTTACAGGAACCCTGGATTCTGTTCACGGATGGATCTTCGTGTGTAGAAGGATCAGGCGCAGGCCTTATTCTCACAAATCCAGAAGGTATGGAATTCACCTATGCGCTACGCTTTGAATTCACAGCCACAAACAATGAGGCAGAATACGAAGCCCTACTAGCTGGACTACGTATTGCAATTCAAATGGGGGTTCGCAACCTAGAAGCAAACGTAGATTCGCGACTGGTCGCTAACCACGTGCTAGGTGAATACGAGGCCAAGGATGAACACATGACCCAATACCTGGAAAAGACAAAATCTTTGATCAAAAACTTTGATAGGTTCACAATAAAACAGGTGCCTAGAGGAGATAACAAGAAGACGGACACACTCAGCAAGATCGCATCCACAAGCTTCGCACACCTCTCAAAACAGGTATTGGTAGAAACCCTAAGAAACAAGTCAATCTTGGAGAGGGAGATATCAACGGTGATAGTAGAACAAGATCCTACATGGATGACACCTATCATCGAATTTATTAGCAAGGGAGTCCTACCCCAAGATCATAAAGACGCTCGAAGAATACGCCGCGCAGCGCAACAATTTGAACTACGCGACAATGTACTCTATCGACGATCTTTTTTACAGCCATGGCTCAGATGTGTTGGACCCCTTCAAGCAGAATACGTCCTCCGCGAAATTCACGCTGGATCATGTAGTATGCACTCAGGGCCACGATCCGTGGTGGCAAGCGCTCTAAGGTCAGGATATTATTGGCCAACAATGCATCGTGATGCACGCGATCTGATAAGAAAATGCAGTAATTGCCAAGTACATAGACCAATTCCGCGCCGACCACAACAAGAGCTGACACCAATTACCTCACCATGGCCATTTTACATATGGGGTATTGACATCGCAGGACCATTCCCTGTCGCAGCTGGAGGAGTAAAATTCCTCATCGTAGCCATAGACTACTTCACAAAGTGGATCGAAGCAAAAGCGGTGGTGAACATCACGGGTAACCAAGTCAAGCGCTTTGTTTGGGACAACATTGTCTGTCGCTTCGGCCTACCGGGCAAGATCATATCAGACAACGGAAAACAATTCTGTGATAACCCATTCAAAGATTGGTGCGCACAATTGAACATCACACAACACTTTGCTTCAGTCAAACACCCACAAACCAATGGCCTAGTTGAGCGCGCAAATCGCAGTCTAGGCGAAGGAATAAAAGCGCGCCTTGACAGACACAAAGGAAAGTGGGTAGACGAGCTCTCGCACGTCTTGTGGGCGCATCGCACGACAATCAAAACCAGTACTGGCGACACGCCATTTTCCCTAGTCTATGGAACAGAAGCCGTCATACCAGCCGAGATAGGAATGCCAACTATACGCACAGCAGAGGTCAACGTCACGACAAATGACGAGGAACGGCGCATAGACTTAGACATACTGGAAGAAAGACGCGAACGCGCAGCTATACGCGAAGCAAAGGCTAAGGCAAAAATGAAGAAGTATTATGATGAAAAAGTCAAACACACTTCATTCAGACCAGGAGACTTTGTTTACCGCGCCAACGATGCGAGCCACGCAGAAGACACGGGCAAGCTCGGGCCCAAATGGGAAGGACCTTACGAGGTCACAGACGCGCTCGGCAATGGCGCATACAGGCTGCGCGATATGGAAGGTCACGACCTGGCGCGCACCTGGAACATTTGCAATCTCAAAAAATGTTACTTTTAGGCTACGGCCCTTTCACAAACACACTTGCATCCTACGAGGTGCCCAATAAGTGTTTGTCTTTCTTTTCTTTTCTAGGAATTGTATTTTCTATTTTTTCTAATTACTTGCAAGTATTAATAAAATGTTATGGTTTCTAGCTAACTCCATAGCGCACTTTACTTTATTGCATATATGTCAATATTGTTTATCTTATATTTCTGCCTACATGGCGTGCATGCACCACTTAAAGACCCACGAAGGCATAAAGGATGAGTTAACCTACTAATTTACTCGTTGAATAAGAGGGTTGCAAACCCATCAACATTGGATCATGTATCCTTGCTAAGCGCCTTACTCTTGAGACGTCGAGGTAAGTTTCACATGCGCACCCCACGACGGATGCGCATATACCAAGTACACCGTACGAGCTTAGCAATATAACGAGCCAAGACACTTGGTCAAATAATAAAACTTCGCAAACAATGCAAGTATAATTCTTCAAAGTCACGCACTTAAAACACTTAGTTAAAAAAGCAAACTTAGCAGACAATGCAAGTATACTCAAAGTCACGAACTAAAAACAAAAAATGTATCTTATTCCACATTTATTAATAAATTACAAGGAAAGATACACAAATATACAAAAAGCCTATATACTATGGCGATGCTCAGGATTCTCCTCTGGAGCGGCGGAACTCCCCGCTTCCTTAAGCTTACTCAAGGTTATGGCATCCTGCATAGATACGGTCGGAACGCTTACAGCCACGCCATCTGATCTAGGAAGGTGTGCAGTGCCAATGCCACACATTACAGCCTTGCCCTTGATACCCTTCTTCACAGCAACCCTCTGCTCATGTCGCTCTAGCACCTCTTTCAAAGGAATTTCCTTTTCAAGAGCAAAAGGCTTAAGGATATCGCGAGGCCGCGCGAACACAGGGACTTGAAGCTGCGAGACATCAGGTTTTAGATAGTAATCTAATTCCTCTTCCGCGTTCTCCACAAGATGGCGCTGCAAAGTCAGACCCGCCATCAGCACAGCTATGGGGTCATCTTGATCGCGCTCCAACTTCCCTATATGCGGCAACTCAAGAACCTTCAGCCCCGCCATTGCCTGCAGCAGCTCATCATAAGCCGTAGGGCTGTAACCAGGGACTTCCGCCAAGTCCTTCTCCAGCAGCTTGGCCTCATGAAGGTCCTCCATGGCCTGCGATCGACCACGCGCAATCGCGCAGTGCACAACCTTTCCAAAAGCTTCCACTACCTCAGCGGACTCTAGTGTGCTCAGGGCTGCCAGGCGCAGCCCATGGCTAATCAACCATCTGCATTCACAAAAGCAAATTTGGTGTAAGTAAACAACATGGTGGTAAAGTAATTATAATGACAAAGTAAACGAAAATACCTGCGCTCGGCTATAGTAGACATCAGATGGGGGTACAACTCCTCGTCATACTCTATGCTGAGGGCGCGCAGTTTTTCCTCTTGCATCGCAATCGCCTTCTCGATGCGCCCCTGAAATTCCTGAACGCTAGCATGATGCTCCGCCCTCTTCTCTTCAAGATAAGACACTGACCAGGAAGTCTTAGCCTTTATTTGCTCAAGCTTAGACCTCGCGTATTTAAGGTCAGCTAATATGCTCACCTTATCTTGAGCAATCTTTTCAGCATACGCCTTTGAGGCCCCCAGCTCCACTTGCGCATCAGCCAACTGCGCACGGAGGGTCGCCAACTCCTCCTCCTTTTGGGCAAGAGCACGGCTCTCCCCAGCATACCTCCCTTTCAGCTGAGCCACAAGCTCAGCTTGGCGCGCGGTGGTCGCAGCCAGCTCATCCATTAGCTGCTGCGCCTCACCCCCATCAGCAACCTTGGTCTTCCCCTCCCTGTTTTCATTCTGCGGAGAGGAAACCTCATCCACGAAGACCCCATCACCCTTCGCGGCGTCATCCCTATGCAACAGAAGCAATCAACAAATATTACAACAAGTAATATGATAAAAAAAAAAGATGAGAAAAATGCACACTTACAGAAACGGAGAAACATCATCAACCTTCAACCGTGCGCCGGAGGTAGAGGTCTCTTCCGCGTTCGACTCTGCGTCTCTGATGACGTGTCGACGCCTCTTCCTGGTGCCACTGGCTCTAGCCTCTCCCTTGCGCTTCGAATTCTGCGCAACCTCCTCCCTCAGCACCTCCTCAGGTTTCAGGATCTGGATGCTGTCAGACGACCCTGATCGCGCTTCCTCATGCGCCACTTCCACATCTGGCACCGCCTCCACAGTGGGCGCCACCTCCGCGTTGGGTGGTACACTCTGAACGGGCGTCACTAGGAGTGGTGGCGTGTCCTCGGGGACCGTCGCAGGCAGAACGGTCAAGTGCCCCGCGGTCGCCTCCAGCAAGGGCTGCTCTCCTTCCTTCAGAGGACGCACCCCTATGGTTACCTGCTTTGGCTTGTCCAGCTTGACCACCGTGAACAGATCCATCTCTGCGCACATCAAACGAAGCAATAAAAAACAAAAGAGATTAGTTATTAAAGGTGCGAAGACAAGAATAAAGGACTTACAAAGAAGGAAGTATAAGGAATGAACACCCACCTCGGCCATCCTCACTTAAAAAAGTAGGAACCTCATCTGCAGCGCCAAAATAAGCGCGACTCAACCCCACATGTACCAAAAACTCCTCCGGATAGGGGTTAATGGCCAGTCGATTGGCATCTAAAGTTTGCGCGTCAGCAAGACTGTAGGAACCGGGTGCGGGGCACCCATCCCTTGGTAAGGATTCCTGAGTATAAAACTCAAAGGGAGAGGGAAAGACTACGTCATCTACCCAAAAGAAGAACTCCCTCCAATTCTTGAGGGCGTCAACTTTTTCCGTATAACACTGAAGCGCCCCCTGGCGCTTCGCAAAGGAAACCCAACCATTTGACCACGTTGTGTGGTAAAAGGAACGGAACAAGGCCACGGTCGGTTCTATCGCAAGTAAACGGCAGTTTACTTCAAAATTTGACACCTTCGCCGCACCTATACAGTGCAGCTGAGAGATGTGAAGACGACAGTAATTGAGCAAATCGCTCAGAAAAATAGATATGGGTACGCGGTAATTCGCGTACTCAAAAAATTTTGTGTATAGCCCTATCTTCCCTTCGGGGAAGTCAGCTATACGCGCGTCGACATCTGGAGCCTCTGGATGTACATCCAAAGGCACGAAATAGTCGGAAGTGAACTGAATAACGTCCTCAATGGACATCGCGGAGCGAAACTCCTCCAATTGAGCAACCATTTTCATTTGCAAAACTAAGTGGGACACACACAAATTACCTACGAAAGTAAAGTAAGTCTATTTGCAAAAAACGCTCTCGAAGAAGGTGAATAGTGAGTAAGTGTGTGTTTTACTGTGTGTGTGTAAAAATGGGGGGCGGTGACTCTTATATAGCGTGGTAAAAACCCTAATTTCTCTCCACGTGGATCCCACTAACGAAAACGTGTGGCTGGAACTGAACCGGTACACGCACTTTTTCCTGATTTACGAGGGCCACGTGGATACTACCCCCAATTTTCGAGGTATACATTTGAAATACCTATGACTAGGTGCATTGCACTTTAAATGGGCGGCAATATTTCAATGTTTTCCCGCTACGCTTACCGCTGTTAATATAAGTCTAGTATCCGCGGCTACGCGCCGCGCACACTAGACTGGGGGGACATGATGACGTATAGCCTATATTTGGGCCACAAGCCCAAATGATAGACATTACTTGCACCTAAGCCCACCATGAGTGGGCTACCATGACAATGGTACGGGCTGCAGTATTAACGCCTTGGGCCCACGAGGCCCAAAGCGCAACTAAACCCACCGGGTACACGATAAGGATTATCTATTCATAGAATAGATATCCTTTCCTTGGATAAGCACCACGAGTGCGAAGAGTAAGGAGCAAGAAACACGGTTTCTTAGCCCCTATATATAGAATCATACGATTCTCATTCAAGGTACGATATTCAACCCTAACTCTTTACGAGAACCCTAAATCGATTACTTACTCTCACGCCGGAGTCTAATCGGGGGAAACAATCCCTCGATAAGCCTAACGGTGTTGTCTTATTTTCTTAGTACGCAGGTAACAAGTGCTAAGAAGTGAATTGGTACGAGAGCCTAAGCCCATAACCAGGTACGCCTAACTTTTGTATCAACAGTTTGGTATTTGTATATGGATTTTCAGATTTTAGATAGCAAGGACCAATTGTGTAGTTTGTAAAACTCCAAGGACTGATTCTGCCAATTGATGATTCTTCAAGGGTAGATTATGAGAAATTGAGCTCAAATATGAGAAATCCTTCCCGACTTCGGCTTTTGAACCTTCTTTAAAATCTCGTGCTCGTGTTGCTTTGTTTTGTCCATTTTTACAATATCTTTACCTGCACATCACAAACACAAAAACAATACAAATTTGGCATTCATAGTCAGGTTTTTGGTCGTTTTGGTCCGATATTTAGGTATAAAGGTATGTGTAAATTAACATATACCAAAATCCCCCAGACTAAGGTATTGTCGTGTCCTCACGTAATGTGATCAATTCACGCTTTTGGGATAAATAATTTCAAAACTCTTCCTACTAACTTTGTAAAGTAGCAAGGAGGTTCGAAAGAAGTAATAAAATCATTTATTCCCGAAAACGCTCCGCTTTCCAAAATTTTTCCTTTATTCCTTTATTCCACTTACACTTCTATTTTTGTATTTTTCATTCTTCATACTTGTGACGGTTTGCTGAACTTTCATTATTTTGCAATAATTATTAGGGTCAACGAGTAGAAACACTTTTCATAGAAAAGTGACCGTACGGTTAAAAATCGTCATCCTTGATTTTTCACAAGTCCCCAAACTAAGCGTACAAACGAGATCACAGCTTATCTACAAGTTAGATGCTAACACTACTCATAATAGTTACTTGTGGAAACTCCTTACTCCCATGTCCTAAGTTTTGTATCTCAATATTTTACTTTTGTTGAGAAATGAATTGCTTCATATTTTCTCGTTTCACTATTTTTTAGTCCGATAGTGACACCTAAGTTTAAACGATAAGTAGTTATTCATTTTCTCTTAAGAACCACTGCAATAGAAATTCGGTCCATATCAAAAAATTTTGGTACATACAACATCATAAATATAAGTTGCGGAGTACTACACGTGCACCTCATGTGTCCAATTCAGAATTACACACATGCACCTCACGTGCCAACAACTTATTTACATTCAAGCTCTTATTCATCATAACTTTCAACTTTCAACTTTCAACTTTCAACTTTCATTTTTTTATTTTTTATTTTTTATTTATTTATTTATTTTTTTTCACTTTTCTCATATTTTTCATACTTTTCACTTTTTTTTTTCTTTCTTGACTTTTTTTCATAACATCAATGGAAGCTTATCGGGTAGCTCAAAAACCACATAGATAATCAACTTTTGACTTTTGATTTTTACTTTTTGATCTTATTTTTGATGTTCCTTGATATGTACCCACCTTCTAAAGCAAAAATTCTCTTAAGAAAACAAAGAACTAAATATTATTCAAACCTAAATACCACTAATTAACCTAGAACATCTATTATATATGGATGACGTATCTGATGGGAGTAAAAAGCCACAAGTACCTCTTATGAACTCTAAAGAGAACCACTACTCCACGTTTAGCATCTAACTTCTAAATAAACTCTATCATTTCTCGCTCTTCACAATTTAAGATTCCAAATAATGAAATCAGCGAATACTTAGCCGATAATCAGCCACGCATATATAAAGTCAGTTACGAAAACTTGCAAATTCTAGAAGAAGAATTCTCGTTTTCTAGCTCCTGATGTAAAAGACTAGCGAAAGCTTTTAAGCTGCGCATGTATAAAGTCAATTACGGGAACTTGCAGATTCTTAAGAAAGAATTCACATTTTATAGCTCCTGGTGTACAAAACTAGCACAAGCTTATGTGATTATCATTGGTTAAGGGAACAAGCTAGGGCTCAACACGCCCGGTCAAGTCAAAATATTTATTCCTACTCTCGCCAGCAAGAAAGTCAACGATGTGTCAAAACACTTATTCAAACTTTATTATATTTTTGTACAACTTTTTCACTTTTTCTCATTTTTTTGTGTTTTTTCATGACTTCTTCATCAATTATTTTTTTCAAAATTTTTTGAAATTTTCAATTTTTTTTTTTTTTTTTTTTTTTTTTTTTTTTTTTTTTTGGTGGAAAAACGGGGTTGCAAGAGTGCACGACATTTGTGAAAAATGCAAGGTCAAAATCGAATCGAAGATTCACCCTCCCCCAGACTAGAATGAAACATTGTCCTCAATGTTTTACGGGTTAAGGTAATCCTAACAAAATTCTAGGCCGTTTATTAATTATGCCAAAGAAAACGTTAGTCGATAAGATTCACGGATATAGGGTTTCCAATAAGCACCGATGAATGAAACTCGAGCGGAGAGAAGATAACGAGCACGAGAGTCATCATAAATCGCGGACAATCCTAACAAGCATCACAAACAACCACGGAACACAAGAGTAGAAGAGGCACCCCCTCCTCACGTTATTTGTTAGAAAATAGAAAATAAGAAGATGAAATTGGATAAGCATGGGTTGCCATCCACGAAGCGCTTTGTTTTTGATTTCCGAGTCACGTAGCTTGACTCGATCCCCGAATTAATTCGTCCTTGGGGAGAGCAGATGGAACGTACGCCCGACATAATAAACGAAAATGCCGGGGTCAAAAACGGTGTCTTCACTCCCGGTGGAGTGGAAAGAAGAAATGATGGTATAAGCATAGAATGGTTTAAACACTTGGATGATAAAAGGAACATCTTGTTCAAAACTTTCGTCCACCACTTCAAAAATATCATCATTCATATCGAATTCAAAATCTTCATCGGGTGGTTTCGCGGGCGGACGAGAAGAAGATAAATCGGTAAGAATATTTCTTCGAATGTCATTCTCGTCATTCCCAATACCCGGTGGCATCAATTCATCCATAGCAAGAAATCGATCGACATCCTCTAAAAGAGGGTCACGTGACGGATTTTCGGAAATAAGCACAGAATCAATCTCAATAGTAAAACTTTCATAATCCGGAAGAGAGATATCAGCATGAATAGTGGGATTGCCACTACTCGTCTTTTCAAATCGAAAGATTTCAAGCTTGGGTAAGAAATCACTATCCATATCGGGGATAGGAGAAGAAGTCAGATGATCATTTAATGCTTCAATTCGAGAGATAAGAAGATTGACATTCAATAATGTTTCACGTAGAGCTTCATCTTGTATTTCCGTATCAACATCTTCGTCATTCTCTTCTTCTAAACTTACGAGCTCAGAAGGTTCTTCATCAACATAATCAATTTCTCCACAAGATATAGAATCGTCATCGTCAGAATCGGAGAATATCTCAACACGATTATCATCAAACGGTATATCATTCGTATCAACATGATTATCAAGACGATTATTTTCAACAAATTTATCATCACCGTTAGAAATTTCCCCGGACTCACTTGGGATTGGGACGAGGTTCTCAACACTAGACTTATTGAATTCGTCCGATTCCGTTGCCGGAATAGTGTTTGGATGCTCGTCCCCTATTTTTAGAGAGTCCTCGAGTTCTACGGAAGGAGAGATAGATTCCCTTTGAGGGTTAAGAACAATCGTAATCATGGGATCATCATCGTCGTACATACAACACTCACAGAATTTAGCTTTTCTTTCTTCGGCAAGAAGTTCTTCCATTTATTTCACATGAGGCTCAAGAGTATGCGCATAACGATTAGCCACCCATTCTTTTAACATCTCGATAACGGATTTCATTTCATCAATTAATTCAATCGGAACTTGAAACTTCTTGGGAATTTGTGGGGGTTGGTTAAAACCATAAGAATTGTAATATGAATTCGGCTCATAAAAATTTTTAGACGATCCCCCACAATGTTCAAAATTTGATGAATTTTGAAATGAATTATTATTGGAATACGGGTCTTGCTCATAAGAGTTTTGAGAAAGATGATTGAAATCATTTTGAGGATAATTATCAAAGCTCGGATCGTAAGCGTAAGACGTGTAAGCACTCGGGCCATAGCACATACAATTAGCGTATCCACATTCATTACAAAAACATACCCCACAAGGCACTCCTTCTTCGGAAGGGTTTCCACAATTATAGCAATTAAACGAAGGTGGTGGTGGTGTTGGATTGTTATCGGGAACGTTTGACGAATTGTTGAACGATCTTTGATCATACGCGGGAGAATTACAATTCCAACAAACGCCATCATGAATATTATCACCACATTGGTCGCACGTACACCACACACACAACCCTCCGAAGAAAGGTTCTCCACAATTAAAACAGATTGGATCCATGAGAATTAAACATGAGAGAGTTTGAGAAAAAGAATCAAATTTTAGAGGAATAGAAGATTATTTTTTTGGTTTTTATATTTATAGAAAAACAAATCACAAAAACTTTTATTTTCTTTTTGTAAAACGTTACGTTAATTGAAACTGTTTCTTTCAAAACCACGCGCGACGGGATGGGAGAGAAGAATGGATCTCTCTTCAGCTAGCAATTTAATGTCTTAGCTTCCGTATTTCTCGCTTAATCGGTTGTAGTAATTGAAATAATCCGATAAACAACTAATTTCACGTTTATGTTATATTGTGAGACTTATTTGGTTTACAACGCCCTCCCTTCCACGGGAGAGTCGAGGCTGTAACTTTTATTATTTTTTTGGTATTTTTGTAAACACTTTAGGAAAAGTGTTTTGAATTTTTTAATTTTTATAGAAATATATATATACAAAATAGAGGAAGGCTTAACAAAACACGATTTTTCAAAACGATATTCAAAAACTCACTTCGACCTTCCCTGGCAACGGCGCCAAAATTGATTCAATCGTTTGATTCAGTCGTTGTAGTATAGTGGTAAGTATTCCCGCCTGTCACGCGGGTGACCCGGGTTCGATCCTCGGCAACGGCGCCAAAAATTTGATGTATGCTCAATTATAGTATATATTTATTTACCGAAGAAATACTCGTGAAAGTATTTCCCGGGTCGTTCTCCCAACGAAGATTCGAATGGAATTTCGAATAATCAAATTGGAAATCGTGTAGTGTAAAGTGTAAAGTGAAAAGTGATTGTGAAATTCAAAATATGAAAAGATATAGTGAAATATGCAAAGAGTACAAGCTATATATGCACAAAAGTCTAAAACGTGAAAACGGAAACGCAAACGTAATTTTTAAACGTAACGTACGAAATAAAACGCGACTTTTATTTAAAAATGATCCTACAAATGTAAAACAAATTTCTAAAAATCTTAAACTATTAAAAATAATTTTGAGAAAAAGAAAAATATTTTTTTAACTTTTTGTTTATTTTCTATGATTTATTTTCTATTTATTGAATTAAAAAGTAATTAAAAATAATAGAAAATATGAAAAATAATGAGAAAATTATGAAAACTAATTTGAAAATTCTAAAATATTATAAAAGAATTTTCTAAACTATTTTTGTATTTTTAAAAGCTTTTTCTGAATTTTTATGGATTTTTGATTATTAAAAATGATTTAAAAATGACTAAAGTCAACAAGAAATTAAGAAAAATACTTAGACTACTTGGAAAAATCTGGAAAAATTCCAGAAAATCAAAAATAAATTGGAAAACTTGCAGAAAAATTTAGAAATAAAATTGAAAAGCATAAGTGCTTATTTTGAAAGAAATAGCTTATGGCAAGTGCTTATTTATAAGCACTTGCCACAAAACTATACCAATTTTGAATCACAGATGAAAAATGCAACACTAAGCTCAAATAAGCTCAGAAATGACAGATATAAGCAAAGATTCAATAGGTATAAACAATAAGAAATTCAACAATAAGCTCAAGCTATAGCAGAATAGAAAACAGATAAGCTAACAACTAGGAACTGAAGGAAATAGCTAAGTTACAGCTAAAACAACTCAGAAATATCAACAAACCATAAGCACAAACACAATAAGATACTAGCAGCCCTCAATGACCAAATCAGAAAAACAGTCCAGTATCACTTGTTGCAGGCTTCAAAAAGCTATTCTAAAAAGCTACAAACTAGAATGCGAGAGGGGCAAAATGAACTCTATACTACTGAGAACACAATTCAACTAAAATCCTACTCAGTTTCAATCCTTAGCTACTCTAAAAATACTCTAATTCAACAGTTGATGAAGACCTAAACAATGAACACAGTTGACTACTACAAATCCTATTATTGACTTTTGTTCAATTTCAATTAAGCAATCTACTCCTATATGTTATTATAAGCTAATATTACACTAGATAAAGCTACTAAGATCTATTATGCAACTACCACTTCACTTACACTAACTGTATTCAATTTACTTAACTGCAAATGAAATTAGAAAACTAATTTGACTTTTTAGTGAAACAACCTACTGTTTTTATAATCTAAATAACTATCACTACTCTTGTGAAACCTGTGTGTAACCAAAAATCAGCATTCTAACCTCATCTATATACAATAACTGCTAGATCCAAACACCCCCTAATCTAACCATTATAACTAAAAATTGAAGCAAGCAACTACAAGCTACCAAACTGATGATCAAAACAATTAAACTAACAATAAATAAAGCAGAATCAACAATCAACTGTAATAGAAACAATCAGAAACACAGAATCACAAGCAGTACACTTAAATGAAACAAAAATGAAATAGATCTTACAAAGTTGAATCCCCTTAGCTCAAAAGAGAGGGGCTCACTATGCTTGCCTGTCTCTAGACAGGCTCAACCCTCTACTTTCTGATATGGCCAGCCAAATCCACTTCAGTTCACCAATTTCCAACTTAGTTGACCAATGTTTGACTTTGAATGAAAAATTGTTAGAGAACAAGTTTAATTCTAAATCAATAAGCTCACTAAAACTAGTAAGCTGAGATGAGATGTAAACAAGCTAGTGAAACTTTACTGAAAGCTTAATCAAACCGGAAACTTATTTTTTATTTTTTTTATATTTTTCTTTGAATATTTATGAAACTTAATCAACAACTAAAACTTAATTTGTAATGAAACAGTAAACAAAATAGATTCAAAACTATTATACTACTGAGATATAAAGAGATTTAAACTAAAACAATTTGACTAAAACAATAAATTGAAAATGATTTAAGATAAAAGAAGATTTCATTGAAATAAGAAGCATTACAATTAAGCTAAGCTATTACAAAGTAATTTTGGCAGAGTTTGGCTACTCCAAACTCCACACTAATACAAGCTAATTAATACTCTATTTATAGGAGAGGTGAGGAGGTGAGCTCACGGATTGCCAAGCTGGCAATCCGTGTGAGTTGTGTTAATTTGCATCATCTAATAGCCCTCTGATCATTCCAATCCTTTGCAAAATTGATAACAGCCCTTGATTAGATCCCTATGACGCGTCTCTTCCAATCACCAGCTGCCATGTGTACATTTTTGTGCTTCTTTAGATACTCTGACACGTCTGACATCCCTCTGACCTTCTAGAAGCATGTTGATTTGACAGAAACGCCCTTAATTGCGGTCAATTTTATGTACGGTCAATCTAGGGTTCATGGAAGTTCTGGGTAAAATGGTTTTGGGGGAAAAATGGGACGCGGGGTAAATATTTATTATTTATTTGACTTTTTGACCCTTGACCCGTTATTGATATTACTTTGACCGAGGGATTAGATCGGGTAAAGGATGGTTGGGCTTGGGTAATTTTTGGGCTTTGTATTTATAAAGTGAAACTTGGGCCAAGGTTTGGTATTTGTATGTGGATTTTTAGATTTTAGATAGCAAGGACCAATTGTGTAGTTTGTAAAACTCCAAGGACTGATTCTGCCAATTGATGATTCTTCATGGGTAGATTATGACAAATTGAACTCAAATATGAGAAATCCTTCCCGGCTTTGGCTTTTGAACCTTCTTTCAAATCTCGTGCTTGTGTTGCTTTGTTTTGTCCATTTGTACAATATCCTTACCTGCACATCACAAACACAAAAACAATACAAATTTGGCATTCATAGTCAGGTTTTTGGTCATTTTGGTTCGATATTTAGGTATAAAGGTATGTGTAAATTAACATATACCAGTTGTATTTAATGCATGAGCGAATTGTAGTGATCCCATGTTAGGAGCTTCTTAGCCGGCTCGACATAGGAGTGAAGTAAGAGCTTATAGGATTGGGGAAGTAAGTACGCCACCCCATGAATGGTATTAAGGAATACAATTCGTCATCGACGCAACTGTAACAAGTAATTAACCTGTAAAAGATATCTAGGGAGTAGTGAAATCTAAGTAAACACAATTCTCCCATATATTGCTCACACCACTAGTTAAATTAGTTTATTTTCATTTTTGTTATTTTATTTTGATTGCATCGTAGTCATTGGGTTAGTTGACTAGCAACTAATTCCGCCCACTCCTGTAAAAACCGAGATTTTAATTGCTTTCATAAAATATAAAAATACAAAAAGAATCATCCCTCATATTTAGACCTAGTTTTTAGGTTTTCTAATCCTAGCGACACTATTCCTGAGTTGAACGATCAATCCCCCGGTAATTGTCATTATACTATACTACAACGATCAGGTACACTGCCTGGTGGGGGTTGTAAGCTTCTCGAGAGGTAAAGCCTGGTGCAATTCCTACGCATCAAGTTTTTGGCGCCGTTGCCAGGGAATAGTTCTTGTCTAGGTTAGAATCTCTTTTTATTAGGTCTACTTGCTAAATTCCTTTCTAGTAAGATTTTATTTTTATTTTTAGGTTTTCTTTAGTCTATCTTATTTCTTCGTGCCTTTGTTAGTAATATAAATTCATTGACTATTCCGTTGACCATTATGGAAAACGCGAATCCACCCCTTTCCCCTAGAGAAGTGGCTTTATTACGTGATTCGTGTGAAAACCAATTAAATAATATAGTAGTATATCGAAGTGATCCGCGTAAAATACGGATCACCCGAGTCGTATCCCAGTGAAGGCGAATGGAATCAAGAATATTGATTCGTGAAACCGTGAATTGAAAAGTGAAAAAGTGAAAATAACAATCAAGATATTCAAGTAATCACAAACAAAGATGAAATATGCAAAGAGTACAAGCTAATAATGCACCAAAGTCAAAAATGTAAAAACGGAAATGCAACCGCGTTATTTAAAACGCGACTTTTATTGAAAAATGATTCTACAAACTTGAAAATATTTTCTAAAAATATTAAACTAATTAAATGAATTTCCTGAAAAAGAAAAATATTTTTTGGACTTTTCTTTTATTTTCTATGAATTTAAATTGATTTTTTGGAATTTTAAATGAATTAAAAATAAAGAAAAATAGAAAAATAAAGTGGAAAAATGAAAATTTAATTCTAAAAATTCTAAAATATTATAAAAGAATTTCTAAAAATGTTTTTGTATTTTTCACAACCTTTTCTGAATTTTTTAGGATTTTTGGTATTTAAAAACTATTTAAAATTGAATAAAATCAAAAAGAAATTAAGAAAAATAGTAAAAAGGCTCTGAAAAATCTGGAAAAATTCCAGAAAATCTAAAATATTAAAAGAAACTCAGATAAAAAATTTGAAGTGAAACTGCTGATCACAAGTGCTTATTTATAAGCACTTGTGAATTATGATCCAAACTATTTGGAACTTTAAACTTAAGCTACAAATGAACTAATATGCTCAGAAAATGCAGTAAATGACCAAGTCTTAGCACAAAAATTCACAGATGCAACAATTTGAAGCAATAAGCTCAAAGAATGGGCTCACAATAAGCAGAATAGGATCAAGCAGATATAGAAGCAAAGATATGACACAAACTGCTAAACCAACTCAGATATACTCAGAAACAATCACAAAAAAAAAACAACTACAAGCTCAAGCACAAATTTTGCAGACCTTTAAATCAAACAGATCCCTGTGTCAAGTGTGCAAATAAGCAGTAATAAACCAGTGCTCAAATAAGCTCAAATGCAAAAGTATGATGGGGCAAATGATCAACTACAATGCTGAGACTTAATTTCAAGCAATTATGACCAAAGAAAACTTCTGTGTGAAACTTCAAAACAAGCTCAGAATAGCAGGCTATGAACCAAAACTATGCAACAGTTGACTATCAGTAATGCAATCTATCTTTGACTTATTCCAAACTTAAACCACTAAAGTTACTTTGATATATTGTTATAAGCTAAATTCAAACTATATTAAGCTATTTTAATCTAAGATGAAGCTATAACTCAAATTATACTAACAGACTACTACTACTTCTACCAGTTAAATAGATTATCAAACTAATCTTTGACTTATCAGTTAATGACTACTGTTTTATTGATGTAAGACTTTCTTCTTTCACTAAATGACTCAATTAGAAACAGATATACAGCAATTCAATAACAAATCCACTCACCAAATCATAAGTCCAAACACCCCCTTATAGTGACAATTACACTAAAACTCTAGTCTAAAATCCACTACTCACTACCAGACAAATCCAATTCAATTTAAAATCATTGTAAAGCAACAATTCAATAGTAATCAGCAACAGATTCAATCAGCTATGCAACAACTAAGATCTCAGCTATGACAGATTACTAAATAAGTAATGCAACTCAGATTAGGCTTACAACAGATGATAAAATGATCACAAAAGCTCAACTATATCTAATTCTACTTCTATAACATCAATATCTATGAATCAAACAGTAAATACCAATTCAAATCAAGCTGCAACAGATTTACACTAGAAACAAAAAGATTGAGCAATACTTACAAAGATTTTCCACCTCAGCAAGAACAGAGGTGGATTCACTTTGCTTGCCTATCTCTAGGATAGGCAGGACCTTCCAAATCTGTCCAAACTTATCCAAATTACCACAGGAACCAATAGATCACCTTACTTTTGACTTTTGTTGACTGATGTTTAATCAAAACTAGAAGCTATTCCTCAATAAACTAGACAGCTTAAAAGGAATATATGACAAATTTACAGCTTATTTGTAAACTTATATGAAAAATATGAAAGCTTATTTTTATATTTTTTATATTTTCTATATTTTTTATATTTTTGTTTTATATGAGAAATGAAAACTTAGTTAACAAATTTAGCACAATTAAACTAATTAATAAAACTGAAATCAATAAAGGAATTAGCTGAAATTAACAATGATTAAAGCTGATAAACTAAAACAGTGAAAATAAACTGAGATTGATTTATGTAAAACTAAATTTTTATTAAAAGCTCAATTAAATTACATCAAACTAAACTAAGATACAATCAAAAGAAATTTTTGCAGGGCTTCGCTACTCAAAAACTTACACGAAAAATGACTTCTAAACACCTCTATTTATAGGAGGAGAGTGAGGTTAGGGGTCTGAATGCCATGCTGGCGATCCACGACTCATTTGTGCTTCTTCAGTCCCTTTGATCACCCTTGGATTGATTTATGTTTCTTCAATCTCCTCACAGCCCTTGGATCATGATCTGAGACGTGGCTTGCCCAATAACATGCCTCCATCTGTCCCTAAATATGCATCACTCTCTGACTTGTCAGCATTTATTTAGAAGCAGAATCCAATGACGCATTTTGCCCAATATTAGCTTGCCAAGTGTCCCACCGTGCGTTCATATTCTCTGTGACATGTGCATAGGCACGTGAGGTGGGCTTCTGGAAGCCTAATGATTAGTAAATGATTACTCAATTAAGGTGGTGTGAACCAATTGAGCCATGTAGTGAATCTAGGGTTCATAGGTATGGTGGTGTTCTGGGTATTTGAGGGAAAAGAGGGAAAAAGGTGCGTGTTTGGTATTTATGTTCTGACCTTTGACCTATTGACCGAAAGTTATTGGACTTTGACCATTTGACCATTATTGGGTGGGCTTGGTTATGGGATTGGGCTTTAATGATATGGATTACACAATAAACATGGGCCAAGACTTAGAAGTGATTTTCAGATTTTTATGATATTGGAATCCAAGGACTAATTATGTAATTTTCTAAAACTTCAAGGGCTCAAAATGTCACTTTTGCAAAAATATCTTCCAAGGACTGATCTTGCAAATCTTGAATAAATGAAGGACTGATGTTGACTTTTAGTTCTCAGCTTTGACTATTTGACCATCTTCCACTCTCGTGCCCGTTTTTCCAGTATTTGTATGATTTTTTGTCTTTTTGTGATTAATCCGTACCTGCATGTTCACAACATAAAAACACATGTTTCCTTGGCATTTGTTAGCTCTTTTAGTCAATTTGGGTCGGTATTTGGCTATAAAATGGTATGTGAATTAACACATACCAAAATCCCCCAGACTAAGATATTGTCGTGTCCTCACGCAATGTGATCAATTCACGCTTTTGGGATAAATAATTTCAAAACTCTTCCTACTAACTTTGTAAAGTAGCAAGGAGGTTCGAAAGAAGTAATAAAATCATTTATTCCCGAAAACGCTCCGTTTTCCAAAATTTTTTCATTTATTCATTTGTTCCACTTACACTTCCTATTTTTGTACTTTTCATACTTCATACTTGTGACGGTTTGTTTAACTTTCATTATTTTTCAATAATTATTAGGGTCAACGAGTAGAAACACTTTTCATAGAAAAGTGATCGTACGGATAAAAATCGTCATCCTTGATTTTTCACGAGTCCCCAAGCTAAGCGTACAAACGAGATCACAGCTTATCTACAAGTTAAATGCTAAAACTACTCATAAAAGTTACTTGTGGAAACTCCTTACTCCCATATCCTAGGTTTTGTATCTCAATATTTTATTTTTGTTGAGAAATGAATTGCTTCATATGTTCTCGTTTCAATAATTTTTAGTCCGATAGTGATACCTAAATTAAAACGATAAGTTGTTATTCATTTTCTCTTAAGAACCACTGCAATAGAAATTCGGTCCACATCAAGGAATTTTGGTACATACAACATCATAAATATAAGTTGCAGAGTACTACACGTGCACCTCATATGTCCAATTCAGAATCATCCACATGCACCTCACGCGCCAACAACTTATTTACATTCAAGCTCTTATTCAACATAACTTTCAACTTTCACTTTTTCATTTTTTCACTTTTCTCATATTTTTCTCATATTTTTCACTTTTTTTCTTTCTTGACTTTTCTCATAACATCAATGGAAGCTTATCGGGTAGCTCCAAAACCAAATAGATAATCAACTTTTGACTTTTGATTTTTTTTCGCTTTTGCTCTTATTTTTGATGTTCCTTGATATGTACCCAACTTCTAAAGCAAAAATTCTCTTAAGAAAACAAAGAACTAAATATTATTCAAACCAAAATACCACTAATTAACCTAGAACATCTATTATATATGGGTGACGTATCTGATGGGAGTAAAAAGCCACAAGTACCTCTCATGAGCTCTAAAGAGAACCACTACTCCACGTTGAACATCTAACTTCTAAATAAACTCTATCATTTCTCGCTCTTCGCAATTTAAGATTCCAAGTAATGAAACCCACGAATACTTAGCCGATAATCAGCCACGCATATGTAAAGTCAGATACGGAAACTTGCAAATTCTAGAAGAAGAATTCGTGTTTTCTAGCTCCTGATGTAAAAGACTAGCGAAAGCTTTTAAGCTGCGCATGTATAAAGTCAAGTACGGGAACTTGCAGATTCTTAAGAAAGAATTTGCATTTTATAGCTCCTTGTGTACAAAACTAGCACAAGCTTATGTGATTATCATTGATTAAGGGAACAAGCTAGGGCTCAACACGCCTGGTCAAGTCAAAATATTTATTCCTACTCTCGCCAGCAAGAAAGTCAACAAGGTGTCAAAAACATTTATTCAAACTTTATTATATTTTTGCACAACTTTTTTCAATTTTTCACATTTTTTTGTGCTTTTTCATTGTTTTTTTATCAAAATTTTTGAAATTTTTTTAATTTAATTTAATTTTTTTTTTGTGGAAAAACGGAGTTGCAAGAGTGCACGACATTGTGAAAAATGCAAGGTCAAATCGAATCGAAGATTCACCCTCCCCCAGACTAGAATGAAACATTGTCCTCAATGTTTTACGGGTTAAGGTAATCCTAACAAAATTCTAGGCCGTTTATTAATTATGCCAAAGAAAACGTTAGTCGATAAGATTCACGGATATAGGATTTCCAATAAGCACCGATGAATGAAACTCGAGCGGAGAGAAGATAACGAGCACGAGAGTCATCATAAATCGCGGACAATCCTAACAAACATCACAAACAACCACGAAACACAAGAGTAGAAGAGGCACCCCATCCTCATGTTATTCGTTAGAAAATAGAAAATAAGAAGATGAAATTGGATAAGCATGGGTTGCCGCCCACGAAGCGCTTTGTTTTTGATTTCCGAGTCACGTAGCTTGACTCGATCCCCGAATTCAATTGTCCTTGGGGAAAGTTTGGAGATCCGGGACTACCATGGTCGGTACGTCCCCTCCAAAGTAATGTTTCAAACGGTGACCATTCACCTTAAAGTTGGGACCATCGGGTTGAGCTAACTCAATGGTACTATAAGGGAAAACTTGGGTTATTGTGAATGGTCCAGACCAATGGGTTTTAAGCTTCCCCGAGAATATCTTTAAACGAGAGTTAAAAAGTAACACTTGATCACCAACGTTAAAAACGCGGTCTTTGATCTTGGCATCATGGATTCTTTTTGTTTTCTCTTTATAAATCAAAGAATTCTCGTAAGCTTGATCACGGAGTTCGACTAACTCATTCAATTGAACTTTTCGGTGATCACCCGCGGTTTTCAAGTCAAAGTTGGCATGTTTTAAGGCCCAGTAGGCCTTGTGCTCTAGTTCGATGGGCAAATGACAAGCTTTCCCGTAAACCAGCTTATATGGTGTACACCCAATGGGAGTTTTGTAAGCGGTCCGGAAAGCCCATAATGCATCTTCTAATTTGTCGGCCCAAGAGGCACGGTGCTCTCCTACTGTTCTTTCTAGTATACGTTTTAAACCACGATTGGAGACCTAAACTTGACCACTCGTTTGTGGATGATAAGTCGTGGAAAGACGATGTGTGACACCATATTTAAGCATTACTTTGGCAAATTGATCATTGCAAAAATGGGTCCCACGATCGCTTATGATGGCTCGAGGTGCACCAAATCGGGCAAAGAGACTTTTCAAGAACTTAACAACAACTCGGGCGTCATTGGTGGGGAGCGCCTTCGCTTCAACCCATTTAGATAAGTAATCGACGGCCACGAGAATGTACTTGTTTCCTCTAGATGACAGGAATGGCCCCATGAAATCGATGCCCCAAACATCAAAAATTTCACAAACTTGAATCGCATTTTGCGGCATTTCATCTTTTTGAGAAATTTTCCCTTGACGTTGGCAAGAATCACATGTTTTCACCAATTCATGGGCATCCCGATATATAGTCGGCCAATAGAAGCCGGAATCGAACACTTTCTTTGCGGTGAAATTGGCACCATGATGTCCCCCCGTGGGTCCACTATGGCATGCCTTAAGAATTTCAACGGCTTCCGTACCGTGAACACACCGCCGGATCACTTGATCCGCACAGACTTTGAACAAATAGGGGTCGTCCCAAAAATAATGTTGGACATCTTTAAAGAATTTCTTCTTTTGCTGGGACGACAACCCTTTCCTAATGAATTTCCCCGCATGGTAATTTGCAAAATCGGCGAACCATGGGGTACTTTGGTCAAGTTTAGTCACACTCCTAAGTGTCTCGAGAGGAAATGCATCGTTAATTTCCTTTTTCTCAAGAACACTTTGATGGGGGTTCTCAAGTCGTGAAAGGTGATCAGCAGCAAGGTTCTCAGCTCCTTTCTTGTCTCGTATTTCGACATTAAATTCTTGGAGCAAAAGAACCCACCGCATTAAACGTGGCTTAGCATCTTGCTTTTCCATTAAGTACTTAAGGGCTGAGTGGTCCGTATACACTATGCACTTTTTAAGTAGCAAATAAGATCTAAATTTCTCAAAAGCATAGACAACCGCTAACATTTCCTTTTCGGTAGTTGTGTAGTGATGTTGGGCGTCATTCATGGTCTTACTTGCATAGTGTATTGGTTGAAAATACTTGTTCTTACGTTGCCCCAGAACTGCACCAATAGCATAGTCACTTGCATCACACATTAGCTCAAATGGTAAGTTCCAATCGGGGGCAACTAAGATTGGTGCCTCCGTTAACTTCTTCTTTAAAACATTAAATGCATCGACGCATTCATTTGTGAAGTTAAACGGAGCGTCTTTCTCTAAAAGGTGGGTCAGAGGCCAGGCTATTTTGGAGAAGTCTTGAATAAAATGTCGGTAAAATCCAGCATGACCAAGGAAACTTCGGATTCCTTTGACGGTCGTAGGATGAGGTAATTTAGGAATAACATCGACTTTTGCACGATCCACCTCAATCCCAGATTTGGATATCTTATGGCCGAGGACTATACCCTCTTTAACCATGAAGTGGCACTTCTCCCAATTTAGAACTAAATTAGTGTTTTCACACCGAATTAGCATACTTTCCAAATGGGAGAGGCAAGAGTCGAAAGAATTTCCATAGACGGAGAAGTCGTCCATGAACACTTCCATGGTTTTTTCAATCATATCGAAGAAAATGGCCATCATACACCATTGAAACGTGCCTGGAGCGTTACATAAGCCAAAGGGCATTCTACGATAGGCAAACGTTCCATACGGGCAAGTAAAAGTGGTCTTTTCTTGATCCTGGGGATCAATGGGAATTTGAAAGTACCCAGAAAAGCCATCCAGAAAACAATAGAACTCATTTCCCGCTAAACGTTCAAGCATTTGGTCCATAAAAGGGAGCGGGAAATGGTCTTTACGTGTCGCATCATTCAACTTGCGATAGTCGATACAAACTCTCCATCCGGTCACAAGTCGAGTCGGTATAAGCTCATTATCGTCATTCTTCACAACAGTGATTCCGCCCTTCTTTGGGACACAATGAACCGGGCTAACCCATGAACTATCCGAGATCGGATAAATTATTCCAGCGTCAAGGAGTTTAATAACTTCCTTTTTGATCACTTCATGGATTAACCCATCGTTGTTGTTGGACGGAAGCTTTGTGATTTTCTTCAAGTAGAATCTTATGAGTACAAAATCAAGGGTCGATTCCCTTAATGTCGGATACTTGCCAAGCAATCGCACTTTTATGCTTCCGAAGCACATCTAAGAGTCATGTCTTCTCCTCATCTTTAAGGCCTTTTGATATTATAACCGGTAATTTATCATTTTTTTCCAAGTATGCGTATTCGAGATGAGGAGGCAAATCCTTGAGCTCGAGCTCCGGAGGATTCTCTATTGACGGCTTAACTTCTTTTACATCTGCCATTTTTAGGTCCATCGGAGGGGAAGAAACAATCGGGTTTTCATTTAACAATTTCTCAATTAATAAAATGTCCCCCTCCGGATCAAAGTTATTGTTATCAATTTCCGGTGAAACTGATTCATTTGAAAGACAATTGGTTCAAAAGAAGGAGTGGGATTGCCACTCGAAGCATTTTTGGTAAAACCAAGAAGTTCTTGAGAATACTCCTCCGTAAGTTCATCAATCACATCGATTCGATTAACAGAAGAAACATCGTAGTTAGAGGAGTATCTCGCGGTTTGATCAAGGTTAAAAGTGACGGCTTCATTTCCAACACGTAAGGTAATCTCCTCGTCGTAAACATCAATTAAGGCACGACCGGTCCGTAAGAATCCTCTCCTGAGAATGAGAGGAACCCGTGGATCGGCATCGAAATCAACAACCACAAAATCCGCAGGGAAATGAAATTTCCCAACATTGACAAAAATATCCTCAGGTATGCCAATTGGACGAGACGTAGATCGGTCGGTGATGAGGCGAAAAATGATCCGTTTTTAGGGGGTCATTTAAGCCCGAATCCGACTTTATTTGATCAAATATTGCCCTAAATCGTTCCTTTTGTGATTTTAGGTGTTTGGAGAGTGAATTCTGGAAAAGAAGCCATTTTGGACGTTTTTGGAGCATAAAAGTGAAGAAAACGGCAAAGTACCAAAATTCCATGCTGAAGATACAAGGTGACGGCGTCAAGACCACCATCTTGACGGCGTCAGACATGAAGAATTAAACACCGTAGGTGGTGACGGCGTCAGAAGGCTTCATGATGGCGTCAAAGTGGCAAGAATAAAATACCGTGGGTGGTGACGGCGTCACGTAGGCCGTCATAAGTGGATCAAGGCCGTCCGAGGAAGTATATGGCGGCGAGGTGACGGCCTCAGAAGTTACTCTTGACGCCGTCAGACTATTTTTCCTATATATAGTTTTCTAGTTTTTTCATTAAAAGAGGAGAAGTTTTGGTGAAACCCTAAAGACGATTTTGGTGCCTCTTTTACAGGTTTTTCAAGGGTTCCAAACCCTTGAGACCTTGCATTGTAATTGAGATAAGTGTACTTTCAATTCAATCATTAATGTCTATGTGTTGGTTGTTTATCTCTTGTTCTTGTCTCAATTCTACTATGCTAGGCTAGATCTCTCTTGTGTTTGCTTAGATCTAATGAAACCTAGATGTTGATTATGTGTTGATTACTTGTCTATTCTTGTTTTGAATGAATGATTTATATGTTAGGCTTAAGAAAACTGGCAGATCTCCAAATGGTAACATGCTTGAACGTCTTAAGAAACATGAACCGAGGCGTACTAGGTCTTTATTGGTTGTATTTAATGCATGAGCCACTGTTTACAATCCCTATAGTTGTGCTGGGTCATGGTGTAGGAGGAGATAAGAGCTCATAGAGTTGGGGAGTTATGTATGCCACCCCACGAATGGTATTAAGGAATACAATCCGTCATTCATACAAGTGTAACAAGTAATTAACATGTAAAATATATCTAGGGAGTAATGAAGTCTAAGTAAACACAATTTCTCCAACCACTGCTCACAACTTTAGTATAATTTAGTTTAATTTCATTTTTATTATTTTATTTTGATTGCATCTTAGCTTTGGGTTAGTTGATTAGCAACTAATTCCGCCCACTCCTTCAAAACCTGAGTTTTTACTTGCTTTCATAAAAATATAAAAATACAAAAATAATCATCTTTCACCTCTAGAACTATTAATTAGGTTTTCTAATCCTAGCGACACTATTCCTAAGCTGAACGATCAATCCCCCGATACTTGTCACTATACTATACTACAACGATCAGGTACACTGCCTGGTGGGGGTTGTAAGCTTCTCTAGATCCCTCGAGAGGTAAAGCAAGGTGCGATTCCCACGCATCAAGTTTTTGGCGCCGCAGCCCGGGGAATAGTTATTGTCTAGGTTAGGATTTCTTTTTATTAGGTCTACTTGCTAGATTCCTTTCTAGTAAGATTTTTATTTTTATTTTTAGGTCTTCTTTAGTCTATCTTTTTCTTTGTGTGTTTGTTCGTAATTTCCATTGACTATTCCGTTCACCATTATGGAGTACGCGAATCCACCATACCACCAACCAAAAAGGCCATTCTACCCTGTTGACATCTCGAATTTCAAACAATATCGAGATGAACCCATATATGATGCATGGACTCGTTTTAAAATTTTACTTCGAAAATTCCCTCATCATAGTTTCTCTTTATCATCCCTAACCGAAACCTTTTACTATCGTGTCAGCCAATGTGACCAAATGCGCATCGATGATTTTGCCGATGGGGGCCCTAGGGAATTAAATGATGAAGAAGCGTGGGATACCATAGAAAACTGTGCCCAATATTATTATAGAGTAGACAAACCAACAAACAACATCACAAATCAATCAAAAACAAGTTTGATGGAGCAAACAGGAAGTTTGTTGGGAGATGAATATACTCATGTTGAGATACCTAGTTGGATGGTACCTAATATCATAGTACAAAACAAACATATAGGTAATCTAGGTACAATGGAGGATGAGGTGGATAATCCAAGCCCACAAAGTACCCCACAAGTCCTACCATCATTTGAGGCACATACACCGCCCGTGACTTACCCGAAAGATGTAGAAGAGACTATAGGAACCCCAATTGAGGTAGAACCCTTGGACCAAGCACCACCAGAGGATATAGGTTTGAACACTTGTAGTGATAACCTTACTCCTAGTTCTAGGGAAGTTCCTAGTTTTGATGAACCGGAGCCTCAACCAAAACCATTACCTAATCTTCCATCCTTGGATGAAGATTTAGGAATTGAAATAGGTCCCGATCCACCCATCAAACCATGTAGTCCGGGTAGTTTTACGTTGAAGGTAGTAGACCCCAAGCCTTGTAGAGAAGAAGCCAACATAGGAGTGGACCATGACCTTACATACTTACATCACCCATTCATGATTGATCGTAAGAAACATTATGGGTTTAAACCGGGTTTATTAGGTCAAAATAGATCCCCAACTAGGAATCTCTCGAAGTTGATAGAAAATGATCCCTTCTTAGGAGAAAACTTCAACTCACTCATTGACCAAAGTGAACTAGGTAAGGTTATGATGAAAGGAGCACACCCGTTTGAGCATATAATTCATCCACCACTCTTCTCTCACGTGGCATACTTTCACCCTAAGGGTGTGTATCGCTACTTTCACCTGCACTTAATCCTAAGTGTAGGGAAAACCTCACCTTTATCCGTGAAATAAGGGTAGAGTCAGGCTCGTGACTCGAACAAAAACAAGCGCTTCTTGGGAGGCAACCCATGTTTTGTGTGTTTTTATTTGTTTGTTTGTTTGTTTGTTTGATTTTATTTGTTTCCGTATGCATGTTTTATTTTTATTGTTTGTGGCTCATGTTTCAAAGTAAATTGTGAAAATGCTTTATTTTGTTTTTAACTTCGTCTTAATTGCATATAAAGGTATTTTGCAAAAGATAAGTGTAAGGGAGATCCAAATTTATTTATAAGAACGAAATTGAGCATGAACCACAACAATATTAAATGGACATGTGTATTAGTACTTGTTAGAGTCAAATGCTTGTATCGAGTCGTAATGATGTTTTGCAGGATTTTCCAGGAAGTAGGACGAAGTTTTTCCAGAAATTTTCCGGAAACTTAACATAAGAATTTCTGCAGGTCCATTCTGACGGCGTCAGAGTTTTACTCTTGACGGCGTCAGGAGATAAAATCTGGAAATTTTACCGGTTTTGTTTTTCTAACGGAGTCTTATGGTTTTTGTGAATTATTAAGTTTTATAATCTCCAGGAAATCTGCAAACTTCATTCCACAAGCATTATATCTTACTTTGTTTTCTAGGATTTAGTAACTTATATAGGATGCCGCCGATTTTACGCGAGGTTGCCTTGTCTACTTTTGTCAGGATTTACAGGTTATTTGTGACAAGAAGATGATTTATATTCTGGAAGGGAAGCTTTGATTTTTCATTTTCTTGGAAGAAGATTTAACCTGGCCAACCTATAATCCATACCGAGCGAATCAGGGGAGTATTTGATTTCATTTTCTTTACTTTATCACTTTTACATTCTTTACTTGAACATTGGGGACAATGTTCATCTTAAGTGTAAGGGGAGGGTAAAAAGATGATACCTTACATATGCACTTTCGCTTGAGTTTGTTTTGTTTGATGGTAGATGAGTAATAAAACTATGAGAAATACTTGTTAGTGTAATTTTAGCGCCAAATTTAAAATTTTTTACAACATTTAGGAGTGAAACCTTAGCCATAGCAAGCGTCTCATGGATAGGAGGTTGTATGACTAGCACATAACCGTATATTCAGAAAAATTTTCCACCCAAAAATGTGAGGTTCGCCTTTAGATTTGATAGGAAAAGCATTTATTATTGGTGCTTATGAGTGTACCGGTAGCATTTAGATTCTAGAACTTGCGTTAGTGATGCATCCCGAGACCGCTAGTGAGACTACATTCGTGTAGTAGGATTTACTACATGATAAGAGGCATTAGGATCACCCTTGTGTTAAACCCGTATCATAATTACTTGACCTTTTAAGTCATATTACTTGGCTAGTTAAGTCAACTAATTTTTCCCACACCCTTAGCGTTGTACTCATTTTTAGTACACGAAACCCCTAGTACACCCTTCCGAGCCTATCTTTTCATTTCTAACTTTAAGCATTTTACTTAAAGGAAGAATTTGTTACACCCCACTTAAATGTACACCCAAATCGCCTTAGCCTTCCGTGTATGCGCTCATTTTTAGTGCATTATTGTTATTTGTTAAACCCTAAGTTAACTTTCTAATTGATTACATGGTTGCTAAGTCGAGTCATATCCTTGTACATATTGTTTTGGGACGATTAGGACTCATGGGTAAGTACTTATTTTATGGAGTAATGGGGAAGAACACCATTTATTACCCCCATACGTACGTTAATCTTAAAAGTGCTCCAAGTGTTTTGATTTTCTTAATTCGAGTCATTAGATTAGTTAATTGTAAAGTATGTAAAGATTCAAGTGTAAGGGGAATTTCCATTTCCTATGATGTATTATTTTGGATGGTAGGGTAAGAGTGTATGTTTAAAAAAAAAAAATCGAAAAAAGTTAGAAAAAAAAAAAAATAGAAAAAGAAAAAAAGAGAAAAACCATACGGACTACCATCCCGTTTTCATTCTATGTTCATTTTATGTTTTTGTTATTTTTCATTTATTAGCTTAAGTCGAGTCTAGTCTTGGCTTAGCAACGCCATCTTGTACATGTAATTAACCAAGATTGTTAACTCGCCACCAGTAAAACTTCCTTTATCTAACAAAACCGTGTAATTCATATCCCTACACCTAACGTTATAACCCTTTTAAAAGAACTCTTTGATAGTTTATCCTAGGTGCTTACGCCAAGTGGTGGAGGTTTGATCCTTTCCCAAGCCTATGGTAATCTATTTTGCTATGACAGGTAGTGAGAGATATCTTCTATTTCCATAATGTTATATTACTTTATTACACCTGAGAGATGTGAGTATCTAAACACTATTTGTGAGGTGCTTGTGTATGACCTCCGTGCTTGTCTATTGGTCTTTAGTGGAACGATTATTTGTTGTAATTACTTTTATATTAGTGTTAAATGACCCCTAACTTGTCTTTTGAGTAGAATAAAAGCTCATTTGCTTGAGGACAAGCAAATCTCAAGTGTAAGGGTATATGATGAGACGAAAAATGATCTGTTTTTAGGGGGTCATTTAAGCCCGAATCCGACTTTATTTGATCAAATATTGCCCTAAATCGTTCCTTTTGTGATTTTAGGTGTTTGGAGAGTGAATTCTGGAAAAGAAGCCATTTTGGACGTTTTTGGAGCATGAAAGTGAAGAAAACGGCAAAGTACCAAAATTCCATGCTGAAGATACAAGGTGACGGCGTCAAGACCACCATCTTGACGGCGTCAGACATGAAAAATTAAACACCGTAGGTGGTGACGGCGTCAGAAGGCTTCATGACAGCGTCAAAGTGGCAAAAATAAAATACCGTGGGTGGTGACGGCGTCACATAGGCCGTCATAAGTGGATCAAGGCCGTCCGAGGAAGTATATGGCGGCGAGGTGACGGCGTCAGAAGTTACTCTTGACGCCGTCAGACTATTTTTCCTATATATAGTTTTCTAGTTTTTTCATTAAAAGAGGAGAAGTTTTGGTGAAACCCTAAAGACGATTTTGGTGCCTCTTTTACAGGTTTTTCAAGGGTTCCAAACCCTTGAGACCTTGCATTGTAATTGAGATAAGTGTACTTTCAATTCAATCAATATGTCTATGTGTTGGTTGTTTATCTCTTGTTCTTGTCTCAATTCTACTATGCTAGGCTAGATCTCTCTTGTGTTTGCTTAGATCTAATGAAACCTAGATGTTGATTATGTGTTGATTACTTGTCTATTCTTGTTTTGAATGAATGATTTATATGTTAGGCTTAAGAAAACTGGCAGATCTCCAAATGGTAACATGGTTGAACGTCTTAAGAAACATGAACCGAGGCGTACTAGGTCTTTATTGGTTGTATTTAATGCATGAGCCACTGTTTACAATCCCTATAGTTGTGCTGGGTCATGGTGTAGGAGGAGATAAGAGCTCATAGAGTTGGGGAGTTATGTATGCCACCCCACGAATGGTATTAAGGAATACAATCCGTCATTCATACAAGTGTAACAAGTAATTAACATGTAAAAGATATCTAGGGAGTAATGAAGTCTAAGTAAACACAATTTCTCCAACCACTGCTCACAACTTTAGTATAATTTAGTTTAATTTCATTTTTATTATTTTATTTTGATTGCATCTTAGCTTTGGGTTAGTTGATTAGCAACTAATTCCGCCCACTCCTTCAAAACCTGAGTTTTTACTTGCTTTCAAAAAAATATAAAAATACAAAAATAATCATCTTTCACCTCTAGAACTATTAATTAGGTTTTCTAATCCTAGCGACACTATTCCTAAGCTGAACGATCAATCCCCCGGTACTTGTCACTATACTATACTACAACGATCAGGTATACTGCCTGGTGGGGGTTGTAAGCTTCTCGAGATCCCTCGAGAGGTAAAGCAAGGTGCGATTCCCACGCATCAGTCGGCAAGCTCGAGGGTCATAAGCATCGGTGTCAAGTTAGGAAGAGACAACTTTTTCCATATCGACAATGGCATGACGTTAATGCTAGCACCAAGATCGGCCAAGGCCAAGCATTGAACCATACCCGGAAAATTGCACGGTATAAGAAACTTGCCAGGGTCTTCAAGCTTTTCGGGTAGCTTTTTAAGAAGAACCGCTGAGCAATTCTCGTTCATTTAAGTCCTTGACATTTCAAAAACCTTTTCCTTATTATTTAAAAGACCTTTTAGCATCGAAGCAAATTTTGGCATCAAAAGTATAGCATCCGCGAGACTTATATCAAAGTGTAACTCTTGAAAAATCTGATAGAACTTTTCCATTTGGTTTTTATCCTTCTCGCGGTGCTTTTGTTCGTTTAAGCGTGACGGATATGGCAACTTTGATTTAACCGGTGTTTCTTTTTCATTATCATTAACAACCTTTTCCTTTCCTTTAGATGTCGGGACCACCGGAGGTTGGATGTCTTCGGTCCTTCCATTATTAATAGGAATTTCCGTATCCGTTGTCACCTCGGGTTCACAGGCGACTACCTTGGGAAGTAGAGAAGAAGAGGTAGTCGGAGCCGTCGGTCCATCATAAGTAACACCACTCCTTGTTATGATCGCTTTTGCATCGCCCCTCGGGTTAGCGACCGTGTTGCTTGGCAACGTTCCAGAGCCCGAGGGTCGATCATTTAAACGCTTGTTAATATCATTGATTTGAGTTGCAAATAACCTTGTCGTTTCATCTTGTTTAGCAATTAAAGCTTGTTGACTCTGAATCAATTGTTTTATCAACTCTTCCGTGGGCGTCGGATTTGGAATAACAGCTTGATTTTGATTATTGAAATTTTGCCTACGGTTTTGAAAATTGCCATTGTTCTGATTTCCATGATTATTATTCTGAAAATTCCCATTGTTTTGAAAATTGTTCCCTTGAGGCGGGCCTTGGTGGTAATTTCCCCGGTTTTGATTTTGTTGAAAATTCTGATTTTGTCCTTGAAAACCATTATTTCCGCGGTTGTGATTTTGGTTGTTAGTGAATTGATGATTACGGTTTTGCACATTGTTATTCTGATTCACTTGATTAGGTTGATTAAACCTGGGTGGTCCATGGTAATGGCTCGAACGGTAATTGAGAAGACTACGATCACCTTGAAGAGGTGGGTAACCGTTGCCACCCATGTTTGTAGCATACACGTTCTCTTGAGCAAAAGAGCCAGTCGTCGGACACTCATAATACGGATGTGGACCACCACAAGTAATGCAACCTTGATTAACGACATTGACTTGTTGACTTGATTTTTCCATAAACATTGCATCAACTTTCTTTGTTAAAGCCACAATCATACTTATCAATTCATCATTATTTTTACCATTATTAGACACTTGTGGTTTATTTCTTGACATTCTAACACGAGCCTTATTTTCAATTATCGTGAAAGCATCATTCGTGTTCCTAGCCACCAAGTTCCCACCCGCAGCAGAGTTAAGTGAATCTTGGTCAGCATGACATAACCCATTATAAAAAGTATCAATCGGCTGAAGGTCGGTGAACCCATGGTTAGGACATTTTTCCTTCAAATCTTTGAACCTGTCCCAAGCTTCACTAAACGACTCATCAAAAGCTTGTTGGAACCGAAAGATTTGAGAACGTAGGTTAGAAGTTTTAGAGGGAGGATAGAAATAATTCACAAACTTGGAAGCGAGATCATTCCAAGTGTGAAACGAATTAGGCGGTTCCCTTTCCAGTCAAGTCCGGGCTGCTCCTTTTAAGGAGAAAGGAAATAACTTCAATTTCACCACATCGTGAGGAACTTGGTTCATTCTAATGGTCTCAGCGATGTCGGTGAAATTTCTGATGTGAGCATAGGGGTCTTCGTGATCGAACCCGTGAAAGGATATACCCGTGATCAAATTGAGTAATCCGTGATTGATCTCAAAGTTGGCATTGATGTCCGGAATCACAATAGCTTTCCTCACACCATTAAATGGTGATTGGAGTTGTTCTTCCATCGGACGTGGATCAAATGCCGGTTGTTGTCCCATCGGCGGGATAACATTGTGCTGCGGACCACCCATCGGCGGGGGTCCGTTGTGTTCGTTTTGGTTCATCTCATCGTCGTCAAGGAAATGAACCCGACTCGTATGTCGTAAAACCCGCTCGGGGTTAGAGAACGGAGACGTAAGACTCTCAAAAGAAGAACGGGTGTGCATACACCACAAGCAAAAAGAAAATGAAAAAGAAAAGAGAAAAGAAAATATTTTTGTTTATATATATATATATATATATATATATATATATATATATATATATATATATATATATATATATATATATATATATTTTCACAAAAACTTTTTATTTCTTTTGTTTTTTTTCTTTTCTTAAAACGTAACGTTAATTGAAAACCGTTTCTTTCAATACCACTCGCGACGGGACGGGAGAGAAGAATGGATCTCTCTTCAGCTAGCAATTTAATGTCTTAGCTTCTGTATTTCCCGCTTAATGGGTCGTAGTAATTGAAATAATCCGATAAACAACTAATTTTACGTTTTCGTTATATTGTGAGACTTTTTTGGTTTACAACGCCCTTCCTTTCGGTCGAGTCGAGGCTGTAAATTTTATTATTTTTTTTGGTATTTATGTAAACACTTTAGGAAAAGTGTTTTGAATTTTTCAATTTTTATAGAAATATATATACAAAGTAGAGGAAGGCTTAACAAAACACGATTTTTCAAAACGATATTCAAAAATTCACTTCGACCTTCCCCGGCAGCGGCGCCAAAAATTGATTCGTGTGAAAACCAATTATATAATATAGTAGTATATCGAAGTGATCCGCGTAAAATACGGAACACCCGAGTCGTATCCCAGTGAAGGCGAATGGAATCAAGAATATTGATTCGTGAAACCGTGAATTGAAAAGTGAAAAAGTGAAAATAACAATCAAGATATTCAAGTAATCACAAACAAAGATGAAATATGCAAATAGTACAAGCTAATAATGCACCAAAGTCAAAAATGTAAAAACGGAAATGCAACCGCGTTATTTAAAACGCGACTTTTATTGAAAAATGATTCTATAAACTTGAAAATATTTTCTAAAAATCTTAAACTAATTAAATGAATTTCCAGAAAAAGAAAAATATTTTTTTGACTTTTCTTTTATTTTCTATGAATTTAAATTGATTTTTTGGAATTTTAAATGAATTAAAAATAAAGAAAAATAGAAAAATAAAGTGGAAAAATGAAAATTTAATTCTAAAAATTCTAAAATATTATAAAAGAATTTCTAAAAATGTTTTTGTATTTTTCACAACCTTTTCTGAATTTTTATGGATTTTTGGTATTTAAAAACTATTTAAAATTGAATAAAATCAAAAAGAAATTGAGAAAAATAGTAAAAAGGCTCAGAAAAATCTGGAAAAATTCCAGAAAATCTAAAATATTAAAAGAAACTGAGATAAAAAATTTGAAGTGAAAATGAAAAGTGAAACTGCTTATTTTGAAGAAACTGCTGATCACAAGTGCTTATTTATAAGCACTTGTGAATTGTGATCCAAACTATTTGGAACTTTAAACTTAAGCTACAAATGAACTAATATGCTCAGAAAATGCAGTAAATGACCAAGTCTTAGCACAAAAATTCACAGATGCAACAATTTGAAGCAATAAGCTCAAAGAATAAGCTCACAATAAGCAGAATAGGATCAAGCAGATATAGAAGCAAAGATATGACACAAACTACTAAACCAACTCAGATATACTCAGAAACAATCACAAAAAAAAAAAACAACTACAAGCTCAAGCACAAATTTTGCAGACCTTTAAATCAAACAGATCCCTGTGTCAAGTGTGCAAATAAGCAGTAATAAACCAGTGCTCAAATAAGCTCAAATGCAAAAGTATGATGGGGCAAATGATCAACTACAATGCTGAGACTTAATTTCAAGCAATTATGACCAAAGAAAACTTCTGTGTGAAACTTCAAAACAAGCTCAGAATAGCAGGCTATGAACCAAAACTATGCAACAGTTGACTATCAGTAATGCAATCTATCTTTGACTTATTCCAAACTTAAACCACTAAAGTTACTTTGATATATTGTTATAAGCTAAATTCAAACTATATTAAGCTATTTTAATCTAAGATGCAACTATAACTCAAATTAAACTAACAGACTACTACTACTTCTACCAGTTAAATAGATTATCAAACTAATCTTTGACTTATCAGTTAATGACTACTGTTTTATTGATGTAAGACTTTCTTCTTTCACTAAATGAATCAATTAGAAACATATATATAGGAATTCAATAAAAAATCCACTCAGCAAATCATAAGTCCAAACACCCTCTTATAGTTACAATTACACTAAAACTCTAGTCTAAAATCCACTACTCACTACCAGACAAATCCAATTCAATTTAAAATCATTGTAAAGCAACAATTCAATAGTAATCAGCAACAGATTCAATCAGCTATGCAACAACTAAGATCTCAGCTATGACAGATTACTAAATAAGTAATGCAACTCAGATTAGGCTTACAACAGATGATAAAATGATCACAAAAGCTCAACTATATCTAATTCTACTTCTATAACATCAATATCTATGAATCAAACAGTAAATACCAATTCAAACCAAGCTGCAACAGATTTACACTAGAAACTAAAAGATTGAGCAATACTTACAAAGATTTTCCACCTCAGCAAGAACAGAGGTGGATTCACTTTGCTTGCCTATCTCTAGGATAGGCAGGACCTTCCAAATCTGTCCAAACTTATCCAAATTACCACAGGAACCAATAGATCACCTTACTTTTGACTTTTGTTGACTGATGTTTAATCAAAACTAGAAGCTATTCCTCAATAAACTAGACAGCTTAAAAGGAATATATGACAAATTTACAGCTTATTTGTAAACTTATATGAAAAATATGAAAGCTTATTTTTATATTTTTTATATTTTCTATATTTTTTATATTTTTGTTTTATATGAGAAATGAAAACTTAGTTAACAAATTTAGCACAATTAAACTAATTAATAAAACTGAAATCAATAAAGGAATTAGCTGAAATTAACAATGATTAAAGCTGATAAACTAAAACAGTGAAAATAAACTGAGATTGATTTATGTAAAACTAAATTTTTATTAAAAGCTCAATTAAATTACATCAAACTAAACTAAGATACAATCAAAAGAAATTTTTGCAGGGCTTCGCTACTCTAAAACTTACACAAAAAATGACTTCTAAACACCTCTATTTATAGGAGGAGAGTGAGGTTAGGGGTCTGAATGCCATGCTGGCGATCCATGACTCATTTGTGCTTCTTCAGTCCCTTTGATCACCCTTGGATTGATTTATGTTTCTTCAATCTCCTCACAGCCCTTGGATCATGATCTGAGACGTGGCTTGCCCAATAACATGCCTCCATCTGTCCCTAAATATGCATCACTCTCTGACTTGTCAGCATTTATTTAGAAGCAGAATCCAATGACGCATTTTGCCCAATATTAGCTTGCCAAGTGTCCCACCGTGCGTTCATATTCTCTGTGACATGTGCATAGGCACGTGAGGTGGGCTTCTAAAAGCCTAATGATTAGTAAATGATTACTCAATTAAGGTGGTGTGAACCAATTGAGCCATGTAGTGAATCTAGGGTTCATAGGTATGGTGGTGTTCTGGGTATTTGAGGGAAAAGAGGGAAAAAGGTGCGTGTTTGGTATTTATGTTCTGACCTTTGACCTATTGACCGAAAGTTATTGGACTTTGACCATTTGAACATTATTGGGTGGGCTTGGTTATGGGATTGGGCTTTAATGATATGGATTACACAATAAACATGGGCCAAGACTTAGAAGTGATTTTCAGATTTTTATGATATTGGAATCCAAGGACTAATTATGTAATTTTCTAAAACTTCAAGGGCTCAAAATGTCACTTTTGCAAAAATATCTTCCAAGGACTGATCTTGCAAATCTTGAATAAATGAAGGACTGATGTTGACTTTTAGATCCCAGCTTTGACTATTTGACCATCTTCCACTCTCGTGCCCGTTTTTCCGGTATTTGTATGATTTTTTGTCTTTTTGTGATTAATCCGTACCTGCATGTTCACAACATAAAAACACATGTTTCCTTGGCATTTGTTTGCTCTTTTAGTCAATTTGGGTCGGTATTTGGCCATAAAATGGTATGTGAATTAACACATACCATTACGTGAACAAATTGAGAGTGAGATTAGGGAACTTAGGGAGCTTAGTAGGCTGATTAAGGTTGAGCTCGACCATGCATTTAGTGACCTAGCGACCGCCTTGCATTCAAATAAGGACCTAGGGACTAAAGGTTTTGAGGATGTTGTTGAGGAACTTGAAGAAGGGGAGATTGATCCAAAGCTAGATGATTATTTTAATCTATACCCCACTAAGGAGGAGATTGCGTATTATAATAATCTTATCGATAATCCTCGACCCCCTTTCACTAGAATCTAACCTAGAATAAAGAGAGGTGATCCTAAGAATGCTAAGATATCATGTATGATTGGGTATAAACATATTGACAATGCTTACATTGATTTTAAATCCCCAATTAACATTATGTCCTCAAGTGTCTATAATGATATAGTAAAAACAAGACTTGGACCTAGAAGAGATCCCAAATACCCAGGGGAGTTTGTAACTTTGTCGGGAGAATTAAAGGTCTACATGTCTTTGTTGGGAATTTTACTTATATCACTGACTTTATGGTGGTTGAAGATCTTGCTAATGTTATTGATTGTCGCTTATCCAATGTTGTGTTTGGTAAACCATTTGTTGAAGAGTCCAAGTTAGAATATGATGAGGAGGAAGGGACAATCCAATTTGCTAATAACACCGATAGGATCACTTATAGGATGCCTAATAGAATGAAAGAATTTCGTTTTGTGCCCCGATTTGACATGGATAACATTGGTGCTTTCGAGGACATCAATGAAGAGGATAAGAAAAAGGGCATGGATTATGTATGGGAAAGAAGAGTCTTTTCTACAAAGATTGCTTGACTCTTGGACCGAAGTATAAAGTCGATAAGGAATTTGCTAATAGGATTATAGGAGCAATTGAGAAAAAGGTGGTTGGTCTCTATAAAGAACATTTACAATCAGAAGGTGAAACCAATGATGAGGTCACGTAGTAACCCATGACCTTGAGTCTAGCTACAAGACTCGTAAATAAAGAAAAGCGCTTCTTGAGAGGCAACCCATGCTTTGTGTGATTTTTATTTTGTTTGATTCCGTATGCATGCTTTATTTTTATTGTTGGTAGATCATGTTTCAAACTAAAATGGTGAAAATACTTTATTTTGTCGTTTGGCTTAGGCTTAACTTCATCCAAAGGTATTTCGCAAAGGATAAGTGTAAGGGGAAACCCCAAATATGTTTTTAAGAAACAAACTTTATCATGATTCTCCACAATATTAAATGAACATGTATATTCGTATTTGTTAGAGTCAAATGCTTGTATCGAGTCATAATGATGTTTTGCAGGATTTTCCAGGAAGTACGACAAGGTTTTTCCAGAAATTTTCCGGAAACTTAACATAAGAATTTCTGCAGGTCACTTCTGACGGCGTCAGGAAGAAGTTCCTGACGGCGTCACGTGTAAAAATCTGGAAATTTTACCAGTTTTGTTTTTCTAACGGAGTCTTAAAGTTTTTGTTAAATCTTTAGTTTTATAATCTCCAGGAAATCTGCAAACATCATTCCACAAACATTATATCTTATCTTGTTTTCTAGGATTTATTATCATATATAGATTGCCGCCGATTTTACGCGAGGTTGCCTTGTTTGTTTTCTCAGGTTTAACAGGTTATGTTTGACAAGAAGATGATTTATATTCTGGAAGGGAAGCTTTGATTGTTCATTTTCTTGGAGGAAGATATAACCTTGTTACCGTACTATCCATACCGAGCGAATCAGGGGAGTATTTGATTTCATTCTTTTACCTATTTTACTTTTACATTCTTTACTTGAACATTGGGGACAATGTTCATCCCAAGTGTAAGGGGAGGGTAAATGATGATACCTTATAGATACACTTTCACTTGAGTTTGTTTGATGGTAGATGTGTAATAAAACAATGAGAAATACTTGTTAGTGTAATTTTAGCGCCAAATTAAAATTTTTTTTACAACATTTAGGAGTGAAACTTTAGCCTTAGCAAGCGTCTCATGGATAGGAGATCGTATGACTAGCACAAAACCGTACCATTTAGAAAAATTTTCCACCCAAATATGTGAGGTTCGCCTTTAGATTTGATAGGAAAAGCATTTACTATTAGTGCTTATGAGTGTACCGGTAGCATTTAGATTCTAGAACTTGCGTTAGTGATGCATCCCGAGACCGCTAGTGAGACTACATTCGTGTAGTAGGATTTACTACATGATAAGAGGCATTAGGATCACCCTTGTGTTAAACCCCTTTCATAATTACTTGACCATTTAAGTCATATTACTTGGCTAGTTAAGTCAATTAATTTTTCCCACACCTTAGCGTTGTACTCATTTTAGTACACGAAACCCCTAGTACACCCCTCCAAGCCTATCTTTTCGTTTCTAACTTTAAGCATCTTACTTAAAGGAAGAATTTGTTACACCCCACTTAAATGTACAACCAAATCGCCTTAGCCTTCCGTGTATGCACTCATCTTTAGTGCATTATTGTTATTTGTTTAAACCCTTAGTTAATTATCGAATTGATTACATGGTTGCTAAGTCGAGTCATATCCTTGTACATATTGTTTTGGGACGATTGGGACTTATGGGTAAAGTACTTATTTTATGGAGTAATGGGGAAGAACATCATATTATTACCCCCATATGTACGTTAATCTTAAAAGTACTCCAAGTGTTTTGATTATCTTAATTCGAGTCATTAGATTAGTTTATTGTAAAGTATGTAAAAATTCAAGTGTAAGGGGAATGTTCATTCCCTATGATGTATTATTTTGGATGGTAGGGCAAGAATGTATGAAAAAAAAAATCGAAAAAATTAAAAAAAAATAATAATAAAAAGAAAAAAAAATAAAAAAATAAAAAAGAGAAAAGAGAAAAAACATACGGACTGCCATCCCGTTTCATTCTATGTTTGTTTTATGTTTTTGTTATTTTTCATTCATTAGCTTAAGTCGAGTCTAGTCTTGGCTTAGCAACGCCATATTGTACATGTAATTAACCAAGATGATTAACTCGCCACCAGTAAAGATTGCCTATATCCAACAAAACCGTGTATTCTATATCCCTACACCTAACGTTATAACCCTTTAAAAGACCTCTTTGATAGTTTATCCTAGGTGCTTACGCCATGTGGTAGAGGTTTGATCCTTTCCCAAGCCTATGGTAATCTATTTTGCTATGACAGGTAGTGAGAGATGTTTTCCATTTCCATATTGTGATATATACTTTATTACACCCGAGAGATGTGAGTATCTAAACACTATTTGTGAGGTGCTAGTGTATGACCTCCGTGCTTGTCTTTGGTCTTTAGTGGAACGATTATTTGTTGTAATTACTTTTATATTAGTGTTAAATGACCCCTAACTTGTATTTTGATTAGAATAAAAGCGCATTTGCTTGAGGACAAGCAAATCTCAAGTGTAAGGGTATATGATGAGGCGAAAAATGAACCGTTTTAGGGGGTCATTTATGCCGGAATTGGAATTTATTTGATCAAATATTGCCCTAAATCGTTCCTTTTGTGATTTTTGGTACTTTGGGAGTTAATTCTGGAAAAGGAAGCATTTTGGACGTTTTTGGAGCATAAAAGTGAAGAAAACGGTAAAGTCTTAATTTTCCTTGCTGGGAACAGTACCTGACGGCGTCAAGAAGAATTTTATGACGGCGTCAAGAGCAAAATGGATGACGGCCCAGAGAAAACGTGACGGTGTCAGAAGTAGGGCGTCAAGAGTAAATTTGGTGACGACATGGAGCAAGAATACACATGACGGCGTCAGCTATGGATCTAGGCAGTCCGAGAACTTTATTGGCGGCGAGATGACGGCGTCAGATTTTTCCTCTTGACGCCATCACCTCACAAAATCTATATATATTTTTCTATTTTTCATTCATTAGAGAGGAACTTGTGTGGAGAATATTAGGGTCGAACTTTATAAACCCTAGCTCGTTTGTAACAGTATTTTCAAGGGTTTTCACCCCTTGAAACCCTTCATGTTCAATTGAGATAAGTTTTCTTCCAATTCATTCAATATGTCTATGTGTTGTTTGAATATATCTTATGCTTGTCTCGATTTTAACATGCTAGGCTAGATCTATTGTGTGTTTGCTTAGATGTAATGAAACCTAGATGTTGATTATAGGTTGATTGCTTGTTCATAGTTGTAATGGATGAATGATTTCAATGTTAGGCTTAAGAAAACTGGCAGATCTCCATTGTGTAACTTGCTTGAACGTCTTAAGAAACATGAACCGATGTGTACTATGTTTTTATGGTTGTATTTAATGCATGAGCGAATTTTAGTGATCCTATGTTAGGAGCTTCTTAGCCGGCTCGACATAGGAGTGAAGTAGGATCTTATAGGATTGGGGAAGTAAGTACGCCACCCCATGTGTAACACCCCCAATTCATGATGCCGCGGAATTCAACTTGGGTGTTACTCGACGGCACAACAGTCATAATAATAGAAAACGAACTCTAATTGAGTTGTTTTAAAAGATTTATCATTCAAACTATCAAATATAGTGCATTTGTTTGAACTCGTAGTTGTTCAACACAAATGGGATTCGTCAATCCCAATAGATATATTCACAATATTCGCGCTCACTATAGCTAGTGACTAATGGTTCATGATATAGGGACTTCGAACATGACAATCGTTACTTAGTGACAATAAAACATAGTCGGGTAGCATACAGTAGAAAGCATTGTGTTCGAGTAGAAAAATAATAGCATGTATCCCCCTCATGGGTTTGTAAAATAGTTAAACAATAGAAAGTGGGGCTACGAACTCACCTTAAGTTATGTAGTAAGTAGTGAATGTGATGGTCGAATCGTGAAGGTTTCTACGAGCAACCTATAATGGAATGTTGCGACTTAGGATTGGAGTAAAGAATATGAAGAATTGCCTATATATGTCTTGCATTTAGTCCATGATGTGGTACTTTGTATAGTGTAAGTATATGAAAAGAAATGGTTCATGAAACATGTATAGTTTATATATTGTTTACTACCGTTCGGGCCGACATAATTCAGAAGTCATGTTAGTAAACGTTCGAGGAGCCACGACACTTTAATTCGTAAATCCACAACTCATCTCGACGGCTTACATAATGAACTCCTCACATGAGGCTCCCTACTATTGTAGTAGTTGATAAAATATATATATATATATATATATATATATATATATATATATATATATATATATATATATATATATATATATATATATATAAGTTTTGATCCGAAAAGTTACATGTCTAATATTTGAATAAACTTAGGAAAGTTTATCTTTACATGAAGATTGTTATTAGGGTAAGTTTCTTAAGTCTTGTATGACAAATTCTTGTAATATCTCATGGTTCTTTTAGATGAAGTAGATCCAAATTGTATGTTTAAGTTATCGCCAACTCTTTGGTTCATGTTTTCGCCTAAGTAAGTTTATATGGTCATTTAGTCATGGCCTTGCCATGACCTTTGGTCATTGTTCCATGGTCTTGAGACTCAACCTTGGCTCTAGCCATGGTTGTGGTCTTGAATCTAGGTCATAAGACCTCTTGGTCTTTATAAACCATAACCATTATATAGTGACATATATATGTAAAATAGTTGTTAATAAACTGAGAAAAATCTCATTCGTTATTGGTTTTCTGGAGACGTGCCCCTGAGTTTTTGAAGAAAACGTGATTCCGGACAACTTTTGTGCTTTAACTTTTTCATGAAACAGACCAGAAAGGCCTCTTTTTGCGTGTTTTATGTTCTGTCACAGAAACTATTTTGGCATTTTTGCCGCAAAGTTTTGGTAACTTCAAATGGTCATAACTTTTGACTCGTATACTCGTTTTAGGTGGTTCAAATTACTATGGTTTCCTTGTTAGGTCCTATACTACAATATGTAATGGTCTAATATTATAATTTTACCATTTTGATCAGATTTCACCAAGAAAGTCACTAGTTTACTTGTTTAAATAACTTAACTTAATAATCATTTACAATAACTTGTTTTACGCATTTTTATACATTATGGACATGATCACAAGACATAATATAGCATGAATGATATGTAAATAACATGATTATGATATTTATCAAGAAGTATGTTAGGGTTTTGCTTACAACTTTTGGCTTTCAATTAAGAAAGGAAGTTAACATGTAAGGTAAGGACTTTGATAGACTTTAGCTTCACCCTACTTTACTTCATGCAATCTTTCTACCCTTGTATTCTTGAAAGAGAGATGATGAAAGTTGAGGTGACTTGAGTAGATTCAAACTCAAGAGAAATCACCAAAGTTTATAAGGTTTGGAAGTAGTTTGATGAATCAAAACCAAACTAGAGTTTCTATGTTGTTGAAGCACTTCAATCTTGCTTGAAACTTGGAAGAAAATTAGCTAAGTGTGAGGTGATGAGGGTTGTGATATGGGACAGCAAAGGAAGGGGGAGAGGGGCTTAATATGGCCTTGAGGAGGTTAGAATACTTGACTAGTCAACACTTGGTGAGCAAGTTTGGACACTTGTATGCATCTTAGAGCACAAGGAAGGAGATCAAGCCACAAGGGTGGTGAATCCCCCCTAAGTCGGTTTAGATGAGGATAGGAAGAATGAGTTGGTCTTGTTGATATTATCTTAGATATTGAGTTAGTTTTGACTCCGTAAAATGCTAACCGTAAATGATTAAGCCATAATACATAAAACCGGGTATCGTAAAAATACGAAACTTGGAAGAATGATTAAACTTGTCAAAATACTCCATAATAAAATATAAAATGAGTGGTAGGTTCCATTGGGGGTGCTAAAACCCTGCTAAAACTGGAAACACGGGTCTAAAACGCTTAATACGTAAAACGTACGAATATTGTGTAAAATTGAGAAAAGTAAAATGTTATTTTTCTAATAGGATAAAAATGATTTAAAATGACTTATAATGTTTAGACTGGGCTCAGTCTAGTGTCGGTTGGTATTAAATGTCTTTTAGACATAAAACCGTAAGCCTAAAAATCAAGGAATGACTTATAAAATCAAGGAATGATTTTTGGTCAAAGGAGGAGGGAAAAATATGTTGACTTTTTCCAAAAATGTGAAAACTCAAATCTTCTTAGAAACGCGGTGCAGGTATAGGCTAAGGTTACGGCTGAGTAAAAGCGCTTAAAAATGAAAATTCCTGTTTTTCACGGCCGAGGTTTATTTGGTCACATTTTTCTCAGTCATGATTAATTCTCAAATAAATCATGAGTGTATCAAATATTTTTCTGATACGGGGAAAATTAACGCGGTCGAGTTTCGTTGTGCGTAGAATTTTTGAATGACGTTTTACCCTAAAACGTGTAATTCCTTAATAACTTTCACGAAAATGACCTGATGAGTGTCAAACTTTTAATTTGCCATGGAAATGATTTATCACACGAGAATATGAAATAAAAACCAAATTTCGGGAAAATAAATAGTAAAAATGAATAGTAAAATTTTCTGGGAATAGTAATTAACCTGAAAATGTGAATTGTTACAGTCTCTACCCCTTGCGGGGAACTTCGTCCCGAAGTTCTGTGTGTGTTATACGTTGGAGTGGTATCGATGAAGAGGTGTGGTTACTTATGAAGACTAAAGTGATGTAGTTTGATTTGTCGTTTCAGTGTATGGCATAAGATGAGGTTTACTTTTATGTGGGAAAGGTAGAGTAAGGGTGATTAATTGCCGTACTCTATCGTATGAATACTTATGAATTGCCTATACTCACACAAAATTTGTTTTAAGATTATAGGTGAGAAGTTTGTTTCTAAGAATACATACAGGTGACTGCTCCCAGCATAACATGATCCCTCCTGAATTAGACATAGGTGATCAGGCTATGTATAATTTAGGACCGATAATGTGATGTTCGGTTTAGTCATGTAGTATTGTGTTTCTTAAAAAATTTAGGTGGTATTCAATCTTGTAAAGCTGATGAGGGTGCTTGTGGTGTAACTAAGGATGATTTGAGCTTTAAAAGTGCATCAAGATCTGTTAATGAGCTTGTGGTTGCAATGGTTGTGAAGATAATGATGGTGAAAAGACGAACGAGGCTTGTGTCCTTCATTTTGGTTTGATGAGTTTTAGTGGTTTGAGATGAAGTTGGGTAAAGAAGACATTAAATCAATTTATAGGGTGGTATCAAATGAAGTAATTTTTCTAAGATGGTGTTAGAATATATTGTAGTAAAACAATAAAGTGGTAGCAAAACAGCTTGGTGTAAAATTTGTTGAATGGTTTATAGGATATGTGGGTAAACCTTATAGAATGGTAATAGTCTACAAATCAGTCAAATTGGTTTGGAGATAGAAAGTACAATAGATGAGAATTATCACAAAGAGTTGTTTATTGAACAGTAAATATTCTTAAGTCATAAAACTCCCATTACTAGGGATGACATACACGTAGTACAACATAGTGCATGATTTTTGATGAGAAATGATAGAATAATTACGTTGGAGGTTTGAATCATAACACATGATAGCATAAAGCAAGAGTTTTATTCATAAAATGTTGATTGATTACAAGATTGAAACTTATTACAAGTTTCTTCAAAATCTACTAACTGATACTTCAGTTTAGTAATCACAACGTTTTACAACTACTGCTAGCTATTACATGGATTCTACAGAGTTTACCAATTGAGTCTATTCAGTTTAGTAGTACAAAAGATAACTAGTATCATCACACTAGTCTATTGCGGGTTAGAAGGTCCGAGCAATTCTGATTGATCGGCAACTTCTTGGTTTAGTGTGTCATAGAGGTACGAGTCAATGAAGTTTGAGAGGCTGTAGTTTACATGCTGACTTTCTTGTTGGATCAATGGTGGTCATGATACGATCCATAATGAGTGATCCAATTCATCACATGTAGGGATATCAAAGGGAAGTGATAATGGTGGTGGTAATGGCGCTACTACATATTCATACTCATTATCCTCCTCGGAGTCTACCTCAACCCAATTTTGTTCAAAATAATTAGAAGTATTCGACGCAAAATTATTTGGCATTGGTTCCTCCTATTCTTCGTCGGTTGAATCTTCGAAAGTTTCTTCTTCGTCATCAGAAGCGAAGGCATTTACGAAGTCAAATACGAACTCGGGTGAGGGTGGTAAGACTTGGAAGTTATTAGGTAGAGTGGGCACATAATCGGGAGAAGTGGTTACGCACATGATTTCTATGAGAAGAATTACTATGTTAAAACAATTCAATGTTTATGGGAAGTGCTCAAAATATGACAAGTGTGTATAAATCAATATACTAATATGTTCATGTAGTATAAAATGCTTACGGGGAAATGCTCAATTAGGCTAATGGTACATATATCCATATGCTAACATGTTTGTGTAGTATAAAATGCTTACTAAGTCCATAATCGTCTGGAGGATGGAAGACACGGAGAACGGAAGGCTATAAAAATGTTTTTGCTTGTAATTATAGTTATAGTTTAGGTCTCAATTAGACCCGTTTCTCTATAACCATGGCTCTGATACCAATATGTGACACCCCCAATTCATGATGCCGCGGAATTCAACTTGGGTGTTACTCGACGGCACAACAGTCATAATAATAGAAAACGAACTCTAGTTGAGTCGTTTTAAAAGATTTATCATTCAAATTATATAAATATCAGAGATTACAAAATGAGGTCCCAGATGGTTCCATGTTTACAATTTACATTAAATGAGTTTTTGAATGATAATAAAATTTATATCCCTCTTGAATATCCGTGCCCTTCCGTGCCATCCTTGATCATCATGGACCTGAAATACATGCTTAAGAGGTCAACACAAAGGTTGAGTGGAATTCGTAGAGTTTGTAGTTAAATCGTTAAACACAATAATCGTAATGTGAGGTAATTAATCACACATTCATAGTTAGAAAACAAAAGTCGTTATTATTTCACTAAGCTCATGCAACCAAAGCATTAACATCGAACCAAAAATTGGCATTGTAGAAGCCCTACCAAGGTAATATTGCCATTATACCTTAAACTATCAAATATAGTGCATTTGTTTGAACTCGTAGTTGTTCAACACAAATGGGATTCGTCAATCCCAATAGATCTATTTACAATATTCGCCCTCACTATAGCTAGTGACTAATGGTTCATGATATAGGGACTTCGAACATGGCAATCGTTACTTAGTGACAATAAAACATAGTCGGGTAGCATACAGTAGAAAGCATTGTGTTCGAGTAGAAAAATAATAGCATGTATCCCCCCCATGGGTTTGTAAAATAGTTAAACAATAGAAAGTGTGGCTACGAACTCACCTTAAGTTATGTAGTAAGTAGTGAATGTGATGGTCGAATCGCGAAGGTTTCTACGAGCAACCTATAATGGAATGTTGCGACTTAGGATTGGAGTAAAGAATATGAAGAATTTCCTATATATGTCTTGCATTTAGTCCATGATGTAGTACTTTGTATAGTGTAAGTATATAGAAAGAAATGGTTCATGAAACATGTATAGTTTATATATCGTTTACTACCGTTCGGACCGACATAATTCAGAAGTCATGTTAGTAAACGTTCAAGGAGCCAGTACACTTTAATTCGTAAATCCACAACTCATCTTGACGGCTTACATAATGAACTCCTCACATGAGGCTCCCTACTATTGTAGTAGTTGATAAAATATATATATATATATATATATATATATATATATATATATATATATATATATATATATATATATATATATATATATATATATATATATATATATATATATATATATATATATATATATATATATATATAAGTTTTGATCCGAAAAGTTACATGTCCAATATTTGAATAAACTTAGGAAAGTTTATCTTTACATGAAGATTGTTATTAGGGTAAGTTTCTTAAGTCTTGTATGACAAATTCTTGTAATATCTCATGGTTCTTTTAGATGAAGTAGATCCAAATTGTATGTTTAAGTTATCGCCAACTCTTTGGTTCATGTTTTCGCCTAAGTAAGTTTATATGGTCATTTAGTCATGGCCTTGCCATGACCTTTGGTCATTGTTCCATGGTCTTGAGACTCAACCTTGGCTCTAGCCATGGTTGTGGTCTTGAATCTAGGCCATAAGACCTCTTGGTCTTTATAAACCATAACCATTATATAGTGACATATATATGTAAAATAGCTGTTAATAAACTGAAAAAAATCTCATTCGTTATTGGTTTTCTGGAGACGTGCACCTGAGTTTTTGAAGAAAATGTGATTCCGAACAACTTTCGTGCTTTAAACTTTTCATGAAACGGACCAGAAAGGCCTCTTTTTGCATGTTTTATGTTCTGTCACAGAAACTATTTTGGCAGTTTTGCCGCAAAGTTTTGGTAACTTCAAATGGTCATAACTTTTGACTCGTATACTCGTTTTAGGTGGTTCAAATTGCTATGGTTTCCTTGTTAGGTCCTCTACTACAATATGTAATGGTCTAATATCATAATTTTACCATTTTGATCAGATTTCACCAAGAAAGTCACTAGTTTACTTGTTTAAATAACTTAACTTAGCAATCATTTACAATAACTTGTTTTACCCATTTTTATACATCATGGACATGATCACAAGACATAATATAGCATGAATGATATGTAAATAACATGATTATGATATTTAACAAGAAGTATGTTAGGGTTTTGCTTACAACTTTTGGCTTTCAATTAAGAAAGGAAGTTAACATGTAAGGTAAGGACTTTGATAGACTTTAGCGTCACCCTACTTTACTTCATGCAATCTTTCTACCCTTGTATTCTTGAAAGAGAGATGATGAAAGTTGAGGTGACTTGAGTAGATTCAAACTCAAGAGAAATCACCAAAGTTTATAAGGTTTGGAAGTAGTTTGATGAATCAAAACCAAACTAGAGTTTCTATGTTGTTGAAGCACTTCAATCTTGCTTGAAACTTGGAAGAAAATTAGCTAAGTGTGAGGTGATGAGGGTTGTGATATGGGACAGCAAAGGAAGGGGGAGAGGGGCTTAATATGGCCTTGAGGAGGTTAGAATACTTGACTAGTCAACACTTGGTGAGCAAGTTTGGACACTTGTATGCATCTTAGAGCACAAGGAAGGAGATCAAGCCACAAGGGTGGTGAATCCCCCCCCCCCTAAGTCGGTTTAGATGAGGATAGGAAGAATGAGTTGGTCTTGTTGATATTATCCTAGATATTGAGTTAGTTTTGACTCCGTAAAATGTTAACCGTAAATGATTAAGCCATAATACGTAAAACCGGGTATCGTAAAAATACGAAACTTGGAAGAATGATTAAACTTGTCAAAATACTCCATAATAAAATATAAAATGAGTGTATCAAACATTTTTCTGATACGGGAAAAATTAACGCGGTCGAGTTTCGTTGTGCGTAGAATTTTTAAATGACGTTTTACCCTAAAACGTGTAATTCCTTAATAACTTTCACGAAAATGATCTGATGAGTGTCAAACTTTTAATTTGCCATGGAAATGATTTATCACACGAGAATATGAAATAAAAATCAAATTTCGGGAAAATAAATAGTAAAATGAATAGTAAAATTTTCCGAGAATAGTAATTAACCTGAAAATGTGAATTGTTACACCATGAATGGTATTAAGGAATACAATCCGTCATCCACGCAACTGTAACAAGTAATTAACCTGTAAAAGATATCTAGGGAGTAGTGAAATCTAAGTAAACACAATTCTCCCATATATTTCTCACACCACTAGTTAAATTAGTTTATTTTCATTTTTGTTATTTTATTTTGATTGCATCGTAGTCATTGGGTTAGTTGACTAGAAACTAATTCCGCCCACTCCTCTAAAAACCGAGATTTTAATTGCTTTCATAAAATATAAAAATACAAAAAGAATCGTCCCTCATCTCTAGACCTAGTTTTTAGGTTTTCTAATCCTAGCGACACTATTCCAGAGTTGTACGATCAATACCCCGGTACTTGTCACTATACTATACTACAACGATCAGGTACACTGCCTGGTGGGGGTTGTAAGCTTCTTGAGATCCCTCGAGAGGTAAAGCCTGGTGCAATTCTCACGCATCAAGCACTGAGATACGTAGGACCATTTGAGATTTATGGAAAGTATTGGATTTGAGACATATCAGTTGAATTTTCCCGAGGAGTTAAGTAGAGTGTATGATACGTTTCATGTATTTAATTTGAAAAAGTCTTTGGCGGATACTAGTCTGCATGTGCCATTAGATGAGATTAAGGTTGACAAGACTCTCCGTTTTGTCGTGGAACCTGTTGAGATTATGGACCGAGTGATCAAAAGTGTAAAGTGTGGTGAGATAGTGTTGGTAAAGGTACGGTGGGATTCTAAGCGTGGTCCTGAGTTTACATGGGAACGTGAGGATCAGATGATATTTAAGTACTCAAATTTGTTTGCGGATGTGGTTGCTAAGCAGATCGTTTCTAGTTGGATTTAGATCGTGAAAGTTAGATGGGGGTGTTCATAAATGTTTTAAGTAATGTTTTGTTTTATAGGTATTTGTTACATGTGTGTGCTTCTTGCGGTTACCATTTGGTTTTTCATTTGGTTCGGGGGTATTGTACCTACCTGTGAGAAGTCGTTTTGGATCATTGGTGTTATTTATCGGGGAGTGTATCTATTTGCGTGTATCGTTGGAGTGATGGAATGTTTTCTATCGTGTGAATTCAGGTATTTAGTCGGTTCACATTTTTGTAGTTCTTTCTCAGTGATTTTATGGAGTGGTATTTTTCCGCTTAAATATCCATAAATTTTCTTTTGTTGATGCTTTTGGTGAGACGAGTAGTTGAAATCTCGGGATGCGATTTCCCTAAGTGGGGGATGATGTAACAACCGTGGTTTTAGCAGGTCAGTTTGACTGATAGTCTTGACTCAGTTGCGTTTGTTTGGTGTGTCTTAGGTGTTTGAAGTGATATAGGTGAGTTTTAGCACTAAATCTCTTTGCGTAAATGGTTTTATTGTGATTTGGAAAGTTTGGAATTTGGGAATGTTCATTTTGATCACCTTTATGGTGTAGAAATGACTTCTGTAGTTTTGGTGTTTTTGTGATTTTGCGTAACGAGTCTTCGTTCAAGTTAATGAGCGTAAGCGAGTTATGTGTGTTTTGTTTTTGTGGGTTAAATTTCATAAAGGAGTGAAAATCTATTTTTGGAAACTTTGTTTTGAAAATGATTGTTTTTCCGGTTGTCGTAAAAGTTAAGGTTTATCATGAAAGACGTTAGGTTTTGTTTTGGGAGTTTATAAAATATGAAAAGTATAAGGGCTTGAGTGTAATAATTAAGTTTAATTAAAAAAAATATTGGAGGAGGGGAAAAATCGGTTTAGAGGGTTTTTAGGGGAAAATGAAACCAAATTTGAGCCCAAATACAATTCCTAGCAATAAGGAATCCTATTCCAACCCAAACAAGCCCAACCCTTACCCTTATAATCATATAGAACGACCCCAAAGCTATTTTTCCTGCAAATTTGGTCGATCACAAGGGCAAGAGAAGAGAAGAAAAATTAGGGTTTATAGTTTTGAAGCTAAAATCAAAAATCAAGGTAAAATCCCTAAAACCCTATGTTTGATTAATTCGTTATTGCGTTAACTCATGTAATATTAATTATGATGGAATCTAGAGTTTATATACTTCTGTAAATTAATGAAGTAAAACATGTTAGAATCATTAGTTGATAATAGTATGGCGATTGGTTAAGAGAATTGAGTGTAAAACACGTTAGTTTATGCGTCAGAGTTTGGACAGAAAACTAGCGCTGTAAAGATGTGAGTGTATTTAACAGATGGTGAGGAGTTAGGTCACGAATTTTTTGTCTAAATTGAAGTTTAATGAAAGGGGTTTCCAAAAAGTCCGGCCACGATTGATTTCAAGGTCGGGAAGTTAGTCGTTTGATTTTTCTTTGATAAGGTGTCAAAGCTGTTAAACCGGAACAGAATTTGGGTAAAAGTTTGATAGTGAATTGTGGGTTAAAAAGTGATATTAAGGTTATCCCTTCTGGGAAAGTTGAGTTTTAGGTTATCTTAGACTACCACGAAAAGGATTAGCGATAAACAGTTGTAGAAGTATTTTATTTCAATTAAAACTTTTTGGTGTGCGTTCAGATCCGAATTTGGATAGTTGACAAGTTTGGTTTTCTTAGAGCATCAGTAACAGTAACGTGGAAGGGTGCGTTAAGGCCCCTTTAACGCACGTTAAGGTGCGTTAGTTGATGCACGATCTTGCGTTAAACCGGCGTTAACGCGTGCGTTAGCCTACTAACGCCACGTTAAGGCATCAAAAGTAAAAAAAAAAATTATTTCGCCCCCCCCCCCCCTCCATGATTGAAGATACATAAATTGCAGTGTGTGTGTTCTTGTATGTGTTTTACTGTTCGTGTGTGTGTAGTGTGTGTGTGTGTGCAGTGTGTGTGTGTGTGTGTTTGTGTGAAGAAGATGATAACATAAAGTGAATTTGCAGTTTGGTCCCTGTGGTATTTTGGTGTTTACAATTCAGTCCCTGTGGTTATAAAAGCAGTTTTTTTTTTTTTTTTTTTTTTTTTTTTTTTTTTAATTTTTCGTAATGTTTTTTTTTATTGCGTAATGTATTTTTTTTCTTTTTTCGTAAGGTATTTTTTTAGTGCGTATTGTAATATATTTTAAAAATGAATGTTATTGTTTTTAATAAATGAAGTATTCGTTTTAGTTTAGGGTTGAATTTGAAAATATATGAAAAATTGAGTTAAAGTGAGTTAAGGTTGAGTTATTGTTGTGGGTGTTTTTTTGTGAGTTAAAGTTAAAGTGTTAAAGCTGATGTGGCGCTGACGTGGCGCCGAGTTAAGTTCTAACGTGAGTTATTGATGCGGATGCTCTTATGGGTACTTGTATGAGTTAATAGACCATTGCCTTCTGGGATTAGCTTATATGCTTATCAGAGACCATGGTGAATTTTTGGTGTGAGTTGTTGAGCTTTAATTGTTATTATTTCATGTGGGTGAATGTACCCTAAAATTTTGCATTTTCTGATTTTAAAAGTGCAAGGGATTTAGTGAGTATTAGGGTTTGGTGGTGATTGGTATGGGGTCTAGGATATCCATAGTGGGTCATATGAATCTTAGACATCCATCATATGAGTATTGCATGGGTTATAGCTTTTAGTTTGACCATGTGTAACGTGAACTTATTTGTGTTGTATAGATTTGTGATTGTTATTTGTTGGAAGCTGCAAAGTTGAGGTGAGTTCATAGTCCCATATTTTTACTTTGTTTTAAACTTGGGATGGGAATGATGCTTGTCTTAAATGGTTTGGGTTACTGTGATTATGTATGTGTCAAAGAGCTTGGACTTATAATGTTATCGTATGTATGCTATATGTGTATGGTTATGCGATGTGGAAATGTTGTGTGATGATGTTGTATGGTCCAATTAGGAGGGTGCTTACCCTGTTGCTCGTGCATACGACCTAATTGGAGAGTAGTACTCCTACTCACTATTATTCTGTGTGGTCCGATCGGAGGGTATTAATTACCCATTATTTGGAGCGGGGGTCACGTTCCGGCCCGGACGTTGTGAATTTGGATCGGTGGGCACGTTCCGCCCGATGGTTGCCTTTTGTGTGTTGGTTGGTTTATGAACATATGTAGCTTGTATGATGACTATAATTATTTGTCCAACTATGTTGTATAATCACAGTGAACTGGTTGCTTTGAGATAGTATGTCTGTCTTAAACCTATGAATCTCACCAACATTATGTTGACATTTTAAGCATCATTTTCAGGTGAGCTTTCTAAGGATAAGATAGAAGGATGTGATTAGACGAGACCCTAGTTGCATTGGAAGTTGTTTATCAGCTATGTTTGGATTTATGTATTGTTTCGGATTTTGTTTTGGTTATTTTGTTTTGGGGTATTGTTACAACACTTTGTGTTTGTACTTTGCTCTATTTTTGTGCATGTAGTTGTTTCTCTATATAGACACCAGGTGTTGTGATGATATCCATGAAGTTACACCCTCGCGTTTCCGCCTTGGCGAGGTGTGACAAATTGTGTTATCACGCGAGGAGTGTAACACCCCCAAAATACCGCAGCGGAAGACTGTGTCACTGAGGGTGCTACTTCATAATACAAAGTACAAGTTATAGAAAACGAACTCTAAATGAGACGTTTTGAAAAGTTACCATTCGATTAATGAATTCAAAGTTACAAACATGAGATTCCAAAGTATGATATATAAATGTATACAAATGTTTTGAATGGTAAATGATAAAAGCGTAAGTCTTCAGAATATGCAGCTTGACTCTAAGTTCCACGCACTAGCTATCGTCTTACTAACCTGAGATAAACATGCTAAAGTGTCAACACAATGGTTGGTGAGTTCATAGAGTTTGTCTTAAAACAGTTGAAAAGCCTTAAAAGAATATTCACACAGCAAAGGCATTGAGAATCCACTCAGTTACAAGTCCCGCCATAAGAGACTTGTAACCTGTGTGTTCACAACCCACTGCTAAAAGATAGTTTATACAATGCACCGGATTATATTCACCCAAGGTCAAGAATAGACACAAGGGCGGGGGCCTCTCCCCAAATAGTACTACGACATCCAAGGTCAAGTATAGACACAAGGGTAGGGGGCATCTTCCCATGAGTACTACCAATACCTCTCCGACAGAATAGAGTATTATGTATGCACGTAAATACGAATCTTCTATTTAAATTAAGCAAGTATAGTGTAACAAGTATGTATAACGCAATCAAGTATAACGCCAATCAAGTATAACACAATCAAGTATAAATGTTTAAGAGTATTTGTACAAGTAAGCAAGTAGTTGAGCATGTATCTCCCCCAAAGAGTTAAAACAAGTATAAAAAGAGTAGGGGCTATGACTCACCTTAAGTCTATGTAGTGAGTAATGAAAATGGTAGTCGAATCGCGAAAGTCTCTAAGAGCAGCCTATAATAGAACGTTGCGACTTAGGTTTGGAGTAACGTCTAAGAATACGACGAATTGCCTATATATGTCTTGCATAATGTTCATGATGTAGTACTTTAGTATAATGTGTAAGTCTTTGAATATAAGTGGTTTATGAAACATGTATAGGTTGTACATCTCTTACTACCGTTCAGGCCGACATAATTCAGAAGTCATGGAGTAAACGTTCGAGGAGCCAGGACACTTTAATTCGTAAATCCACAACTCGTCTCGACGGCTTACTTAATGAACTCCTCACATGAGGCTCCCTACTATTGTAGTATTTGATAACATATATATAAGTTTTGATCTTTAAAAGTTATATGGTCTTTAGCCGTGGCTTTGCCGTGACCTTGGTCATTGTTACCATGGTCTTAAGACTCAACCTTGGCTTTAGCCATGGTTGTGGTCTTGGCTTTAGGTCATTAGACCTCTTGGTCTCATCTAATTATAATGATTATATAGTAACTTTGGTCTAAAAATGGGCTGTTAAGAATTTGAAGAAAATTATCATTCAGAAAACATTTTCAGGGCCCGAGCTTCTTTGTTCCTGAACGAAAACGGCGTTCCGGACAATTTTCGTGTTTTAAATTTTTGATGAATCGGACCAGAAGTGGGACTTTCAAAAACACAGAATGCAAAACAGTAGGGTTTAGGCAGTTTCGGCGTTTTGGTTTCGCTAACTTCTTATGGCCGTATCTTTTGACTCGGGTACTCATTTTAAGTGATTCAAATTGCTATGTTTTCCTTTTGAAGTCCTTTATAACAGTAAGTAAGTGTCAAATATCATAGTTATACTATTTTGGTCGTGGTTCTCCATAAAAATCACTAGTTTGCTTGTTTACTTGTCATAAGTTAACATATGTATACCAATACTTGTTTTATCCATTTTTAAACATCATGAACACAATACAAAGACCATATATAGCATGAAAGAAACATAATAAGCATGAAAATGATATTGAGCAAGAAAGTGTATAAGGGTTTCTTACAACTTTTGGCTTTCACTTAAGAAAGGAAGTTAAGTATGAACTAGGACACTAAACCTATGCTTGTAAACCCTTCACCATAACTCTTGTAACAATTGATAGACTTGATATAAACCTTGTGAAAACCATTTAACTTCAGCCCTAATAACCTTGTGTAGCTCCTAATTCAACCATGGAATCACCAAACAAACTTAAGAACTAGGTAGAGAATACTAAGACCTTGAACTTTGTAGTGTAACTTGTATATTGAAGATCAAAGGATCATGGTGCTAGGTATTGATGTTGTGGCGTTTTTGGTGATGAAGAAAGGAAGAGATTAGCTTGCTATTTATACTATGAATGAGGAGGTTAGGAAGCTTACTAGGAAACTACATAAACTTGGTGACAAAGTTGTAATTAAGTAATGATCTAAAGAATCAATGGTCAAGATTTAACCACAAGTGTGAATGCCCCCCCTAGTGGCGGTTCATGAACTTGGAGAACAAGGTGTGGACTTTTGATGGTATTATCCTAAGTATGTAGCTAGTTTTGACTCCGTAAGTTGCTAACCGTAAATGATTAAGCCTCAAAACGTAAAACCGGGTATCGTAAAAATATGAAACTTGAAAGTATTGTTAAACATGTCAATATAGTCCATAATAAAATATAAAATGAGTGGTAGGTTCTATCGGGTGCTAAAACCCTGCTAAAAACTGGAAACACGGGTCTAAAACGCGTAATTCGCGTAAAACGCTGAACTGGAAAACGTAAAATTCCGAAACTTTTGGAATTGTCCTAAAATGAAAGAAAATCATATTTCTATTGTTTATAATGTTTTATGGATATATCGGGATGCTGGAAGGACGTTTAAACCTAAAAGTAAATCTCGGACACGGCTTTGTGATTTTTGCAGAAATGATCCGACGAGCGTCAAACTCTCGAATTATCGTTAAAATAGTTTAACTTACGAGAATATGAAATAAAAATTTCTGAGATGAATAGTGAAAAGTGAATAGTGAAAAGTGAATAGTAAAAAGTGAATAGTAAAAGTGAATAGTAAAAAGTGAATAGTGAAATTTTCAGGAATAAAGATTAACCTGAAATTACGAATTGTTACAGTCTCTACCCCTTAAGGAGAACTTCGTCCCGAAGTTCAGTTGATGTTAACTACTTACGGTGTGTCTAAAAGAATTCGGGATCTCTAATATAGTGGTGTTCACTCTGATTCGTCTAAGGTTTTGGTGAAGGAGTCGTATCGGCTACAATTAAGCCCACTTATTTATAACACATTACTTACATAAAGAAGCGTCCAAATTTATGTAAGTAAGGTCTCATAAACTTATGGTTCGGTGATTTACAATTTCTTTATTTAAATAAAGAGGCGTCCCAATCCATTTAAATAAGGAGATTCTAAAACATCCTACTTAAGAATTTCCGACACAAAATCCGCCTTCTGAGGCCGATAGTAAGATAATCAAGTCATCAAATCCTTAAAGCTAAGCAATAATATTATTTAACTCAAATCTTGTGTCTAATCAAACAAGAACTGTCACAAGATCAAGTTAACTAATTAGTTATTACTGAGCTCCATGTTTTTAATGACTCGACGAATCTCTGGGGCTCCTTATAATGCTAAAGTCACATCATCTAATAGCGTGGAACTAAGCAAACCTCTAACCAAAAAGCATATGTGTATGTATTGTGTGTAAGGCAAATAAAGAGGAAGGTCCCAACGTATATAGCAGTTATAGTCTAGGCACTAAATGCAACCTAGTTCTCTATAACCAAGGCTCTGGTACCAATCTGTAACACCCCCAAAATACTGCAGCGGAAGACTGTGTCACTGAGGGTGCTACTTCATAATACAAAGTACAAGTTATAGAAAACGAACTCTAAATGAGACGTTTTGAAAAGTTACCATTCGATTAATGAATTCAAAGTTACAAACATGAGATTCCAAAGTATGATATATAAATGTATACAAATGTTTTGAATGGTAAATGATAAAAGCGTAAGTCTTCAGAATATGCAGCTTGACTCTAAGTTCCACGCACTAGCTATCGTCTTACTAACCTGAGATAAACATGCTAAAGTGTCAACACAATGGTTGGTGAGTTCATAGAATTTGTCTTAAAACAGTTGAAAAGCCTTAAAAGAATATTCACACAGCAAAGGCATTGAGAATCCACTCAGTTACAAGTCCCGCCATAAGAGACTTGTAACATGTGTGTTCACAACCCACTGCTAAAAGATAGTTTATACAATGCACCGGATTATATTCACCCAAGGTCAAGAATAGACACAAGGGCGGGGGCCTCTCCCCAAATAGTACTACGACATCCAAGGTCAAGTATAGACACAAGGGTAGGGGGCATCTTCCCATGAGTACTACCAATACCTCTCCGACAGAATAGAGTATTATGTATGCACGTAAATTCGAATCTTGTATTTAAATTAAGCAAGTATAGTGTAACAAGTATGTATAACGCAATCAAGTATAACGCCAATCAAGTATAACACAATCAAGTATAAATGTTTAAGAGTATTTGTACAAGTAAGCAAGTAGTTGAGCATGTATCTCCCCCAAAGAGTTAAAACAAGTATAAAAAGAGTAGGGGCTATGACTCACCTTAAGTCTATGTAGTGAGTAATGAAAATGGTAATCGAATCGCGAAAGTCTCTAAGAGCAGCCTATAATAGAACGTTGCGACTTAGGTTTGGAGTAACGTCTAAGAATACGACGAATTGCCTATATATGTCTTGCATAATGTTCATGATGTAGTACTTTAGTATAATGTGTAAGTCTTTGAATATAAGTGGTTTATGAAACATGTATAGGTTGTACATCTCTTACTACCGTTCAGGCCGACATAATTCAGAAGTCATGGAGTAAACGTTCGAGGAGCCAGGACACTTTAATTCGTAAATCCACAACTCATCTCGACGGCTTACTTAATGAACTCCTCACATCAGGCTCCCTACTATTGTAGTATTTGATAACATATATATAAGTTTTGATCTTTAAAAGTTATATGGTCTTTAGCCGTGGCTTTGCCGTGACCTTGGTCATTGTTACCATGGTCTTAAGACTCAACCTTGGCTTTAGCCATGGTTGTGGTCTTGGCTTTAGGTCATTAGAGCTCTTGGTCTCATCTAATTATAATGATTATATAGTAACTTTGGTCTAAAAATGGGCTGTTAAGAATTTGAAGAAAATTATCACTTAGAAAGCATTTTCAGGGCTCGAGCTTCTTTGTTCCTGAACGAAAACGGCGTTCCGGACAATTTTCGTGTTTTAACTTTTTGATGAATTGGACCAGAAGTGGTACTTTCAAAAACACAGAATGCAAAACAGTAGGGTTTAGGCAGTTTCGGCGTTTTGGTTTCGCTAACTTCTTATGGCCGTGTCTTTTGACTCGGGTACTCGTTTTAAGTGATTCAAATTGCTATGTTTTCCTTTGAAGTCCTTTATAACAGTAAGTAAGTGTCAAATATCATAGTTATACTATTTTGGTCGTGGTTCTCCATAAAAATCACTAGTTTGCTTGTTTACTTGTCATAAGTTAACATATGTATACCAATACTTGTTTTATCCATTTTTAAACATCATGAACACAATACAAAGACCATATATAGCATGAAAGAAACATAATAAGCATGAAAATGATATTGAGCAAGAAAGTGTATAAGGGTTTCTTACAACTTTTGGCTTTCACTTAAGAAAGGAAGTCAAGTATGAACTAGGACACTAAACCTATGCTTGTAAACCCTTCACCATAACTCTTGTAACCATTGATAGACTTGATATAAACCTTGTGAAAACCATTTAACTTCAGCCCTAGTAACCTTGTGTAGCTCCTAATTCAACCATGGAATCACCAAACAAACTTAAGAACTAGGTAGAGAATACTAAGACCTTGAACTTTGTAGTGTAACTTGTATATTGAAGATCAAAGGATCATGGTGCTAGGTATTGATGTTGTGGCGTTTTTGGTGATGAAGAAAGGAAGAGATTAGATTGCTATTTATACTATGAATGAGGAGGTTAGGAAGCTTACTCGGAAACTACATAAACTTGGTGACAAAGTTGTAATTAAGTAATGATCTAAAGAATCAATGGTCAAGATTTAACCACAAGTGTGAATGCCCCCCCTAGTGGCGGTTCATGAACTTGGAGAACAAGGTGTGGACTTTTGATGGTATTATCCTACGTATGTAGCTAGTTTTGACTCCGTAAGTTGCTAACCGTAAATGATTAAGCCTCAAAACGTAAAACCGGGTATCGTAAAAATATGAAACTTGAAAGTATTGTTAAACATGTCAATATAGTCCATAATAAAATATAAAATGAGTGGTAGGTTCTATCGGGTGCTAAAACCCTGCTAAAAACTGGAAACACGGGTCTAAAACGCGTAATTCGCGTAAAACGCTGAACTGGAAAACGTAAAATTCCGAAACTTTTGGAATTGTCCTAATATGAAAGAAAATCATATTTCTATTGTTTATAATGTTTTATGGATATATCGGGATGCTGGAAGGACGTTTAAACCTAAAAGTAAATCTCGGACACGGCTTTGTGATTTTTGCAGAAATGATCCGACGAGCGTCAAACTCTCGAATTATCGTTAAAATAGTTTAACTTACGAGAATATGAAATAAAAATTTCTGAGATGAATAGTGAAAAGTGAATAGTAAAAAGTGAATAGTAAAAGTGAATAGTAAAAAGTGAATAGTGAAATTTTCGGGAATAAAGATTAACCTGAAATTGCGAATTGTTACAAGGAGCAGAGCGAGGTGACACGCGAGGCACTACGCGAATTAAATTGTTTTACTAGTGGCCTAGGCGAGGCTCTAGGCGAGGACCAAATTGTGTTGCCAGTGGCCTAGGTGAGGGTCACGCGAGGACGTAGGCGAATTGGATGTGGTATACGCGAGGATCTAGGCCAGGAAATTGTGTTGCCAGCGAGGGTGGATGTGGTATACGCGAGGAGCTACGTGAGGGTTAAAGCGAAATAGGTGTGTCTAGGCGAGGAGCTAGGCGAAATGGGTGTGGTCTAGGCACGAAATGGGAGTGGCAATATAACTTGTATCAAACGACATGCATGTATACGTATTGTATCAAACGACATGCATGTATACTTATTGTATCAAACGACGTGCATGTATACTTATATTTCTATATTTCTGCATGTATCAAATGAATTGGATGTACTTATATTTATGCATGTATATGACCTTTGTTTAGTGATTATGGCCATATAACTTGTGTCAAACGACATGCATGTATACGTATTGTATATGTCTGCATGTATTTAGGACTTAAACATGATGTATAAACTTTTATATGACCTATAACCTACAATCTTAACCTCGTAACATGCATGTTAGCTAGGCGAATTGGATGTGGTCTAGGGGAGGGTCTAGGCGAATTGGATGTGAGATATATGACATGTTAGTTAGACGTCTTTATTGTAGTTTGAATTGGATGTGAGATATATGACATGTTAGTTAGACGTCTTTATTTTAGGTTTGGTGAATCATTTTTCTAGTTATAAATACTCATAATTTGTTTATTGTATACATTCAAAACTCATAATATGGTTGTTCGTTAATGGAGATATGAAGGTCAATACAACTTCACTGAAGCAATATGTGGTGAAGAGGGTGATGAAGATGAAGTACTTTTTTCTATTAGACTACATCATTATGGTACTTTCTCAACTAAATTTGGTTGTATCACCTTTGATGAGGGTGTTTACGCTTATGTTGATTTTCTAAATATGAACACATTTTGCATGGATGAATTGCATCAACTTGTAAAGGAGCTAGGTTATGATGAAAAAACATCTAGATATTTTTATTTTCAAAAACCGAATAACAGTTTGGACGATGGTCTACTACCTTTGGTCACTGATACTAATATTCGGTGTGACATGTTCCCATGTATAAAACTTGAAGAGAAACTAATTAACGTTTACGTTACAAGATACGAATTCACCCCTACAAAGATCAAGCCAAAGAAGAGAAAGGTGAAAGTTCACAAAGAAAACCATGATTCATGCTCTAAGAAGGTTAGGAATGTGTAGTTATTTTCAATGTAATCTTATGTTATTTGCATATACTCTATGAAAATTAAGAATGTGAAGTTATCATCTTATTTGCATTCTGTTTTTTCATGTTGTTGTTCATTAAAGGCTGCTTGTTTTTTCAATAAACATACATATATTGTTCTTTCAATTAACCTTACATAACACTCAAAACAATTTTACATAACACTCAAAACAATTACAATTATTTTTTAGTTAACATGTAACTAACATTCATCAATTACTTAAAATAAAGGTTATCCCCATCCATATGCCGATCTTTGTGAAGATGTAGGTTTTTGACATCTATCTTTAGAATGTCCAATTTTTGTGCATCGAGTACAATATGGTTCTCTTCGAATCTCTCATTTAGATGGGATACGGTCTTTATTTTTAGGTCTCCCTGCTGACCGTTTACCTAGGACAGGAGGTAAAACAGGTGTGACATAAGCTGGAGTGTCCCATGCTTCAATATCACCGACTGGATTAATTGATTCTTCATATGTTGCTCTATATATAGATTTCTTGAACCATTTTTCTACAAAAATACGCAAATCGTTTTTATTGATGAATCTTGAAACAGCTATTACGTGATTGCAAGGCAATCCTGAAATTTGCCATTTTTTGCAATTCCAAATCCGGTTAGCTAGATCAACAATATGGCTTGCAAATTTATCATCCACTTGATATCTGTGAGCATTAATACCGAAGACATTTAAAGAATAACTTTTTTTTTTTATCCTAAATGCCACTTTAGCTTCCGCCCAAGGTGTAAGCTCATTTTCACCGGCATCTACATAATTTAAAATAAATACTATTCACTTAAGTGTTTTATATAAAAACATTTCGATAATACCACATTTTGAAATGATAGTAAAAAAATATACCTCCTGCATCCCTCCTTTCATAATACCACCTCTGTAAAAGATCTCCAAAGAATTCCATGAGCATTGTTACTGGAAGTTTACGAGCTTTTCGAGTTAATGAATTAACGGACTCTACACTATTAGATGTTAGGTAATTATAACGATTAGCAACACAATGAGCCCGAGACCATTTTGAATATTGTGCATTTGTAAGTTTCTTATATGCCCTAGGTTTAGCAACTTGTATCATGGCCAAAAAACTGTTGAACTCAGGGATCGTGTAAGCCTTGCACATCTTCCAAAATATAGTTTTGAATCTTTCAGCTTTTATGCCAGCGTTCATCATTAAATGACGACAACAATAACCATGAAAAGCTTTTGGGTAAACCTTTTTAACAGCATGAATGATCCCTGGGTATCGATCGGATATGATCATCAAGTTTCGTTCTTCACCGATGCAAACTTTCAATTGTTCAAGGAACCATATCCACCTGGGGCCGTCTTCACCTTGGAAAATACCATAAGTGATAGGTAATGTCTGGTTGTTACCATCCATACCTACATCTAGAAGATTGACTCCATTGTAGAAGTCACTTTTTAAGTGAGCACCGTCAATTATGATCAGCGGTCTTAAATGATTCCTAAAAGTACGTATCTGTGACAACATGAAAAATATGACTTTAATTAGCTAAAACAATATAAGTGTTAAATGATTCCTAAAAGTACGTGACAACATGAAAAATAACATACCACAATACCGATGGAAATAAATAGCATTTCAAATCTTCCTTCTTTGTCAACTTTTATATTTGTCAAAATGCTAGGGTTTTTCTTTTCCAAATTGTGAGAGTAATAAGGCAATTTCTCAAAAGATTCAACAGGGCTACTCCTAAGCATCTCTAACACCTTATGCAACCCCCTATATGCTTGTTGGTATGAAATATTGACTCCAAAACATACAGCCATATCCTTTATTATATCTTTGGGTTTATATTTCCGATTGGGATCCTCTAATTTCTCTTTAACAAGGTAACCTATTAGTGATTTGTTAGCATTTCTATGATGCTTACGGGTTATGGTTTTTGTACAAGTGTGGTTGTCATCAAATTTTTTGGTAACAAACATTGTACTACCCATATAAGTTCCACAATGTATTTTCAATAAACATTTTTCCACTACACAACAGACATTAAATGTTTGAGGATTGGTTCTTTTAACTTTGTATTCATAACCATCTAAAAAGCATTTTTCACTGATTTTCAATACACATTCATCTTTTGATTTAAACCAACACCCTAAAAAAACAAGTTTTGAAGAATCGTTATTTTTTGGGTTTCTTGGTTTGGATTCAAAAATTGGTGTTGCTAAAAAATCTCCTGGCATGTACTTAAAAGTATCTTTTTGCCAGTCACTAAAACATTTGTGTCTCTTCTCACATTCAACTTCACCAACATCCTCTTCCCCCTCATCATCATCAATATCAGTGTCTGGTTGTATCCAATTTCAGCTCCATGGTCTTCATCATCTTCTTTGTCCTCTTCTACAACCGTATCACCTTCATATCGAAAATGGCTTTTGGTGTGTGTTAATTTACACACCTTTTATTTGACCAAAACCAGACCAAAAAGATCAAAAACCAATAAATAAATGCCAAATATATGTGTTTTTGTGTTTGTGATTGTGCAGGTAATGGATATTAAAAACGGACAAAAAGAAAGACAAAACGAACAAAAAGCGAACACGAGATTTGGAAAGAGCACGAAAGAATGAGCCTAACCAAGTGATTGCTTAAACAAGGCCCAACATTGAAAACTTGTGGCTCAGCCCATGAACCTTTATTAAATGAAGTCCAAGATGAATGAAGTTAATATTAATGACAAATTGAATTGATGGCATCCTTGGCACGTGAAGACAAAGACTAAAGAATTTGTCATTTGATCTGTTAATGGCCAGCGGTTACAAAGAATTAAAGACCGGTGCATTGAAATGAATTTACCTCTTGGGTGCATGTGACAAACAAATGATACATAAATGTTGAGTAAATGATGCATTGATGACCACATGTGACAAACAAAGCAAAAGAAAAGATATCAGATTGGTTTAATCTTGGAGACTAGTGCACGAAGTCAAGAAAAAATATAAAATGGGGTCTTGGTGGAATGCGTCAAAACGAGAAAGAAATGAATTGATATCACCAGCCAAGCACGTGAGGTGATGTTTTTCATTTGCGTTACCGTTGTGACTGCAACAAATAATAGCTATGATCAAGGACTCTTTTGGTAAAAGAAAGAAAAGGGGAATACAATTTGAAGACCCACGTGGACCTGGTCTAATTCTTGGCTCTCGACAGTTCAAGACAAAAAGGAAAAGTAAGAATGAAAGGTGCTCTCCACGTGGACCAAAAGAAGAAAAGCTTATGCAAGTAGTCCTTTTTTATAGTGACATATGACATTAAATAAAAGAAGAATAAAAAGGGAAATACAATTGCCTAGCTTTGCACGTGAAGAGGACAGCAAATGAATAAGGCCTGCTATCTCAAGTTTGCATGCAATTACAAATGAAAAGAAGAAGCCAAAGCAAGCAAGTGGACTCACTTCTCTCAAAATAATTACAGTGGCGCGTGAAGCTTTCCTCTGCCACATGCCCATTCTCACACGCACATAAATTTTCCAACAGCCAATAAATCTTTGCCACTTATCTCTGATGATGCAAGTATTTAATTTTCCAACCAATAGCCTTGAGCCACATGGTGGAAATGACGAAGCATTTGATGAAGTTGGCAGAAGATTCGAGATACTCTAGAAGGACCCAATCATGAGCTATAAATGCTACCATCATTCATTCATTCTCTCATCATCATTTTAACATCACACTTATTTTTTTCTTTGTATTTTTTTTAGTAATAGTTTTTCAGGAAGTAGTTTTTAAATGTAGATTATTTTTAAAGTAGTATTATAATAGCTTATTTTTTAACTAGCTTTTTCAAAGTGCTTATTGTATTCATACTTTTCAAGTTTATAAATGAAGATCATGAAAGTTGCTTAGTTTATATCTCTTCTTCTCATCTCTTTCTTTTATTATTATTTTCTTTCATCTAAAAATATATTTTAGTTTAATAGCTTCTTGTGGCTTATGAGATTAGCTTATTAATAAACATTTTTTTTATTTCTTAATCTCTTTTCATAACTTCTTTAGTATTATTAGATTTAATAAATTTTAGTTTATATTTCTTAATCTCTTTTTATTTTAAAAGTTTTTTTTTCTTCTTAAATAAATCAAATTAGCTTAATACTTTTCATCTAATTAGCTTATCTCTTATTTTCTTCTAATAAATCTAGCTTTATAGTTTTGTTTGATTTATAACTAGTATAGATCTACTAGCTTTCTAAATTTTTGGTTCTATTACTAGTTTGTCAAGATTTGATTAGCTTTTCTATAGCTTATTGAATCTAGATCTAGTTTATTCAAGAGCTTAATTGAACTAATGTTGCATAAAGTTGTGATTTTTCTTAGCTTCTCATCATTTTCAACATCTAAGGCTGGAGCTTAAGGGTTTTATAAGCTTACTTATTAATAAAGCTTATAGCTTTTCTAGTTTTTATAAAGCTAATTAGTGATTAAAGTCAAAAACTTTATTTACTACTTGGTGATATAAAAACTATTAAAGAAATAAACTTTATAATTTGACAAGTTTATAAAATCGGGTGGTTTATTATTCTCGTCGCATTAGATCGGGTTCTACTTTCTATTCCTTTTCACTTTTATAATTAGTTTATTAATATAATCATGTTTGTTGGAATATTTGTTTTTATTAGTTTGATTGGTATGCGTAGCAAGTAGCTTATTAGTGTTTGTTAAGTGATATGGATTTGTGATTTAAGTGTGGATTAATAAAAAGGGATTGTGATTAATAATTAGTGAGATTATTTAGATTTGTAGTTTTATTATTTGAAGGGCAAAAGCCGGAGAATAATCAAATTACACATCTAGTAATTATTTTCTTTTTAAAGGATTATTTTCAAAATAAACCAACGTTATGAGAAAATAATCTTGTTTAAGGAATATAATTCGTCATCAAACCTTATTCCACACTTAATGAGCTTTTCACGTCACTTAGCAAACATATTTCCCATATATATCTTTTAGATCATTTTTAGTGGATTGCCTTTTAGTTTATGTTTGTTATCATAGTTATAAACTTCAAAATCTATTCTCTCTCACTATTCACTTCACAAATCACGAACTCAATTCACACTTCGTTGGGACACGACCCGGGGATATACTTTCATCGGTATTTCTTTGGAATACACTTAACCTCTAAAATTACAACAAATCAAAATGGCGCCGCTGCCGGGGTAGTGTGTTAAGAGTTTTTGATTCGCGTTTATTGATTTGTGTTTTAAAAACCTTCTCCGTAAATATTTTCTAAAAAAATATAAAAAAATATTAATAAAAAAAAAACAATTTTCCTATAGTGTTTTAAAAAAAATACAAAAAAGAAAGTTATAGCCTCGACTCCCTCGTGGAAGAGGGGGCGTTGTAAACCAAATAAGCATACCAACAATTTTCCTATAGTTGTTAATTGGATTACTTTGATCTACAACCGAATAAGTGGGAAAATTCTTCTCTCCCGTTTCGTCGCGAGTAGTTTTGAAGGAAACGATTACAATTAACGTAACGGCTAAAAAAATTGTGATTCGTTTTTTAATAAATAATAAAAACCCAAAAATATTTTTCTTTTTCATATTTGATTTTCACTTTTATTTTAATTTGTTTTTATGATACGAAAAAAAAACCAAAAAAATAATCTTCTTTATCTCATACCGTTTAATTCTATCTTCTTATCCCTTTTCATTATTTAATTCTTCAAAATGTTCGATTATTTGTCCCATGATCCTCAGACCATGGAAGATTTTTATCGTCCATCGATTATCGGTAGAGGAGGACCGATCGCTCCGACGAATGATTTTGTTTTGAAAGATCATATGGTTGAGCTTATTAGCCAAACTTGCCAATTTCACAGTTTTGAAGATGAAGATGCTAATTATCATTTGGACAAATTTCTTTCGATCACTCAATTCTACAAGCAGAACGGAGTATCTCAAGACAATATCCGTTTGAATCTCTTTCCCTTCTCGTTAACACATGATGCTGAATTCTGGTTTTACACTCTTAAAACCATTCAATTCATACTTGGGACGAGATTTACCTCAAGTTTCTTTCAAAATACTTTCCATACACAAAAATGATGCAATTTAGAAGAGATATTCTAAATTTCCGGCAATTGCACAGATAATCAGTATTTGAAGCTTGGGAAAGATTCAAATATTTGTTGCAGAGATGTCCGGATCATAGAATTTTGCTCCTTGATCAAATCTTAACCTTCTATCATGGCATAAATATGATCGATCGAGACAAAATCATGTTGGCTGCTGGAGGCAATCTCATGAGGAAGACTCCTCAAGAAGCCTATGATTTGATCGAGAATATGACACAACATCACTATCAGTGGGATACTGGAGTCCTTTATGACTCTACGACTATTTTGAGTGATCATCATTCCGATTACATTCCCTCTGAGATTGCACAAATTGGGGTCATTGGCAACTACAAAAGTTATATAAATCAATACTGCCAGCAAGGACTAGGTCATTCTAACACTATCCACTTTTCATACTCCGATGAAAGTGATGAGGATGAACCTTTTGAAAAAGAGAAATCAGAGATCAATCAACTTATTGAAGACCCTTCGGATACCTTGTCAATGGGGGACAAGGAAGTCGACGTCAATCCCCTTAAGGAACTTGATGACCTTGTCCCAATCCCAAGGGTATCTGAGGAACCTTTCGATCTTCTTGATTCTACTCCACATACTTTTGATACGACTATCATGAATCCTTTGTTTGATTTTGATTCTGAGTTTATTTTCAAATCAGACAATCCTATCATTCAAAACGAGGAGAGTGATGAGTCCGATATGGGGACCGTTATGGACGAGGTGCAAATTTATAGCCCACGAAGTACCGCACAAGTCCCACCTCCATGTATCTATCCTGAACCCGAGCTCAAAGACGTACTTCATAAGAGTGATTATCTTTTCAAGGAGTTCCCCAGTGAACTCGCTCACATCATATCTCCTCCGGAGTATGATTCTTTCTATTTCGATATTGAGAATGGTTTTAGTCTGAGGGGAGATGTACTTATTGACGACATAATCCCAACTTTCCCGCCCAAGATTTTTATTGAAAACGGCCATATGAGCTTTAACGATGATAATCAAAATGTCAAATTTGCTTTTGAAGATAAAGATCTTATCCTGATTGTTATCAAAATCTTTCTTCCCTTCTTCACATTTAATGTGATTTCTCCTCTTCTTCATTCCACCGGGAGTGAGGATATCGTCTTTGACCCCGGCATCTCCGTCTTTTGTGCCGGGTGTCCATTCTATCTGCTCTCCCCAAGGACAACTTAATTCGGGGATCGAGTCAAGCTCATGTGACTCGGTGATAAAAAAACAAGCGCTTCGTGGGAGGCACCCCATGCTTATCCATTCATTTTCTTAAATTTCTATTTTCTTTCTAATGTGACGTGAGGTGGGCTACCTCTTCCATTTTCTCGTGTTTCGTAGTTGTTTATGAATGCCCAGGATTTGCCCGAATAATGAAGACTCTCGTGCTCGTGGTTTTGCTTTTCTCCACTCGAGTTTCATCATTCGTTGCTCATCCAATATATCCAAAATCTTATCGACTAACATTTATCTTTTGGCATAATTAATAAACGGTCTTAGATTTATGTAGGAGAACCCTTACCTTTTAAACATTGAGGACAATGTTTTGTTTTAGTCTGGGGGGGGGGGGTTGATCTTTCGATCTGATTTTTGCCTTGCACTTTGCTGTGAACTCTCGCAACTCAGTTTTTCCTAAAAAAATAAAAAAAAAAAAAAAATTGAAAAATTTCAAAAGTTTTGAAGAAAAAAAATCAATGAAAATGTTGTTAAAAAATGAGAAAAGTTGAGAAAAGTTGTGCAAAAATATAATAAAGTTTGAATAAGTGTTTTGACACCTTGTTGACTTTCTTGCTGACGAGAGTAGGAATAAATATTTTGACTTGATCGGGGGCGTGTTGAGCTCTAGCTTGTTCCCTTAACCAACGATAATCATATAAGCTTGTGCTAGTTTTGTACACCAGGAGTTATAAAATGCGAATTCTTTCTTAAGAATCTGCAAGTTCCCGTACTTGACTTTATACATGCGCAGCTTAAAAGCTTTCGCTAGTCTTTTACATCAGGAGCTAGAAAACGCGAATTCTTTTTCTAGAATTTGCAAGTTTCCGTATCTGACTTTATAAATGCGTGGCTGATTATCGGCTAAGTATTCGAGGGTTTCATTATTTGAGATCTTAAATTGCGAAGAACGAGAAATGATAGAGTTTATTTAGAAGTTAGATGCTAAACGTGGAGTAGTTGGTTCTCTTTAGAGCTCATGAGAGGTACTTGTGGCTTTTTGCTCCCACAAAATTGTTTCACCGATATATAATAGATGTTCTAGGTTAATTAGTGGTATTTAGGCTTGGATAATATTTAGTTTCTTATTTTCTTAAGAGAATCTTTGCTTTAGAAGTTGGGTACATATCAAGGAACATCAAAAATAAAAGAAAAAATGAAAAAAAAAATCAAAAAGTTGATTATGTATGTGGTTTTGGAGCTACCCGATAAGCTTCCATTGATGACGAAAAAAAGTAAAGAAAGAAAAGTATGAAAAATATGAGAAAAGTGAAAAATGAAAAAATGAAAAAAGTGAAAAGTGAAAGTTATGATGAATAAGAGTTTGAATGTATATAAGTTGTTGGCACGTGAGGTGCATGTGGATGATTCTGAATTGGACACATGAGGTGCACGTGTAGTACTCCGCAACTTATCTATGATATTGTATGTACCAAAATTCCTTGATGTGGACCGAATTTCTATTGCAGTGGTTCTTGAGAGAAAATGAAAAACTACTTAGCGTTTTAAACTTGGTATCACTATCGGACTTAAAAATATGAAGCAATTCATTTCTCAACATAAGTAAAATATTGAGATACAAAAACTTAGGACATGGGAGTAAGAAGTTTCCACAAGTAACTTTTATGAGTAGTGTTAGCATCTAACTTGTAGATAAGCTGTGATCTCGTTTGTACGCTTAGTTTGGGAGCTTGTGAAAAATCAAGGATGACGATTTTTTATCCTTATGGTCACTTCTCCATGAGAAGTGTTTCTACTCTTTGACCCTAAAAATTATTGCAAAATAATGAAAGTTCAACAAACCGTCACAAGAATGAAGTGAAAAATAAAATATAGTAGTGATAAGTAGAATAAAGAATAAATTTTGGAAAACGGGGCATTTTCGGGAATAAATGACTTTGTAACTTCTTTTGAACCTCCTTGCTACTTTACAACGTTAGTAGAAAGAGTTATGAAATTATTTATCCCAAAGGCGTGAATTGATCACATTGCGTGAGGGCACGACAATATTTTAGTCGGGGGGATTTTGGTGTGTGTTAATTTACACACCTTTTATTTAACCAAAACCGGACCACAAAGACCAAAAACCGATAAATAAATGCCAAATATATGTGTTTTTTTGTTTGTGATTGTGCAGGTAACGGATATTAAAAACGGACAAAAAGAAAGACAAAACGAACAAAAAGCGAACACGAGATTTGGAAAGATCACGAAAGAATGAGCCAAACCAAGTGATTGCTTAAACAAGGCCCAACATTGAAAACTTGTGGCTAAGCCATGAACCTTTATTAAATGAAGTCCAAGATGAATGAAGTTAATATTAAAGACAAATTGAATTGATGGCATCCTTGGCACGTGAAGACAAAGACTAAAGAATTTGTCATTTGATCTATTAATGGCCAGCTGTTACAAAGAATTAAAGACCGGTGCATTGAAATGAATTTACCTCTTGGGTGCATGTGACAAATAAATGATACATAAATGTTGAGTAAATGATGCATTGATGACCACATGTGACAAACAAAGCAAAAGAAAAGATATCAAAGTGGTTTAATCTTGGAGACCAGTGCATGAAGTCAAGAAAAAATATAAAATGGGGTCTTGGTGGAATGCGTCAAAACGAGAAACAAATGAATTGATATCACCAACCAAGCACGTGAGGTGATGTTTTTCATTTGCGTTACCGTTGTGACTGCAACATATAATAGCTATGATCAAGGACTCTTTTGGTAAAAGAAAGAAAAGGAGAATACAATTTGAAGACCCACGTGGACTTGGTCTAATTCTTGGCTCTCGACAGTTGAAGACAAAAAGGGAAAGTAAGAATGAAAGGTGCTCTCTACGTGGACCAAAAGAAGAAAAGCTTATGCAAGTAGTCCTTTTTTATAGTGACATATGACATTAAATAAAAGAAGAATAAAAAGGGAAATACAATTGCCTAGCTTTGCATGTGAAGGGGATACCAAATGAATAAGGCCTGCTATCTCAAGTTTGCATGCAATTACAAATGAAAAGAAGAAGCCAAAGCAAGCACGTGGACTCACTTCTCTCAAAATAATTATAGTTGCGCGTGAAGCTTTCCTCTGCTACATGCCCATTCTCACACGCACATAATTTTCCAACAACCAATAAATCTTTGCCACTTGTCTCTGATGATGCAAGTATTTAATTTTCCAACCAATAGCCTTGAGCCACATGGCGGAAATGACGAAGCATTTGATGAAGCTGGCAGAAGATTCGAAATATTCTAGAAGGACCCAATCATGAGCTATAAATGCTACCATCATTCATTCATTCTCTCTTCATCATTTTTACATTTTTTTTGAACGTTTGCTTCAGCGGTAAACCTTTTCCTATTGAAATCCTAAGCCCAGGTTCGAACCTGGGGAAATCCCCACACAAGACTCAATTTGAGAACTTGTGACCAACTCCTCTAGGAGGACATTGGCATCATCATTTTTACATCACACTTATTTTTTTCTTTGTATTTTTTTTAGTAATAGTTTTTTAGGAAGGAGTTTTTAGATGTAGACTATTTTTAAAGTAGTATTGTAATAGCTTATTTTTCAACTAGCTTTTTCAAAGTACTTATTGTATTCATACTTTTCAAGTTTATAAATGAAGATCATGAAAGTTGCTTAGTTTATATCTCTTCTTCTCATCTGTTTCTTTTATTATTATTTTCTTTCATCTAAAAATCTATTTTAGTTTAATAGTTTCTTGTGGCTTATGAGATTAGCTTATTAATAAACATTTTTTTTATTTCTTAATCTCTTTTCATAACTTCTTTAGTATTATTAGATTTAATAATTTTTAGTTTATATTTCTTAGTCTCTTTTTATTTTAAAAGTTTTTTTTCTTCCTAAATAAATCAAATTAGCTTAATACTTTTCATCTAATTAGCTTATCTATTATTTTCTTCTAATAAATCTAGCTTTATAGTTTTGTTTGATTCATAACTAGTATAGATCTACTAGCTTTCTAGCTTTTTCGTTCTATTACTAGTTTGTCTAGATTTGATTAGCTTTTCTATAGCTTATTGAATCTAGATATAGTTTATTCAAGAGCTTAATTGAACTAATGTTGCATAAAGTTGTGATTTTTCTTAGCTTCTCATCATTTTCAACATCTAAGGCCGGAGCTTAAGGGTTTTATAAGCTTACTTATTAATAAAGCTTATAGCTTTTCTAGTTTTTATAAAGCTAATTAGTGATTAAAGTCAAAACTTTATTTACTACTTGGTGATATAAAAACTATTAAAGAAATAAATTTTATAATTTGACAAGTTTATAAAATTGGGTGGTTTATTATTCTCGTCGCATTAGATTGGGGTCTACTTTCTATTCCTTTTCACTTTTATAATTAGTTTATTAATATAATCATGTTTGTTGGAATATTTGTTTTTATTAGTTTGATTGGTATGCGTAGCAAGTAGCTTGTTAGTGTTTGTTAAGTGATACGGATTTGTGATTTAAGTGTGGATTAATAAAAAGGGATTTTGATTAATAATTAGTGAGATTATTTAGATTTGTAGTTTTATTATTTGAAGGGCCAAAGCCGGAGAATAATCAAATTACACATCTAGTAATTATTTTCTTTTTAAAGGATTATTTTCAAAATAAACCAACGTTATGAGAAAATGTCTTGTTTAAGGTATAATTCGTCATCAAACCTTATTCCACACTTAATGAGCTTTTCGCGTCACTTAGCAAACATATTTCCCATATATATCTTTTAGATCATTTTTAGCGGATTGCCTTTTACTTTATGTTTGTTATCATAGTTATAAACTTCAAAATCTATTCTCTCTCACTATTCACTTCACAAATCACGAACTCAATCCACACTTCGTTGGGACACGACCGGGGAAATACTTTCACCGGTATTTCTTCGGAATATACTTAACCTCTAAAATTACAACAAATCAGCTTTCATGGTGTGGAGTGTCATATTGTTGATTTTGGGGGATGAAATTTTGGTATTGAGTGTCATTTTGGTGTTGAGGGTAGTGATGTTGATTTTCAGAATACGGGACATATTCATTATATTTAATATTCTGAGAATATTGAATATTTTGAATATATTGTATATTATGAAAATTATGAAAATTTGAATGTTGCTGAAGATTTTGTGAAAACTGAAAATCTTGAGAAGGTTGAATGTTTTGAGAATATGAAAAATTATTACAAGGTTGATGATAGTTTTGAGATGGAAATGTTTGGGAAGATTGACCAGTTTGACTATGATAAGGATCTAAATGTGGTGTTTGATAAAACTGATTAACATTCAATATCATTTGATCTGTATTTGTAGGTAAAATAAAATTTATGAAATACCTCAACTCTTCATCATCGTTGATATCGTAAACTTGATCACCAGAAGGAAGACGGAATGATAAACGTATAACCTCGCTAGTATCTAGACCAAATTTATTCCCGACGTATTGCCTAAAACTAATATAAGTTATTTTTTTTTATAAAAGAACGTTAGAGTGACGATCACCATTAACAATGCACAATCTAAATTTTCCTTTTCTTAAACTTGTATCCATTTTGTGAATAATATGGAAAATGTATAAAGATGTGAATGATGTTAACTTTGTGGACATGTCTAGTGTCTTAAATAATTTGAATGATGTCTTAATTTTGAACACGAAGTGGACATGTGCAGTGTCTTAAATTTGCAGGTAAATAAATATTCAATGCATCAAAAATAGTGAATATTCATTATAGAGATGATGTCGTAAAAGAGATAGCGCATGACATTTTTATGAAATGTGTATGTTTTACATTGAATACTCAATGACTATCTAAAATTTAAAACATGGTCCTGCAAAATTTAAGACATGTTCAACTCCGGTAGGTAGCAATACAAAGATATAAAATCATGTCAATTCTGATGTCTTGAGAAAAACCAGTAATGACATTTTTATCAAATTTGGTGTATCAAATTCATTGCTAAAATATAGATTCATTTGCCATCACCTTTCAATGCATCAAAAATATTGAATAGTCATTATAGAGAATATGAGGTCAAAGAGATAGGCCATGACATTTTTATGAAATAGGCCCTGACATTTTTATCAAATTTAAGATGTTAAAAATAGTGAATATTGATGCTTGGGATAACACGAGTTGACATTTTTATCAATTTGGTGTATCAAATTTATTGTTAAAATTTACTGTTAAAGTGTAGATTCATTTATGTAGCCTATTCAAATTGATATCATTTATTTGGTAGCAAAAATAACATATAAAGCAAGCAAAAAATAGTGAAAAATGATGTCTTGGAAAGATGTTGCATGACATTTTTATCAAATTTGGTGTATAAAATTCATTGTTTGTTTTGTAGATAGGTGGCAAACTTAAAAGTTATAAATGTGGCATGTATTCCTATTCTATGGCTTATTAATTGAAGTACTTTATATATTTTTCTTGCATGACACTATAGGATTAGGAATGAAACATAAAGCTAAATAAAGCTAGCTAATTACATTTGAAAACAAGAAATAATGCGCTTGTCTAAAATTACAAAAACTACCAAATACCTATTAAAGATGTCCGAAATTAGATAAATGTTACATAACCAAATAAATAAATTAGAGAATGTAGATAAATATTACATAACTAAAGATAGAAATTAGAGTAACTTCATGATGGAATAGGGAATGGCACCAAAGAAATTGGAGTAACTTCATCATCCACAAGAGATGGGTCAAAAGGAACTACAGTATCATATAACTGCTCTAACATGGTTTCTCGTGCTCTACGTCCTAGCTCAATAGTGTTAGCAACCAAGTTAACTGTAGAACCACGTAAAAGTGTCTTCATAAACATCAACATTAGTGGTCCACAATCGCCAAAACACCCAACCTATTAAGGGACATTAGGAGGATGATGGAAAGTAATCTTATAGGTAGTCTCACCAACATTATTAGCTTCAAACCATCCTATGCATTTCAAGAGCACATGAAACCTTATAGCAATCATTTCTTTCAAATGTGTAAAGTACAAATTGCTAGAAATGTTGATACTCTCTAAGCTGTCATAAAAAGACAACCTTTCATAGGGGATATTTAATACCGAGAGATACCAATGTCCATGGGTGGAATCATGAATAGGCATGTAAATCTAAAGTAAAAAAATTATAACTAGTTAGTATACAAAGGTATATAAAAGAAAAAAGATGTAAATATTAAGGTGAATAAAAATAAGTACATCTTCACAATCATTCCAATGTTTAGGATACCACGTTCCATCGGCATATTGAAGAACCTTATTATCACCTCTAATCAAATATATCATAAGAAAAGAATTGCATCCCGCCCATTTGCTTTCATGTCCAAACTTGTGGAGACAATATCTTATGTAAGCCTCATCATGCTATAAAAAAATGACAAAGATATACAAATAAATAACAAACAACTTGTACTTCTTTAAACATTTTAGGAAATACACATACCATATCGTCGAGGTAACCATCACCAGTTTGGAGATTGAGACATAATATGTTGTCCCAAAAACCTTTACGAACCCTAAAGTTCTTAAGGTACGGGAAAGAACCAGAATTACAATTACTTGATTTATAATACTCTAGAAAATTTGTTGATTCAACCCAACAACTACGTGAGATGGTAAAGGATAAACATTGAGGAGGTGTGGGGCTATAGGCACTGGCTCTTGTTCTTTTTTTCTTCCTCTCCGGGGTTTAGGAATTTGAGTAGTGGGAGGTTGTTGGGTAAAAGGATCTTGTATATTTGATGGCTTCTTCTTAACCCGTACTTCTTTTTCTTTTTGTACATCTACATTAACCTGCTAATAAAAAGAAAATAATATGGAAGTTAAAAAAAATAGCGCATAATATTAGCAAAGTAAATACATATATATATATATATATATATATATATATATATATATATATATATAATATATATATATATATATATATATATATATATATATATATATATATATATATATATATATATATATATATAGTGGAGCGTTCAAATGGGAAGTCTATTTTTTGTGAGAACGCGAGAAGAGATCTGGACCGTAGGATCAAGTAAATTTGATTTTGGGCGGAATGGCATTTTTGTAAATATTGAACGAAATTTTTAGGGGTCTAAGTGTATCATCCTCATTTGCTTCTATACCCCTAAAGTTTATGCCCTTTTTTCTCTCTACTTCTATCACACACACTAAACACAGACAATAAACACACACAAACTCAAATAGAAAATCAGATCCACCATATCCGCATATCACAAACACAGTGCTCCATCACCAGCGATGACCACCATCACTACTATCACCACGATCACCACCATCCCCACCATCCCCACCGATCACCACCATTCACCTAGTTAACCACCATCACCACGATAATCATCACCAATCACACCGATCAATAATCACGATGATAATCATCATCCAAAACGAAAAATCCTCTCAATTATTGAAGAAGAAGATCGACTTCGATCAGCTCATGTCTTACACTGTCCATCCTGGTGCTGGGTTTTGCAAATTGAAATGTTATTTTGTTGAAATTAGTCCATAAAAAGGTCAAATTCTCATACTTTCATCACTCAAATCTAAGTGTATTGTAATATAAGTTAGTTTATATGTTTTTTAGTTATGTTAGATGAATAATTTCAATGACTTTGTAGAAGCTGGTGATGATATAGATCCATATGAGTTTATCTTTAGCCGGTTGTTTGTTATTGTACACTAAGTGTTTGATAAAATGCCTAGCTATTTTTGATTATTTAAGTACATTAAAAGTATCTGCACTTGTGAAGAATATTGAGATTAACGATTTTTTTATTATTATTTAAGTATATTAAAAGTATCTGCACTTGTGAAGAATATTGAGATTAGCGATTTTTTTGATTATTTAAGTATATTAAAAGTATCTGCACTTGTGAAGAATATCAGTAAGTAATAGTAAGTAATGGAGTTTTGAGGTTATTAGTGGATTTAAGTTTAGTAAAATTATTTTCACGCGTGAAGAATCTCAGTAATGAATGAAGTTTTAAGGTTATTAGCAGATTTAAGTTTAGCTAGACTATCTTCGCATGTGAAGAATATTAGTAAGGAATGAACTTTTGAGATTATAATCGGATTTAAGTTTATTTAGAGTATCTTCGCGGGTGAAGATTTTCAGTAAGTATCTTCACGAGTGAAAAGTATTAGCAAGAAATGAAGTTTTGATGTTATTAGTAGATTTTTTTTATTATTTATATGTAGTAAGAGTATCTTCACGAGTGAAAGAATGAAGTTTTGATGTTATTAGCAGATTTTTTGATTATTTATGTGTACTACGAGTATATTCGCGAGTGAAAAGTATTAGCAAGGAATGAAGTTTGATGTTATTAGCCGATTTTTTCTTTCACACATTTTGATATTAGTTAGTTTGCGTAAATCTGTATTCGCTCTTGTTAAGAAGTTAGGTGCCTTACCATCACGCTGTTTGATGGTGGTTTTAACGGAATTATTTGTTTCTTCGAAATCCAAAATTCTAAACTAGAGTATATGCAAATTGCGTATGTTTAATTAGTATCACAACCATTATGTTTATGCCAAACACCCTAGCTACTGTCACTAAAATTTTTTGTTAACTGTTATCTAATTGGTTATATGGGTTCCTAGGTTTAATATCTTCTGTTGAGCTTGTTTATTGTTATGTAATGAAGTTAAAATGTTTGAATGGATTGAGTTGTTCTCAATCATGAGGAGGTTAATGCAAGTTTCTGTATGTGATTAATTGTTCACTGTTTAGTTTGTGTATCACTGACTAATTAGGTTAGGAAGCATACTATTCTCTTTTTGCAGTTTTTTGGTCTTCCGTTTCCGATAATGTTGTATCCTTCACTAATGGAACCTTCACCATTTGGTTTCAGTTGATCAATGTTAGCGTTTGCCACATTTTTGTAAACACACCAGCAAAGAAAAATATTCTTTGTTTGGTATCAGAAACACTTGCAGGCATCTTGTGTTGACAAAAGCTAAAATGTCACTAGAGGTGGACTTATCTAAAATGGTAAATTTTCCCTTATTTTCTAACCTGATTGTCTGGCATTTGAAATGTTATTTACAAAGGTTGGATTCATATAGATTTTGGGATTTGTAAATCTTTACCATGTTGGAATACTATGCGAGAACCTTATTTAATCTTTTCATGAGTTATTGGTAGGAGTTAGAAGCAGTATCATTATTGCTTAAACATTACCCTGGTTCTAAGCTCTAACTTCTAACTATGCTGCAAGACGGCAATTGCAGCATGTTTCCTTTCATTGTGTGGAGCAATACCCGTTTGGAGTGTTCATTTGTGAATGATTTTGCTATTGTGTTTTACAGATGAGAAAAGATGGCTGGTGCAAGAACTTGAGATCTTGAGGAAGCCGGTTATTTTGTTTGAATGCTGGTATATATGAATTTAGGTATTGGGAAATGTTTATTTGGGTTTTGAGTGGGTCAAATTCAATTAGAGGACACCAATACATGGTCCATTTAGGGTCAGGAACTCAATTCCCATTCCGTCATTGGAGTCTAATATGCTTGGCTATAATGAAAATGGTATCTGCTATAAGGTCTTGAAAATAATGGGCGGTTGTATGACACCTTTTGAAGAACATATTCTGGTCACTTGTGGGTGTTTTGTTAGTGTTCAAGAGAAAGGAAATTGGACACTTTGCCAGAGGGTGTACACTTTTGGATGCATGTGGTGGTTAATTCGTTAGTTATTAGGTGCAATTATGGCTAAGGGAACTTATTTGAAGGAGAGTACAATAATCAACAAGTTGCTTTAAACAATTAAATATCACAAACCTTAATAACATCAAACCAAAGCTTCTAGACAAGATTTCAACAGTTGCAAGGTTCCAGAAACATCCCAATGTTGTTGCTCTCATAGGGTTCTGTAACGAGAAAAGTAATGAAATAATACTCGTTTACGAGTATGTCAGAAGTCGGAATTTGGCGGATAAAATAAGTAAGCATTTGAACACAATTCAGCACCTTGAGATCTGTCTTGATGCAGCTCGCGGACTCGAATATTTGTCAACACCTGGTATCGTTCATGGTCACATTAAACTTTCTAAAATCCTGTTGAACTCAGAATCTAATTCATCAAGATTTAAGGCAAAGGTTTCAGGATTTGGATTTTCGAGACTACTACTAGGAGATGTTCAAATTGCTCCAAGATCAATGGACCCAGCATATGAAGTCACTGGGGAATTGATGAAGGAATCTGATGTGTACACTTTCGGTCAATGTTGCCGAAGCAACTAGTAATTTAGAGAAAGCCCGTACTTCTTTCGAGTTACAGGCTCGGGAATTTGCTCAAACGAAGTCTGCTATAGCTGAGAAGGCCTTAGAGGCAACCAGCTGGATTGAACAACATGGAAGAATTATTGATGCTCTAAGAAGCAGTTCTATTCAAGAGATTGGATCTCACATACAGTTAACTGGTAAAGAAAAATCTTTGGCTCTTACATCTGCTGTTCTAGTGGCAGGGGTTCCATTTATTGTTGTTCCCGAGCCTACACAAGTCCAATGCCATGATATTGATCGAGAAGTTTCTCAGCTGATTTCTGATCTGGATCATGGCCTCACTGCAGCTGTCTCATCTCTCTAAACATATTCAGTTGCTTTACAAAGAGTTTTACCACTAAATTACCATACAACCAGCCCAGTGCACAATTGGGCTCAGATTCTGAAACTTTCAGTTAGTACCATTTCTTCAGATGTTCTTTCACCTACGAGAAGACAGGGTGATGAACTTGTTGCAAAAGTGCATGAAGATAGTTTTGAGACGGTCAAGAGCATCTATAATGATTTGTGTTTTCAGGTAGAGAAGTATGCTGATGAGATTGAGATCAATGGGATGTTAAAACAGAGGGAGAATCCATTGTGCTTGAAGAAGTTATCGCCAATGATGAAACAAAGGAAGAATCCAAAGTGGATGAAAAAACTACCGCCATTGATGAAGCAGCGGAAGAATCCAAGGTGACCGAAGAAACTATTGAAGATATTGAGGATGCTAAAAAAGAGAATGGCAAGAGCACAAAAGAAAATACTGTTGATACGAAGCCCAATGAGGAACCCATTATCATCATGGAAAAAGAAATAGATAACGATAGCATTGAGATTCCCACACCTGAAGAATCTAACAATGGTGACGTTAGTAATTCTGCTACGGTGAGCCTATAATGATGCCATGAAATAAATCTATCTTAACACACTTACACGGTGGTCTTAATTAATACTTGAACCATTGATCTTGCAACTACTACATAGCTTTCATCGCCCGGTCTTGGGTAGCGAAGATGGTCACAAAGCAACTGAAATAACCGACACTGATCATACCAGACAAGAGAAGGATAGCAAGGATGATACTGAGAGCAAGGAAGAAACTATGGAAAACAAGATTACGCCAATGGAGATTTCAACGGTGAGTTCATCTCTATGTGAACTTCCTTACTTCCATATGCTTGACAATTATATACCTAACACAGGAACTAAAAACTTTTCCCAAGGGTTTACTAAGTAACATGAAAATAATAATAATAATAATAATAAATAAATAAATAAATAAATAAGTCTGCACCACAATGCAGATCATCCATATGGTTCCAGCTAAATTTATCTCACAAAAGAAGCACATCCAGAAACAGACAAAACAAAGAGAAAGAACCTAGCATTTTTACAGTAGTATAAATATATTCAATTGTAACCTTGAAAGGGCAGTAGGTAGTAGGTTTTAGAAGTATAATTAGTTTAGGATTAGGAGTAGTTTAATGTTAGCCTTAGTTTAATTTTCTAATGCTTTTGTCTTTTAAATTATAGCTCTTGTACTCTTTTACTTAATTTTAATCAAGTTTCAGCTTTTATCCTAAATTCTGTGTCTAATTGCCTTTAAGCTTGTTACTAGTTTCAATCGCTCATTTATTGTTGTATAAGCGTTTATAATTTATTTATAGCTAATTGAAAGTTTAAGCTAGTCAAAACCTGTTTTTCTTTTCAACAAATCCAAGTAGACACTCCCTTAGGTAGTGTTTGGCACAGGATATTTTTCTAAGCCTAAAACTATTTTTACCCAAATTTGAGATTAGATTAGTTTCATTAGTAGCTTAAAAAAAGAACTGAGTAGATTTAATTAGTTTTAAAGTAGTTAGTTAAATTTCTTAAAATGTTAAGTTTGGAATTGTCAAATCAGTAGCATAGGTAAAAGCTAGGATAAGGCCTCATTTAGTTGTAGTGAATGCTTTCATTTAGTTGACTTTAGGTAGTAGTGATAGTTTAAAATCTGGTATCTTAGGTGCAAAGGTTAAAATCTCATTTTTTGACCCATTGTCCCCTGCATCAGCATAGGTTTGCATCAGCATAGGTTTTTCCTTTCAGCTTTTTATCCTTTCTACTTGTCCAAAATCCAAAATTTTTGTTTCTATTTACAGTTTACCAGCTTGTGTTTATATTTCTAAAGCTTATTTGCACTTTACTTTACATTAGCTTGTATAAATCTTTGTTCAAAACCACCCTTTTAGTCCACTGTTCCCATAGCAGCCTTTATTGCTTTTGCCTTTTTGTGCTTATTAGCTGGTATAAACTGCTTATTTATGTCTATTGTAGCTTATTCAGGAAATCATTTGATACCTTTTGCATGTTTTCCCTTTAGATAGCTTATATAATTTCTTTTTGTATTCTTTTAAGTTCTAAAAAAAAGGTCCCTTTAGTTAACTTAGTCTACTGTTGCATTTTTCTCTTTTGTACCTGCTTATTCACTGATTTTTATTAAGTATTTAGGATGATTTGCTTTATTTTGTTAGTTTAGATAAAATGCATTAGGATCCTTATAGCTTATTAAGGTTAGTTTGTAACATTTATTTTGCTTCTCCAGTATTTGTTAGTATTTACTTACTTAAAGCCTTTTTCAATTCTGTCTCAAATTTAGCTTAAGTTTCAGCTTATTTTTAAGTTTCATAAAACTTGGTTTCACAAAAATTTATTGTTTCTAGCTTATAATTAAGTTTCAAAAAGAAAAAGTAAAAAAAAAAATATAGTTGTAAAAAATGGGGTTGGTCAGGATCGAACTCAGGTCACATAGGTCACACAATACACACATAACAATGGGTATCAGATGCAAGTGGGATACCAGCTCTAAGCAGTGGCTATCAAGCTCATCTGAAAGTGCAGAGTATCACACACTATGTTATGATAGTTATTTAGATTAGTGTAGGTTCTATAGTTTTTCTTCACATGTGCAAAATTTTTAATGCCATTAATGAAATGTGTAGTTTTTCTTCACATGTGCAAATTTTTTAATACCTAGTAGGTGTTTGATGAAACGTGTAGTTTTTCTACACATGTGCAAATTTTTTAATGCCTAGTAGGTGTTTGATGAAATGTGTAGTTTTTCTTCACATGTGCAAAATTTTTAATGCCTATTAATGAAATGTGTAGTTTTTATTCACATGTACAAATCTTTTAATGCCCATTAGGTATTTGATGAAATGCGTAGTTTTTCTTCACAGGTGCAAATTTTTTAATGACTAGTAGGTGTTTGATGAAATGTGTAGTTTTTCTTCACATGTGCAAAATTTTTAATGCCTATTAATAAATGTGTAGTTTTTCTTCACAAGTGCAAATTTTTTAATGCCCATTAGGTATTTGATGAAATGTGTAGTTTTTTTTCACATGTGCAAATTTTTTAATGCCTAGTAGGTGTTTGATGAAATGTGTAGTTTTTCTTCACATGTGCAAAATTTTTAATGCCCATTAGGTATTTGATGAAATGTGTAGTTTTTCTTCACAGGTGCAAAATTTTTAATGACTAGTAGGTGTTTGATGAAATGTGTAGTTTTTCTTCACATGTGCAAAAATTTTAATGCCTATTAATGAAATGTGTAGTTTTTCTTCACATGTGCATATTTTCTAATGCCCATTAGGTATTTGATGAAATGTGTAGTTTTTCTTCACATGTGCAAATTTTTTAATGCCTAGTAGGTGTTTGATGAAATATGTAGTTTTCTTCACATGTGTAAAATTTTTAATGCCTATTAATGAAATGTGTAGTTTTTCTTCACATGTGCAAATTTTTTAATGCCCATTAGGTATTTTATGAAATGTGTAGTTTTTCTTCACATGTGCTAAATTTTTACAGCCTATTAATGAAATGTGTAGTTTTTCTTCACATGTGCATATTTTCTAATACCCATTAGGTATTTGATTAAATGTGTAGTGTTTCATCACATGTGCAAATTTTTTAATGCCTAGTAGATGTTTGATGAAATGTGAAGTTTTTCTTCACATGTGCAAAATTTTTAATGCCTATTAATGAAATGTCTAGTTTTTCTTCACATGTGCAAATTTTTAATGCCCACTAGGTATTTGATAAAATGTGTAGTTTTTCTTCACAGGTGCAAATTTTTTAATGACTAGTAGGTGTTTGATGAAATGTGTAGTTTTTCTTCACATGTGCAAAATTTTTAATGCCTATTAATGAAATGTGTAGTTTTTTTCACATGTGCATATTTTTTAATGTCCATTAGGTATTTGATGAAATGTGTAGTTTTTCTTCACATGTGCAAATTTTTTAATGCCTAGTAGACTAGGTGTTTGTTGAAATGTGTAGTTTTTCTTCACATGTGCAAAATTTTTAATGCCTATTAATGAAATGTGTAGTTTTTCTTCACATGTGCAAATTTTTTAAAGCCCATTAGGTATTTGATGAAATGTGTAGTTTTTCTTCACAGGTGCAAATTTTTTAATGACTAGTAGGTGTTTGATGAAATGTGTAGTTTTTCTTCACCTGTGCAAAATTTTTAATGCCTATTAATGAAATGTGTAGTTTTTCTTCACATGTGCAAATTTTTTAATGCCCATTAGGTATTTGATGAAATGTTTAGTTTTTCTTCACATGTGCAAATTTTTTAATGACTAGTAGGTGTTTGATGAAATGTGTAGTTTTTCTTCACCTGTGCAAAATTTTTAATGCCTATTAATGAAATGTGTAGTTTTTCTTCACATGTACAAATTTTTTAATGCCCATTAGGTATTTGATGAAATGTGTAGTTTTTCATCACATGTGCAAATTTTTTAATGCCTAGTAGATGTTTGATGAAATGTGTAGTTTTTCTTCACATGTGCAATTTTTATAATGCCCATTAGGTATTTGATGAAATGTGTAGTTTTTCTTCACATGTACAAATTTTTTAATGCCTAGTAGGTGTTTGATAAAATGGTTAGTTTTTCTTCACATGTGCAATTTTTTTAATGCCCATTAGGTATTTGATGAAATGTGTAGTTTTTCTTCACATGTGCAATTTTTTTAATGCCAATTGGGTATTTGATGTAATGTGTAGTTTGTCGAGTTTGATGATGTGAACGGGAAAGTACTTACCTTCTTAGCACAAGATAGGTAAAAATTTAAAACGTATGATTACTACTCGTATCTTTCTGTGCAATGTTGTCGTTTCTTGGGGCTGAGTTTAATATCTGTTCTTGTTTGTTTTCTCAGCATTTACAAGGTGTTTGATTTGAAAAACTACATGATGTTGTACTCCATGTCAGATAAAAATGTTCAAGAGATCAAAGTTAGGTAAATATCTGCTCTTTCTATTGTTATTTACGTAATGTAGTGTTTACAATCTATTGACCCTGACATTATGTTCTTTTAATTTTCAAAAACAGCCCTGGAATCATGTTGTTGATTGATTGGCACGAAAGCAGTCAACTAAAGTCAACCACAGGTGTGGTCGATATAGTCAAACTACCTAGACCAATGCTTTCGGGTATTATAGGGTATCACCAGGTCGTTATGTCCCGACGAGGTGTGAATTGTGCTTTAGCGTGCTTGTAATCGGGTGATTATTCACAGGAAAGGGTTGTGATAAGAATTATTTGAGAATTATGAAATGAAATAGCTAAGGAAAGCTATGTGATTGATTACAGGAATTTAGATTAAGAAGAAACGAGCTAAAACCTAAAAACGTACGTTTTAATTAAAAACGTATACTGACGTACGTGATAAAAAGTAAAACTAATTAACTAAAAAGGCTACGAGTGTGAAATTAATGTTTTTACAATCCTAATGAATAAAGAAAATTTTTAGAAAAAGAAAAATTATTTTTACACTATTTAATTATTTATTATTAATTAATTACTAATTACTTATTTATTAACTAATTATATTGATTTAAATTATTAAAATTACTAAAAAGACTTAGATAATTAAGAAGATTATTATAAATCTAATTAACCATCACAGGAATCTAAAAAATTATAAAAAGTTGGTTTTATGTATTTTTAAACTAATTTACTAATTATTATTCTAATTATTAATTAATTACCAATTAAACTAATTATATTCTAAAAAATAGAAAATGAATAGTAGAAATTCTAGAAAAATTTCTAAAAATGTTTTAACTTATATAAAAGCTATAAAAATTATAAAAACTAGGTGTTACTTAATAAAATCTAATTTTGCTATTTAATTCTTTAATATTAATTAATAATTAATTAAACTAATATTAATTCTAAAAATCACTAAATGACAAAGGAAAAATCTTGAAAATTTTCTAAAAGTACTTTAATATAAAAGAAAATTAATAAAAATATAAAAATGCAAGAGTGCTTGTAAATAAGCTGAAAAGAAAATTAAAAAGATAACTTCTATTAAATAGAAGCTATCACTATAATTAAATTTGCTTTTTTCTGTTTTTTCTTTTTCCAAACTATTTTAACACTAAAAACTAACAACTTTTAAGAAAACACTTTAAATGGAACTCGGAAATTAAGCACTTTGAGTGCTTATTAGCTTAACAGTTGACTTTCTTTGACCAAACTAGAAATTAAGCTCAAATGAGCTTATGTGGGGTCCACAAGGGTGGATTCTGGTTCAAATAACTTTGTTGGACATGTTTAAGCTGGAAAAAGCAAATGGGGTCCACTAGATAAGCAAATTAGCCACAATAAGCAATTACTTATTGGTGATATGAGACAGAAATGGGACAAAGTTCAAAGCTGAAACAAGTGGGGTCCACAGGGTCTTAAGGGGTCAAACTTAGTTGCTATGGACTGGGGGCCAGCTTGGGAGTTCAAAGGTACCAATGGGGGCCTGTGGGACCCACTGTGGTGGCCAGAAACAACCACCAAAGTGGTGGTGGTGGCTGCAGTTCCTTTGCACAGGGGAGCTTCTTCCCTTGCAGGTGACTTTGAGGCAGTGTAGGGCCCACACAAAAATTACCAAAAATGTAATGATAAAAGAACTTCAAAGTTGAGCTGATACACTACCATTTTTTAGAAGCACAAGGTCTAATACCTCGTACAAAAATCAAAACAATTCTTGAGATTTTTGGATTTTCTGCAAATGGCCAATTTTGACTTTTTAACTTTTCTTGCTCAATTGACTTTAATGAACTTTGATCCTAATTTAATGATTGTAAATGTAATATTAAGCTTATATGAAACTAATTTAATCTATTTTAACAACTATAATACTGATTTGATGAGATTACAAAACCTAAGGTCTAACAGATAACAATCTATGAAGTGATTAAGTGAGTTTTGACTTTTTTACAAAGTACCACTGGTTTTTATGCTAAAACTGAGCTAATAGACCGTAATGCAAGTTGTCTCAACCCTTAGCAACCACTGAAACACAAACTTTGGCCCAGAATACCTCTGTGCCAAACACACCTTTCAAAACCTTGATTTTTGATTTTCAATACTAGTCACTGATTTAAGCCATGGAACTGATACATAAGCATTCAATATGATAAAATAAACTTAAACTAACACAGAAACATTAGCAACAACAACAAAAGCTCAGTGATCAAGATTAAGCTATTTGGCAGTTCAAAAGAAAAAATCTAGCAACCAAGAAACTCAAAGAGCAAACATGAAATGTAAAACCATATATCACTAACATGCATCAAAAGAGCGTAAAACAACAAAGATAAACAACATATGAACATGGAACACTGAAAAGCCAAAATAGAAGCTTAAGGCTTACAAATGATCCAGAGCTGAGAACTGAGAAACCAAGCAAACACACCTATCCTAATACCTACCATGAGGTGCTAAACCAAGCTTCCACAGCTCCATTTCTCATCTTCTTCTTTGTTCCTTGAATTTTTTATTTTTACACTAATGTTTTTGTATTTTTCACTATTTTTAAGATTTTGAATAAAACTTGAACTAAACTAAGGTTTAAAAGTTCTAGTGAGTTAACTATGCTTAATGAAACTAATTAGAACAATACACAATAACTTTTAACAAGTTTATAATGAAAATGAGAATTTCATGGAAATCAAACATAAACTGAATTCACTAAGTAAAGTTTAACTTGAAGCTTGAAATAAGTTTACAATACACTGAGAATGCTTACTACAACATTTTTAAGTTAAGAATTACACTTGGAAAAGAAAATTTATTAAAACGACACTATATTAACCCCATAAACTACACAGGCTCCTTCTCTCCTCCTTTTTCTCTTTATAGTGAACCTCTAGGGTTTCTTTGGCCTTCTGAGTATATCCCACCATGAATATTAGCCGTTGGATGACTAAAATTGATCTCAGCCTTTGAAAGGCATTTTGGCGCCATTTTTCTTTTATTGTCAGGAGGGGTTGAGTGAGGGAAAGGGTGAGGTAATTAAGACTTCTTGGAACCTTATTGATAGTCAAGGGACAGGGGATGGGTTGCTGAGGTGGAGGAGTGGGGATGAGCAGGTAGCAGGTTCACATGGGAGGGAGAAGGTGGAGGCGTTTGACTTGTGTTGACTGAGGGGTGGATTATTTAAAACGGGGGGAGTATTATTGTTAGGGAGGTGGGCTGGTGAGGTGGAGGATGGGCCAGGGGTGGTTGTTTGGGCTTTTGGAGTGATAAGGGTGGGCCTGGTTTAGTTTGGTATTGGATTTGGTTCTTGTTTTGGGTTTATATAATTAAAGGGTCCAGTTGGTATTTTGGATTTGAGCACAAGGACCAAATTTGTAACTTTTGGATTTTGTAGGGACTGAACTTGAATTTTCTCAATAGTTATCACAAGGACCACTTATGCCATGGATGAATAGTGCAAAGGTTATTTTTGACATTTAATTTTAAAACCCAAGGACCATTTTTGACATTTTTCAAACTTGAGGGACCAAAGTTGCCATTTTGCAATTTTTGATTTTAAAGGATTTCTTTTGACAACTTGTGAATCCCAAAGGACCAAAGTTGGGTTCTTATCTTTGGTGCTCACAGTCCACTCTTGTAAGCCTTATACTCATTTACAGCTTATTATACATAATTTTAGTTATCCTTGCTTATTTCTGTGATATTTATGTTTGTTTAAAGTTATTTAGTGTAAGTATAAATAAAGTAGTATAGTTGCTTATTTGAATCTAGAGTTGTTTAGTATTTCAGAATTCAGTTCATTATAGCATTTTTAGAAATTCTGAGTTCTTGTTGAAATTTGTGATATAATTGTGCTTGAATGAACTTAAGTAATCATAAACCAAGTGTCTGTGTTGGTAGATGTGTTTAAAACTCTCATTTGCTTTGAAAAACTTCCACCACAGTCAATTTAAGGGATGTTTGGCATAAGCCTTTCAAGAAGGCTCAGGGGATTTTGGTTGTCAAATTTTGGTTTAGTCATACTACACTAGGGTTATTTAGGATTAAGGAACCATAAAATCAGTAAAAAAAAGTCAGTGGAAGTCAAAATCTCACAAATCCAACCCACACAGTCAACTGTGTGGGTTTTGTGCTCCAAAAAACATTCACCTAGGTTTGTAAGTTGTTGTTTCTCATTAATTTGATCATATTCAAGTCTATTAGTGTATTTTAACTCAGTAAATCAAGATCAAAACTCACAAAAGTCAAAAACTCATATTTCACTAAAAAGTCAAAGGGTGCAAGTTCAGATTTTTGCCAAAATGGCATGAATTAAATTGATTTTTGTGTTGTGATTCAAGGCCTGAAACTTATTGTGTGTTTACACTATCAGCTGAACTTTTGATCTTCACAATTGTTACATTTTTGTGATTTTTTTTATTGGGCCAAAATACCCTTGGAACTGACCTGCAGGGCAAGGTATTTGCCCTGTCTCAGCAGACCCATACCACTCACCCAACTTTGGTGATTATTTGTGGTTTACCCAGTGGGTCCCACACTTCACCTTTGGGTCCTTACAACCCCCCTCCTACCAGGGAGTGATAGTTGACCAAGAGTTTGACCATTTGACCACTGGACCCCACCTGGATTGGCTCCCAAACTCTATCCCTAATCTGACTCAGAACCACCATAAGCCAACTGCTTATTTGTGTTTAGTGGCTTATTCAAGCCACTTATTTGGTTAAATCTTGCTTATTCATGCTCAACTAACTCATAGAAACCTATTTTTACCATTGTGGACCCCACATCACTTCATTTGAGCTAAATTCCTTCCACAGTCAACAAAAGTCAACTGTTAGGGTGAATAAGCATTCAAAGTGCTTATTTTTGGGTTGTGTAAAAAGTGTTTTCAGAAAAAGTGTTTGTATTTAGTGTATAATTAGTTTGGAAAAAGGAAAAACCAAAAAAAAAACAACTTTAATTATAGTGATAGCTTCTATTTAATAGGATTTATCATTTTAATTTTCTTTTTAGCTTATTTACAAGCAATATATCATTTTTATATTTTTATAAATTCTATTTTAGGTTAAAGTAATTCTAGAAATTTTTCCAGATTTTTCTTTTGTCTTTTAGTGGTTTTTAGAACTAATTTTAGTTTAATTAATTAGTAATTAATATTAAGTAATTAAATAGCATAATTATATTTTATAAAGTATAACCTAGTTTTTATAATTTTTCAAACTTTTATTTAAGTTAAAACATTTTTATAAATTTTTCTAGGATTTATATTGTTCATTTTCTATTTTTCCTAATATAATTAGTATAATTAGAAATTAATAAGTAATTAGATTAATAATTAGTAAATTAGTTTAAAATACATAAAATAAACTTTTTATAATTTTTTAGGATTCCAGTGATGGTTAATTAGATTTGTAAAATTTTTCTAAATTTTCTAAGTCTTTTTAGTATTTTTAATAAATCTAATTAGTTTAATTAGTTAATTAATAAATAATTAGTAATTAATTAATAATTAATAATTAAATAGTGTAAAAATACTTTTTCTTAAAATTTTCTTTAATTGTTAGGATTGTAAAAATAATAATTTTACACTTATAACCTTTCCCGTCCATCAGTTGTACTTTTTGTTTTGTTCGTCTGTGTACGTTTTTTAATTAAAACGTACGTTTTTAGGTTTTAGCTCAAATCTTCTTAATCTCAATACCAGTAATCAATCACGTAGCTTTCCTAAGCTATATTTGTTAATAATTTCCAAATAATTCTTATCACAACCCTTCTCTGTGAATAATCACCTGATCACAAGTACGCTAAAGCACAATCCACACCTCGTCGGGACTTAACGACCTGGTGATACCCTTTATTACCCGGAAGCATTGGTCTAGGCTTTTTGACTTTGTTGACCATTCCCTGGTCAATATAAGTTGACAGTTTAGCATCAATCAATTTTTGGCGCCGCTGCCGGGGAGATATGCGCGTTTCTATAGCGTCATTTGAGATTAGTGTTATTTCACCTCATTCACTGTACAAATACCACTACTTTTGTAAATTTTAAATCAAAATACAAAAAAGTCATTAACACTTTTCCTAAAGTGTTAAAACACCAAAAAAATTAAAAACAACAAAACAGATCGTAACGTTTTCTGAATCGGTTTTCTTTTAAGGTGATTCTTAAAGAGAAACGATTTTAGATTACGAGACGATACCAAAAATATTGTCCAAAAGTTTTTAAACCCATACACAAAACACAAAACATCCATCTTTTCTTGTGAATAATAATAATACATAAAAACCAACCGTCGCAAACCAAGACAGAACACCTACCAACTGGGGGTGTGAACATAATAAGTTCCCAAACGAAAGATATAAAACTTGCCTTTGTATCCCTGTGAGTGGTGTACCTTTCTTAAAGAAGCCACTTGCTTGCGATTATTGGTTTAAGTTCACTGTTGATTTGCCTCGATTTTGTTTTGATTGGTTTTTATCTCTAGTGCATGCGCACTCGTTCTTCAAGGTCCACGAGCCCATTACGTGAGCTTGTTCGGAAACCTAGAAGACCTCGTCGACGTTCAGCACCAACAGTCGGATCTGAGATCCGTACTGTTGCCACACCCACTGTCACCATGGCGGAAGACCGCCCCATTTGTGAGCTTCTCCAAGCACCCATCGAGGGTTACGGAGATGCCATTGTTGTTCCAGCCATCGTGGCTGATAATTTTGAGCTCAAAACCGGGTTACTCAATCAAGTAACCTCAAGTCAATTTTACGGTTTTGAGAGGGACGATCCTCATGCTCACATTCGATGGTTCAATAAAATCACTTCAACCATCAAGTACAAAAATGTCCCTTGTGAAGCAATAAAACTTCTTCTCTTCCCATTCTCCTTGGAGGGACAAGCCCGGATTTGGCTTGAAAAACAACCTCCACGATCTATTGAGACTTGGGAAGATCTTGTCAAAAAATTTGTGAATGAATTCTTCCCACCTTCCAAGACCACGAGTCTTAAGAACGAAATCACCAAGTTCACTCAAAAATATGATGAATCTTTTGGTGAAGCGTGGGATCGTTTCAAAGAATTACTTCGCACGTGTCCACATCATGGTTTCTCTGAGTTGATGCAACTCGATACTTTTTACAATGGCGTGAGCCAAGCTGATCAGGATTCTCTCAATGCCTCCGCGGGAGGTAATTTCTTGAGTAGAACCACAAAAGAAGCTTTGCAAATCATAGAAAACAAGTCCAAGGTCCGCTCTACACGAAGCAAACCGATTGTTTCTCAAATCAATGCGGGACCTTCTACTTCATCTTCTGTGGGTCAATCTAGCACGGATGCTAAGATTGACAAGCTCACTGAAGCGATCCAAGCTTTGGTTCTCGCCCAAACAAAGAAAGTTTCATTTCCACAACATCCTCCACCTGCTGAGGTTAAAAAAGTGGAAGTCTGTGTAACTTGTGGTGGGCCGCATGCCTACTACAATTGCACAGCTACTGATGATACTCCATATGAAGCTCATGATGTAGCCGGGTCCCAAAATCATGGAGGCAATCAATATCGCCCTCCTATGGACCCTAGCTATCATCCTCATCATCATTATCCTGGACCTCCTGGTTTTAATCAAAACCAAAATGTCCAAAACCGTGGCCAAAATCAAAATAGAGTGAACCAAGGTTTTCAAAACCAAGGTAACTTCAATCAGGGTCACGGTTTTCACAATCAAAACCAAGGTTTCCAAAATCAAGGTTTCCAACATCAAAATCAAGGAAACTTTAATCGGAACCAAGGTCAGGGTAATTTCAATCCGGGATATTTTCATGGAAACAACAACCCTCATCAGGGTAATTTTCAAAATCAAGGTCCCAATCCGAACAATCGAGCTCCAAATATTCCTAATCCGAATCAAGCCATTGTTCCAACTGGGCCTTCATCTGACGAGTTGTTGAAACAATTCATGAAGTCCCAAGAAGAGTTGAACAAGTTGCTGGTCAGCCAGGTTTCTGACATCAAGAAGTCTTTAAATGATCGACCATCGGGCTCAGGTACTACTTTACCGAGCAACACGATCGCTAACCCGAGGGGCGATGCTTAGGCGATTACAACACGAAGTGGTGCTTCATATGATGAACCCGCGATTCCTACTACCTCTTCTTCCTCCCCTCCAAAGGTAGTGGATCGTGAACCTGAGGTGACAAAGGACAAGGTGCAAACTCCTAGCCCACGAAGTACAGCACACGTCCAACCTCAGGTTATTCCTGAAACCAGATGTAAGCCTGGAGTTGTCTTTGATCCACCAGCAACTCCAGTGGACAACCCTAAATCCAAAACTTCTATTCCCTATCCATCACGACTCAGTGAACAAAAGCTCCGCGAAAAAGCTAATCACCAAATGGATAAGTTTTTCCAAATCTTCCAAGATTTGCACTTTGACATTAGCTTCGCGGATGCTATTCTCTTGATGCCCAAGTTTGCATCGACAATCAAAAATCTGTTGAGTAATAAAGAGAAACTCTTTGAGATGGCAAGAACTCCTCTGAATGAGAACTGCTCAGCAGTTCTTTTGAAAAAGCTTCCTAAAAAGCTTGGAGATCCCGGGAAATTCCTAATTCCTTGTACTTTCCCGGGTATGGTTGAATGCTTCGCCTTGGCCGATCTAGGTGCTAGCATTAACCTGATGCCATATTCTGTGTGGAAGAAACTCTCTCTTCCCGAACTTACCCCCACGTGCATGACTTTAGAGCTTGCCGATCGTTCGATTTCTCGTCCCATTGGCATTGCCGAGGACGTATTCGTTAAAGTGGGGAAGTTCCATTTTCCGGCAGATTTTGTGATTGTTGACTTTGATGCCGATTCTAGGGTCCCTCTCATTCTTGGACGGGGATTTCTTAGAACTGGGCGAGCTCTTATCGATGTATTTGAGCATGAGATCACATTACGTGTTGGAACGGAAGCCATAACCTTCAACCTAAATCAAACTTCGAGATACTCCTCCGATTATGACTGTGAATCGGTGAATCAAATTGATATCATCGATGTTGCTGCTGAGGAGTATGCTCAAGAGATTTTAGGTTTCATTGATGATTCTTCGAGTGAAAACCTCACTTAGTCTTCTCACCCCATCATTGCCAATTCTTCTCCTTCCCTCACTCCGTTTGAGGGAAGTGACTTCATCTTAGAAGAAATGGAGGCGTTTCTCAAAAGTTACTCGATTCCCGATGGAGTCGATAACCAAGAGATCGACCTCGAGAGGGATATTCTCGTACTTGAAAAATTATTAAACGAAGATCCCTCTCCTCTTCCTGTTCTACCACAAACACTTCATAAGGAGGAAGTCAAAAATGTTGAGAAAACTGATGACTTCCCCGAGGTTGAACTTAAGGACTTGCCGCCTCATCTTGAATATGCATTTCTGGAGGGTGATGATAAATTACCCGTCATAATTGCTAAAAACTTAAGTGTTGAAGAAAAGGCTGCTCTCATAAAGGTTTTGAAGTCTTATAAGCAAGCAATTGCTTGGCGACTCTCCGACATCAATGGCATTGACCCTGAATTTTGTACACACAAGATTTTAATGGAGGACGATTTCAAACCTGCAGTCCAACAACAAAGAAGGGTGAATCCAAAAATTCATGAGGTAATCAAACAAGAGGTTTTAAAACTTCTTGATGCCGGATTGATTTACCCTATCTCGGACAGTCCTTGGGTCAGCCCAATTCATTGTGTTCCAAAAAAGGGTGGCATTACTGTTGTCACAAATGAGGAGAATGAGTTGATTCCAACTCGTTTGGTTACGGGATGGCGTGTCTGCATTGACTATCGTAAGTTAAATGACGCCACCCGTAAGGATCATTTTCCTCTGCCCTTTATGGATCAGATGCTCGAGAGATTAGCGGGGAATGAGTATTATTGCTTCCTCGATGGTTTCTCGGGTTACTATCAGATTCCCATTGATCCGCAAGATCAGGAAAAGACCACGTTCACGTGCCCCTACGGAACTTTTGCATATAAAGGTATACCATTCGGCTTATGTAATGCTCCGGGCACGTTTCAAAGATGTATGATGACCATATTTTCCGACATGATCGGGAAAACTATGGAGGTCTTCATGGATGATTTTTCGGTCATTGGGGATTCGTTCCAATCATGCCTCTCCCATTTAGACGACATGTTAAAACATTGTGAAGACACAAAGTTATGTCTAAATTGGGAGAGGAGTCACTTTATGGTCAAAGAGGGCATTGTCCTCGGCCATAAAATTTCAAAAAACGGGATTGAGGTTGACAAAGCCAAAGTGGATGTCATTGCAAAATTACCTCATCCCACAACCGTGAAAGGTGTTAGGAGCTTTTTGGGTCATGCCGGTTTCTATCGTAGGTTTATTCAAGATTTTTCTAAAATCTCCCGGCCTATGACCCATCTCCTCGAAAAGGATGCTCCTTTTATCTTCTCCCCAGAGTGCATCGAAGCTTTTGAAACACTTAAGAAAAAGCTTACCGAGGCACCGATTCTTGTTGCCCCCGATTGGGACTTGCCCTTCGAGCTCATGTGTGATGCTAGTGATTATGCTATAGGGGCAGTCTCAGGGCAACGCAAAACAAAACATTTTCAGCCTATACACTATGCCAGCAAAACTATGACCGAGGCTCAAAGCCATTACACCACTACTGAAAAAGAATTATTAGCTGTGGTGTATGCTTTTGAAAAATTCCGGCCGTACTTGATACTGACCAAGAGCATAGTGTATACGGATCACTCGGCTTTGAAGTACCTTTTTGCAAAACAAGATGCAAAGCCGAGACTTCTTCGTTGGGTTGTTCTCCTACAGGAATTTGATATCATTATTCGTGATAAAAAAGGAGCTGAGAACCTAGCTGCTGATCATCTCTCCCGATTGGAAAACCCTCACCAAGATGTCTTTGAGAGGAAAGAAATTAATGAAACATTCCCTCTCGAGACACTCAATGCGGTTACCTTTCGTGGAGATTCTATTACCCCGTGGTTTGCCGACTTTGCAAACTACCTTGCGGGTAACTTTGTGGTGAAAGGGATGTCGTCCCAGCAAAAAAATAAATTCTTCAAAGATGTAAAACATTACTTCTGGGACGACCCCTACTTGTTTAAAATATGTGCGGATCAAGTCATCCGGCGGTGTGTTTATGGCCAAGAAGCCTCTGAAATTCTTAAGGCTTGCCATGCTGGTCCCACGGAGGGCCATCACAATCCAAACTACACCGCCAAAAAGGTGTTTGACTCCGGTTTCTTTTGGCCCACGATTTACAAGGATGCCCAGGAATTATTCAAATCCTGTGACACTTGTCAACGTCACGGGAATATTTCACAAAAAAATGAAATGCCTCAGAATGCAATTCAAGTTTGTGAAATTTTTTACGTTTGGGGCATCGACTTTATGGGGCCATTTCCTTCTTCTCATGGCAATAAATACATACTCGTGGCTGTTGACTACTTGTCAAAATGGGTTTAAGCGAAAGCTTTACCCACTAATGATGCCCGAGTTGTTGTCAAATTCTTGAAAGCTCTTTTTGCTCGATTTGGAACTCCACGTGCTATTATCAGTGATCGTGGTACGCACTTCTGTAATGACAAATTCGATAAAGTCATGCACAAGTACGGTGTAACTCACCGTCTTTCTACTGCGTACCACCCACAAACAAGTGGACAAGTAGAAGTTTCCAATCGAGGAATTAAGAGAATTTTGGAAAGAACTGTAGGTGAAAATCGTGCATCGTGGTCGGACAAATTAGATGATGCACTTTGGGCTTTCCGTACGGCTTACAAAACACCCATTAGGTGTACGCCTTATAAACTTGTGTACGGGAAAGTGTGCCATCTTCCGATCGAGCTTGAGCATAAAGCCTATTGGGCTCTCAAGCATGCCAATTTCGACCTCAAAACTGCGGGTGATCATAGAAAAGTTCAACTAAATGAATTAAACGAACTTCGTGATCAAGCTTACGAGAACTCTTTGATCTGCAAAGAAAAGACAAAGAAGATTCATGACTCAAAAATCAAAAACCGCGTTTTTAACGTTGGTGATCGAGTCCTTATTTTCAACTCTAGACTCAAGATCTTCTCGGGAAAGCTTAAAACCCGATGGACTGGTCCATTCACTATCGCAAAAGTTTATCCTTATGGCACCGTCGAATTATCTCAAAATGACGGTCTAAATTTCAAAGTGAATGGACATCGTTTAAAGCACTACTTTTGAGAGGACATACCATCCATGGTTGTCCCAGATCTCCAAACTTTCCCCAAGGACAATTGAATTCGGGGATCGAGTCAAGCTAGCTTCTCGATGAACAAAAACAATAGCACAATACGGGTTTTCACCCGTATCTCTGATTTCCTTCTACTTTCTACCACCCAGTGTGGGGGAATGGCCAACCCCCCGCTATTTGAAAATGTATATATGTATATAAGTCCAAAAAAAATAATAAAAAATAAAAAATAAAAAAAAATGTGTATATATAGAAATAAAGTGAATTTGGTGTTTCCGCAGTTAGATTCGAATCTTGGCTTTTTACGTTCAAAGATTCGGCATAATAGCCGGGACTTTGAATATTGAGGACAATATTCATTTCTAAGTGTGGGGGGGAAATTCTAGCGAATTTTATCGCAAAATACTTTCAAATACCCCCGTTTTTGGCCAAAATTTTCAAATTTTTTTCACTTTATTTCAAAATTTTTGTGGTAATCAGTCCGCCATGTCTAACCGACAAAGGGATTGGCTAATCCAGGAGCAAACGGCTCTTGGTAAAGATAACTCAAATCCATTTACGGCTTGCAATTTGCCCAAAATTGTATGGTTCCTCAACTCCTCATCATCCTCAAAAGCTAATGAGTTGGCTAGCCCGCAAGATTATGGCTTGTGGTAAAGGTCGTGGAAAAACCATAATTGGTAATCAGCTCACCAAGATGTTGACTATTCCATCAAGAGCTGGCTAGTCCAGGAGCAAACGGCTCCTGGTAAAGACAAATCAAATCCGTTGACGGCTGGTGGTTTGCTCAAAATCACACGGTTATCAGGTGTGCCACAATTCTTACACCTGGCTACTCCAGAAGTGATGGCTTTTGGTAAAGAGTTTAAAATCCATCAAGTTTTCCAAAAATATTGCTAGGGACTAGCAATAGTTTAGTGTGGGGGATTGATGAGTGCGCAAACACTCATCATTTTTATCGTGTTTAAACTGCCAAAACATACAAAAACAATCGAAAAGTAATCAAAATACTTAAATTATCCCAGGAATTGTGTTTTACATGTTTTAAATGCAAAACGAGCAAAAACAAACGAAAAACGATCAAAGTTTGCAATATTGGCAGTTTCAGTCCCCCAAGTTTCAAAATTTGTCAGAAATAGTCCCTATGCATTTATTTTGAAATAAAAGTCAACCCAAGTCCCTAAAAAATCAAAAGTTATCAAAAACGGATTTTGGGTGATAAATTTGGAAAAGTTACATGTTTGGTCCCTGGAGTTTGGAAATTTGCAAGTTTAGTCCCTGGGAAATTTTGGAAAATTAAAAAATTGCAAAAATGGTTTTTGGGAATAATAACTTTGCAACAATGGTCCTTGATAGTACTTTGGTAGAATGACACTTTCAGCCCTTGGTCTTGATTAAATTGCAAGAATGGTCCTTGTGTTTATTACTACAACCAACCGGACCCTTAAAGTATAAAACCAAAACCAAAAACAAACCCAAAACCAATTCCAAGTCCATCTCCTTATCACTCCAAGCCCACAGGCCCACTCCATCCAAATCCCAGCCCACCACAACCAATAATACTACCCCGTCCCTTCCCTTTGGTCAAAATAAGTCAACAAACAAACACCCCCTTCCCAGCCTGTAACCTCACGAAATACTCCACCTCCCCCCTCCTCCACCTCAGCACCCATACCCTCTCCATTGACTTATAAACAAGACTCCAAAAGCTTTAATTGACTTGTTTTTGCCCACACTCAACTCCAACTGACAAAGTAAGAAAAAAGGCGCCAAATCAATTTTAAATGGTGGGGATTGCTTGAGACCAATCCAACGGCTCAAATACATGGTGGGAACTGCTAAGAAGCTTCAACAAACCCTAATGATCCCATATAAAAAGAAAGAGAAGCAGCAGTGGTGAAGTGTGTAGATTTTTAAGCTTAGTATAATTTTTCTACTTATTGTAAAATTTCATTTCCAAGTCTTATGTAGCTTTTCAGTTGTAACCTAAGTATCATCAGTGTAATATGAACCTTTTTTATTAATGAATTTCAATTTCCCATATTGAATTCCATTTTGTCTAATTTTCACTAAATTCTTAAGCATAAATCAAATGATAGTTACTATGGTTGTTATGGACTAGACTAAGTCATTTAAGCTCCCATGAAGTTTTATAAAAACTTCTAGTAACTTAAAACTCAGATTAGCTAAAAAAATTCCACAAAAGCATCATTGGTCAACGAAAGTCAAACTGAGAGTCTGAGGTTTGGATTCTGATTCAGAAGTGGATTGGATGCAAGGAGGCTTGGAATATTTGGTTTAGATCCTCAGGGAGGAGTTAGGACAAATTGGTTCTTTGGGTTCTTATCTTTGGTGCTCACAGTCCACTCTTGTAAGCCTTATACTCATTTACAGCTTATTATACATAATTTTAGTTATCCTTGCTTATTTCTGTGATATTTATGTTTGTTTAAAGTTATTTAGTGTAAGTATAAATAAAGTAGTATAGTTGCTTATTTGAATCTAGAATTGTTTAGTATTTCAGAATTCAATTCATTATAGCATTTTTAGAAATTCTGAGTTCTTGTTGAAATTTGTGATATAATTGTGCTTGAATGAACTTAAGTAAGCATAAACCAAGTGTCTGTGTTGGTAGATGTGTTTAAAACTCTCATTTGCTTTGAAAAACTTCCACCACAGTCAATTTAAGGGATGTTTGGCATAAGCCTTTCAAGAAGGCTCAGGGGATTTTGGTTGTCAAATTTTGGTTTAGTCATACTACACTAGGGTTATTTAGGATTAAGGAACCATAAAATCAGTAAAAAAAAAGTCAGTGGAAGTCAAAATCTCACAAATCCAACCCACACAGTCAACTGTGTGGGTTTTGTGCTCCAAAAAACATTCACCTAGGTTTGTAAGTTGTTGTTTCTCATTAATTTGATCTTATTCAAGTCTATTAGTGTATTTTAACTCAGTAAATCAAGATCAAAACTCACAAAAGTCAAAAACTCATATTTCACTAAAAAGTCAAAAGGTGCAAGTTCAGATTTTTGCCAAAATGGCATGAATTAAATTGATTTTTATGTTGTGATTCAAGGCCTGAAACTTGTTGTGTGTTTACACTATCAGCTGAACTTTTGATCTTCACAATTGTTACATTTTTGTGATTTTTTTATTGGGCCAAAATACCCTTGGAACTGACCTGCAGGGCAAGGTATTTGCCCTGTCTCAGCAGACCCATACCACTCACCCAACTTTGGTGATTTTTTGTGGTTTACCCAGTGGGTCCCACACTTCACCTTTGGGTCCTTACAACCCCCTCCTACCAGGGAGTGATAGTTGACCAAGAGTTTGACCATTTGACCACTGGACCCCACCTGGATTGGCTCCCAAACTCTGTCCCTAATCTGACTCAGAACCACCATAAGCCAACTGCTTATTTGTGTTTAGTGGCTTATTCAAGCCACTTATTTGGTTAAATCTTGCTTATTCATGTTCAACTAACTCAGAGAAACCTATTTTTACCATTGTGGACCCCACATCACTTCATTTGAGCTAAATTCCTTCCACAGTCAACAAAAATCAACTGTTAGGGTGAATAAGCATTCAAAGTGCTTATTTTTGGGTTGTGTAAAAAGTGTTTTCAGAAAAAGTGTTTGTATTTAGTGTATAATTAGTTTGGAAAAAGGAAAAACAAAAAAAAAAAACCAACTTTAATTATAGTGATAGCTTCTATTTAATAGGATTTATCATTTTAATTTTCTTTTTAGCTTATTTATAAGCAATATATCATTTTTATATTTTTTTAAATTCTCTTTTAGGTTAAAGTAATTCTAGAAATTTTTCCAGATTTTTCTTTGTCTTTTAGTGGTTTTTAGAATTAATTTTAGTTTAATTAATTAGTAATTAATATTAAGTAATTAAATAGCATAATTATATTTTATAAAGTATAACCTAGTTTTTATAATTTTTATAACTTTTATTTAAGTTAAAACATTTTTATAAATTTTTCTAGTATTTATATTGTTCATTTTCTATTTTTCCTAATATAATTAGTATAATTAGAAATTAATAAGTAATTAGATTAATAATTAGTAAATTAGTTTAAAAATACATAAAATAAACTTTTTATAATTTTTTAGGATTCCAGTGATGGTTAATTAGATTTGTAAAATTGTTCTTAATTTTCTAAGTCTTTTTAGTATTTTTAATAAATCTAATTAGTTTAATTAGTTAATTAATAAATAATTAGTAATTAATTAATAATTAATAAATAGTGTAAAAATACTTTTTCTTTTTCTTAAAATTTTCTTTAATTGTTAGGATTGTAAAAATAATAATTTTACACTTATAACCTTTCCCGTCCATCAGTTGTACTTTTTGTTTTGTTCGTCTGTGTACGTTTTTTAATTAAAACGTACGTTTTTAGGTTTTAGCTCAAATCTTCTTAATCTCAATACCAGTAATCAATCACGTAGCTTTCCTAAGCTATATTTGTTAATAATTTCCAAATAATTCTTATCACAACCCTTTTCTGTGAATAATCACCCGATCACAAGTACGCTAAAGCACAATCCACACCTCGTCGGGACTTAACGACCTGGTGATACCCTTTATTACCCGGAAGCATTGGTCTAGGCTTTTTGACTTTGTTGACCATTCCCTGGTCAATATAAGTTGACGGTTTAGCATCAATCAGTCATATTAGACTCTTGTTAAAATTATTGTTGTAGGATAGATATAAGTAAACATTATTTTTCCTTCTGTAAACTGATAAAAAGAATTTTGGTAGATCATGGATATAAATTTGCAGGTCTATAGATGAATATACCTCAGATATGGTGACGAGTAAAGACACGAGCTAATCGAACTCACAGTGTTGTACCGGCTCAGTATGGTGGCCTAATGACGGTTATTGATGGTGCTATGATTGCGATAGCTATTGAGCTACCTGATGCCATGAAAAAGTTTGCGCTATTTTTATGTAAGACGTACGATTGTAAACCTTTATGACTCATTTCATGTATTGTCACATACAAACTAAAATTTGAGAAATTTAGCAATGTTTATGCTACAATATTGGATGCTATCAACTGTTACCTACAATATTTGATCTAATGGCTAATATTAGTTAACTATTTTTATGAAAATTTCCAAACAAATTTAAAAAAAAAAATTTAAAAATCAAAAAAAATTTTAAAAAATTCAAAAAATTTTCACTTGTGACGATTTTTTTCACATGTGAAGAAAAAAAAATTCAAAAATTTTAAATTCGAAAAAAATAATTCGGAAATTTTTTTTTTTCAAAACTTTTAAATTTTCACATGTGAAAATTGAGAATTTTCACATGTGAAAATTGAAAATTTTCACATGAGAAAATTTGTGAAATTTTTTTTCACATACGTAAATTGAAAATTTTCATATGTGAATTCACATGTGACGAAAAAAAAAATCGAAATAAAAAAATCGGAAAGTTTTTTTTTCGAAAAAATAGTTTCCGGAAAAAAAATTTCAGAGAATTTTTTTTTCACATGTGACGAAAAAAATTTTCAAAAATTTTTTGAAAATTGAAAATTTTCACATGAGAATTTGTGAATTTTTTTTTTCACATATGAAAATTGAAAATTTTCACATGTGAAGAAAAAAATCGATTTTTTTTTCGAAAAAATAGTTTTCGGAAAAAAAAATTTCAGAATTTTTTTTTCACATGTGAATTGTTTTTTCTCACATGTGACGAAAAAAAATTCAAAAACTTTTTTGAATTTTTTTGAAATTTTTTTTTAATTTTTTTTTTCTTAAATTTTCAGAAAAATTCTAAATATGTAGTATTAGTATTAACAAAGTTGCTTTCATTAGAAAAGAGAAATTATCCTAACTTCTATCCATGTAACCTGTTGCCCATGAAGAAAATTTATTTCACACACGAAGAAAAGTTATTTCACACGCGAAGAAAAATATATATGCTCATGTATAAATATACGTGGTCCTCCTTTGTGTTTGGGTTGTCTATCTTGACTTCCAGCTCAGAAGATGCCGAATGGCAACTGAATCCTATTTTTCCATTATTTTCATATCCGTAATAGTGCCCCTAAGTATTCTCTACCTACCCACCTGTTTCGGTTTCGGGTACAGGTATCATTGCTATTTGGCTCGAACTTGTTCTAAAAAGTCGCTCGGGGTAAAAGTTTTGTATAAATTTAGTATTTGCTAGTGAAAAAAGTTTATTTTTATGTGAAAGAAAAATATATGCTCATATATAATTTTACGTGTATTTAATAGAATTTCTTCACACGCGAAGAAAAGCGTATATGCCCACGTATTAACATACGTGTATTTATTAGTGAATAAAGTTTATTCACACGCGAAGAAAAAAATATATGCTTATTTATAAATATACATGTATTTTCTACTGAGTAGAGTTTATTCACACACGGAATAAAAAGTATATGCTCAATTGCTCATGTACAAATGTTCATGTATATCAAGCACATGGCAACTTATGTTATCTTGAGAAACTTGTATTCCCATAGTCTCATGTGATGAAATTGGTTAAATATAAAATAAACATCACTTTGTTTCAAACTAAAAAAATGTCACCAATACATACGCTGATATACTCGCTACAAGTAATCTTATGATGAATGTTATCATAATAATCTTCTGAAGGCAAAATATTGCTGGATACCAAATCACCGTAGCACCAATAAAGTTGTGAAACTAAAGGATTCAAAGTTAGTATGTAGATCATAAGTTTAGCATATCCATTTTGTTACGTAATAATTCGCCGTCAAATGTGCCTGCATGTAAATTTTAAACATTGTTAATCTCTTAAATTTTAAAGTCAGCAAAGCATACTTTTAGATGGATATGTTCAAGAGATGGAAAAATCGGCTGGTCCGATGAAATATGTAATGGGTCATGTTGACATGAACTATAGCACTACATGTGAGGTTTTGCACACTTGTATAGTTGTATGTTTTAAAATTTACTTTCTCAATAAGATGTTTTCCACTAACAGCAGTAACCAATATTCAGTGGCTTTTCATAATATTGTTTACACTGATAATAGGATATACATATGTCAAAGAATGCAATGAGGGAACTAGAGTTTGATGATTCAAAGAATGCAATGAGGGAACTATAGTTTGATGATTTTCCTTACCAAACTATGGAAGACAGAAAGTGCTCTATACTGCCATTTTCATTTCTATTTTCTGGTGAGGATCGTAGCCTATGAGCTTAAAATCATCAACCACAAAAGCATCTATATCCTTCTTCTCAGAATTGATCTTCAAGATCTACGATCACATTAAAAGTTGTAAATAATATATTGCGAGTAGTAACTGTAATGATGCCCTTCTTCATAGATATACTAAAAAATGTTGACATGGCCAAGTATAATAACTGACACAAAATACAATTACTGTAGGTGGCAAGTTTTCATTTGCTGTTACTATATTCCAAGAAGCGAAGTACGGATTGCCAACACAAGATTCATCCATATAGTTGTATTATAAATGATTTTACCAAAGGAAAATTGACTATTAGTTCTATACTGTTATTTTTTGTTCAATAAAAGTACTTTACCATTTAAAACTATAAACTTGTCACTATACTTAAAAGTATCTGTTAATTTCTTCATCAAACTTGTGTTTTGTTACTCTGAATATCCTTGACTTGATTTGCTACTAAAAGATGAAATGATGGAAACTCAGTGAGTATCAAATAAAAATCAATGTAGAGACGGAAACTCAGATCACACTAAAAAGATGCAATGACAAGCCAAAAGAAAAACTCATAATCAAAACAAAACCAGCATTTAGAACCTGAAAATCGAAACAAAAACTGAACGGAAACCTCCTCAAGAGGGTGTGGGACGATGATGCTAGTTAGGTGGTCTAAAACAATATAGCCATCAATCTTGCAAATTTTTGGACTAAATCCAACAGAAGTTGCAAAACTAAAAAGTATTTACATACAACGCAAAACTAGAAAGCATATAACACAATTTTATGATATTGTTTGTAAACTATGTTTAATCTGTGACTATTTTGATAGAAATCCACCATCTTCCAATTTATGTCACCCTTTCTAATTTTGGTCACCCTTAGTAACTAGCAACTATTTTTGTACGCCATCTTCCAGCCATTTGAAAAGTAAAACATGAACACACATGAATTCTAAGCCAAAATGGAACAACCACAACATACCAATTATCTATTTCGAGTGCACAACATGACAACACATCCAAAACACAAAATCAGTTGATGGTTCACAAGTTCACTACCGTTATCTAAAATACCTGGATCCATTTTATTTAATATGGATCACAAGACACACCCCTGCGCTCATCTCGCCCCCTGTCCACATAAGCATCTCGCCTGTACTCTTTAGCTGGTGGAGACCTAATAGGAGATCTAATGGGAGACCTGCTCCTTTCCCTCTCATCACGAATCAATCGTCCACCACGCGCAGCTGGAGGTGGTGACGGAAGTCCAGGTGGAGATAGTGGTGGCCGCCTGTCGAACATTTTTCTGTATCTTCCCCACTCCATTGGCGGCGGCATTGGTCTATCAAACCTGTTCCTGTCCCTCATGTCATCATCAAAGTAGTCAGGCCTGTGATGATCCCTGTTTGGAAACCGTCCTTCGTGCCTGGGGTGATGCGGACCTGCAATCCCAAAATCTTTAGGACCATCTCTACCAAAATGTAACAATTCGCATTTTCAGGTTAACTACCATTCCCGGAAAATTTCACTATTCACTTTTACTATTCATTTTTCCCGAAACTTGATTTTTGTTTCTTGGTCTCGAGTGATAAATCATTTCCATGACAAATTAAATGTTTGACACTCGTCAGATCATTTTCGTGAAAGTTATTAAGGAATTACACGTTTTAGGGTAAAACGTCATTCAGAAATTCTACGCACAACGAAACTCGACCGCGTTAAGTGACCCCGCATCGGAAAAATGTTTGACACACTCATGATTTATTTGAGAATAAATCATGACTGAGAAAAACATGACCAAAAATAAACCTCGGCCGTGAAAAACTGGAATTTTCAGTTTTAAGCGTTTTTACTCAGCCGTAACCTTAGCCTATACCTGCACCGCGTTTCTAAAAAGATTTGAGTTTTCAACTTATTAGAATAAGTCAACATATTTTTCCCTCCTCCTTTGACCAAAAATCATTCCTTGATTTTATTAGTCATTCCTTGATTTTTAGGCTTACGGTTTGATGTCTAAAAGACATTTAATATCAACCGACACTAGACTGAGCCCAGTCTAGACATTATAAGTCATTTTAAATCATTTATATCCTATTAGAAAAGTAACATTTTACTTTTCTCAATTTTACTCAATATTCGTACGTTTTACGTATTACGCGTTTTAGACCCGTGTTTCCAGTTTTAGCAGGGTTTTACCACCCCAATGGAACCTACCACTCATTTTATATTTTATTATGGAGTATTTTGACAAGTTTAACCATTCTTCCAAGTTTCGTATTTTTACGATACCCGGTTTTACGTTTCGTGGCTTAACTATTTACGGTTAGTATTTCACGGAGTCAAAACTTACTACATAAGCTAGGATAATACCAACAAAAGTCCAACCCTTCCTCCAAAAAAAATGCAAACCGCCTCTAGGGGGGGATTCACACTAGGTGGCTTGATCTCATGCTAGGAGGCCTTGGATTCATCCATGTGTTATACTTGGTCTCCAAGGTTGGACTAGTCAACTAAACTAACCTCCTCAAGACCCTTTATAAGCCCCCCTCCCCCTCCTATTTCGTTCACCACCATAACAGACACAAACATCATCTCCTTAGCTCATTTTCTTCCAAATTTTAGCAAGATTCAAGAGCAAGTTCAAGGTAGAAACCCTAGTTTGATCTTAGGTTATCAAAACACTTCCATAACCTCATATACTTGGTGATTTCTCTTGAGTTTGAATCCACTCAAGTCACCTCAACTTTCATCATCTCTCTTTCAAGATTACAAGAGTAGAAAGATTGCATGAAGTGAAGTGGGTTGAAGCAAGTCTATCAAAGTCCTATCCTTACATGTTAACTTCCTTTCATCTTTGAAAGCCAAAAGTTGTAAGCCAAACCCTAACATGCTTCTTGTTGAATAATCATGTTCATGTTATTTACATATTATTCATGCTATATTATGTCTTGTATTCATGTCCATGATGTATAAAAGTGAGTAAAACAAGTTGTTGTAATTGATTGACAAGATAAGTTATTAAAACAAGTAAACTAGTGACTTTCTTGGTAAGACCTGATCAAAATGGTAAAATTATGATATTGGATCATTAGATATTACAGTAGAGGACTTAACAAGGAAACCATAGCAATTTGAACCACCTAAAAAGAGTATACGAGTCAAAAGTTATGACCATTTGAAGTTAGCAAAACCAAAACGCCGAAACTGCCGATACCTACTGTTTTTGCATTCTGCCATTTTGAAAGTCACCCTTCTGGTCCGATTCATCAAAAACTTAAAACACGAAAGTTGTTTGGAATGACGTTTTCATTCAGGAATGAAGAAGCTCGAGCCCTGAAAACGCTTTCCGAGTGATAATTTCTTAAAATTCTTAACAGCCCATTTTTAGACCAAAGTCATTACATATAGGTTATGGTTTATGAAGACCAAAGGGGTCTTATGACCTAGAATCAAGACCACAACTATGGCTAGAGCCAAGGTTGAGTCTCAAGACCATGGAACAATGACCAAAGGTCATGGCAAGGCCATGACGAAATGACCATGTAAGCTTACTTAGGCGTAAACATGAAACAAGGAATTGGCGATAACTTGAACAAGCAATTTGGATCTACTTCACTTAAAAGGAACCATGAGATATTACAAAGAAAAATGGTCATACAAGACTTATGAAACTTACCCTAATAACAATCTTCATGTAAAAATAAACTTTCCTAAGTTTATTCAAATATCGGACATGTAACTTTTCGGATCAAAACTTATATCTATATATTTTATCAACTACTACAATAGTAGGGAGCCTCATGTGAGGAGTTCATTATGTAAGCCGTTGAGATAAGTTGTGGATTTACGAATTAAAGTGTCCTGGCTCCTCGAACGCTTACTAACATGACTTCTGAATTATGTCGGCCCGAACGGTAGTAAACGATATATAAAACATACATGTTTCATGAATCTTTTCTTTCAAAGACTTACATTATACATCATACCACATCATGGACTAAATGCAAGATATTTATATAGGCACTTATTCATATTCTTTACTCCGATCCTAAGTCGCAACATTCTATTATAGGTTGCTCGTAGAAACCTTCACGATCCAACCATTACCTTCATTACTTGCTATCTTAGTTAAGGTGAGTTCATAGCCCCACTTTCCATTACTTAATTGTTTTACAAACCCTTGGGGGAAATACATGCTATTTTTAACCGAGCACAATGTTTTTAAATTGTATGCTTGCCTGATTGTTTTATTATCACTAAGTACCAGCCTTGCTAAACCGAGATCCCTTATTATGAACCATTTAATCACTAGCAACAGTGAGCACAAATATTGTGAATAGGCCTATTGGGATTGACGAATCCCATTTGTATTGACTAAGTTCAAACAAATGCACTAATATTTGAGATTTAGGTATGTTAGCAAAGTACCTACCGGGATAAATCTGCCGATCGATATTGGTACACGTTAACGTTTTGGTGTCATAAGCTTAGTGTATAATACATTTTATGGGCGTATAATAACGTAGCCTGCCTGTTTTGTTTTCCAAACATTGGTGTGAGTCTATAGCTCACACTACCAACATATTGTGTTCAAACATTAAACAAACTCTATGAATATCACTCAACCTTTGTGTTGACCTCTCAAGCATGTATTTCAGGTTCATGACGATCAAGGATGGCACGGAAGGGCACGGATACTCAAGAGGGCTACAAATTTTATTATCATTCAAAAACTCATTTAATGTAAATTGTAAACATGGAACCATTTGGGACCTCATTTTGTAATCTCTGATATTTATATAATTTGAATGATAAATCTTTTAAAACGACTCAATTGGAGTTCGTTTATATTATTGTGACTATTGTGCCGTCGAGTAACATCCAGTTTGAATTCCGCTGCATCCATGAATTGGGGGTGTTACAGATTGGTATCAGAGCCATGGTTATAGAGAAACGGGTCTAATTGAGACCTAAACTATAACCACACATACAAGCAAAAACATTTTTATAGCCTTCCGCTCTCCGTGTCTTCCATCCTCCAGACGATTATGGACTTAGTAAGCATGTTATGCTACACAAACATATTAGTATATTCATATATACCCATTTTGAGCATTTCCCCGTAAGCATTAGTATATTGATATATAAACTCGGTTTATTTTCAATCATTTATCTAAACAATGGACTAAACATATCTGCGTATGCCTATTCTAGGGCATTTCGACACAATCACATTCTCCCAATCATGTTCCTACTCCAACATTTTATGTCCAAGACATTGTAACTGATTGCAATGGTCTTTCCTATTTCCCAAGACATTGTATTATACAATGGTCTTAATCATTTCTCAAATGTTTTGAGTCACACAATGGTTTAACCTACTTCCCAGACATTGTGAATTGCACAATGGTCTAACCTACTTCCGAGACATTGTGTTTTGCGCAATGGTCTCTAGAATCATTCTATCACATCATCAATATCAATATCATTTCATATGACATCAAAAACCCGTCACAACCTATCGATTTCTAAATAGAAATATGAGATTTATAAAGGACAAACAAATCCATCACCTACAAAAGCTGAAGTTCAGCCCTACATTCATCAAAGTTTTCTTCTGAAACCTTCATTATTAAAAGTTCGTGATCCTGGCCAAGTATGTTCTATTTTAGAACTACTTAAAACTTCCTTTCCACACACGTATCTACCCGTACTATCTTCTATGCAATGGAATGTGAAAACATAGGTTACAAGTCTTGTATGGGCGGGACTTGCAACTGAATGGTTTGACATCGCCTTTGTTTATTGGACAGTTTCTCAAAAGCAACGGACATATCACAAGTATACCTAATTTAGGTATTTGAAAATTTTATCGAACCTCGGCTAAATATAGACTAGTCACCTATATTTAACCTAGGGACAGTGGAATATAGTCTGACTAACTATATTCGACTTAAAATTTTCAAATACTGAGAATAGTTGTACTAGGGTTATGTTTAGATTGATTTCCTACATGAACACGATAAACCACCAGAATACATTAAAACAGTCTAGAGACACGATAGTGCCATACCACTCAGCAAGATCTTAACACCTTATTTGTATGATCTAAATTCATTCTTGAAATTTTTCATTTATGAGATAATTCGAACTACTATCTTGGGATAGTTATCAATTATTCTCTTCATCCTGTAGAAGTACTATCCTGTTTAGGTCCTAAGGATACCATTCCATCATAAACCTTTAAAATCTCTTAAGATTTTCAAAACAAACTCAACATCTATACCTAAGAGTATTAATGTTAAGCATACACACTTTTGTTCATCAACATATCACAACATTATCTTCACAACCGTTGCAAACACAAGCTCATTAACAGATCTTGATGCACTTTTAAAGCTCAAATCATCCTTAGTTACACCACAAGTACCCTCATCAGCTTTACAAGATTGAATATTCATCTTGTACTTTTGGAACACCAGTATCATCTCGTAATACACTACCTTGTAACTCACCGGCTAATTGTGAATGTTGTGTTGGGAATTCTTAAGTAGGATGATTTGTAATTATTTGAATGGATTGGGATGCCTTTTCATTTAAATAAAGAAATTGTAAATCTCCGAAGCATAAGTTTATATTCCTTTACTTACATTGTTTGGGATGCCTCTCTATGTAAATAAAGAATTATAAATAAGTGGGCTTATTTGTATCCGAAATAAACATAAGTATGGAGTCAATAAACACTAGGTACAACAACCGATTACTTACTAGGCTATGATTGCAACTACTATATCAATTCCTATTAATATTCGACTGCTATATCAATTTCCTTTGATATTCGAATATTATATGAATCTCTATTAATCACTCTTACCCTACCTTTCCTACATAGAAGTAAGCCTCATCCTACACCATACACTGAAATGACAAATCAAATTACATCACCGGTAATCCCAGACTTTAGTCCTCATAAGTAACCACACCTTTTCATCGACACCACTCCAACATATGATACACATAGAACTTCGGGACGAAGTTCCCCGTAAGGGGTAGAGACTGTAACAATTCGCATTTTCAGGTTAATTACCATTCCCGAAAAATTTCACTATTCACTTTTACTATTCATTTTTCCCGAAATTTTCCCGAAACTTGATTTTTGTTTCTTGGTCTCGAGTGATAAATCATTTCCATGGCAAATTAAATGTTTGACACTCGTTAGATCATTTTCGTGAAAGTTATTAAGGAATTACACGTTTTAGGGTAAAACGTCATTCAGAAATTCTACGCACAACGGAACTCGACCGCGTTAAATGACCCCGCATCGGAAAAATGTTTGACACACTCATGATTTATTTTAGAATAAATCATGACTGAGAAAAACATGACCAAAAATAAACCTCGGCCGTGAAAAACTGGAATTTTCAGTTTTAAGCGTTTTTACTCAGCCGTAACCTTAGCCTATACCTGCACCGCGTTTCTAAAAAGATTTGAGTTTTCAACTTATTAGAATAAGTCAACATATTTTTCACTCTTCTTTTGACCAAAAATCATTCCTTGATTTTATAAGTCATTCCTTGATTTTTAGGCTTACGGTTTGATGTCTAAAAGACATTTAATATCAACCGACGCTAGACTGAGCCCAGTCTAGACATTATAAGTCATTTTAAATCATTTATATCATATTAGAAAAGTAACATTTTACCTTTCTCAATTTTACTCAATATTCGTACGTTTTACGTATTACGCGTTTTAGACCCGTGTTTCTAGTTTTAGCAGGGTTTTACCACCCCAATGGAACCTACCACTCATTTTATATTTTATTATGGAGTATTTTGACAAGTTTAACCATTCTTCCAAGTTTCGTATTTTTACGATACCTGGTTTTACGTTTCGTGGCTTAACTATTTACGGTTAGCATTTCACGGAGTCAAAACTTACTACATAAGCTAGGATAATTCCAAAAAAAGTCCAACCCTTCCTCCCCAAGATATGCAAACCGCCTCTAGGGGGGGGGATTCACACTAGGTGGCTTGATCTCATGCTAGGAGGCCTTGGATTCATCCATGTGTTATACTTGGTCTCCAAGGTTGGACTAGTCAACTAAACTAACCTCCTCAAGACCCTTTATAAGCCCCCCTCCCCCTCCTATTTCGTTCACCACCATAACACACACAAATATCATCTCCTTAGCTCATTTTCTTCCAAATTTTAGCAAGATTCAAGAGCAAGTTCAAGGTAGAAACCCTAGTTTGATCTTAGGTTATCAAAACACTTCCATAACCTCATATACTTGGTGATTTCTCTTGAGTTTGAATCCACTCAAGTCACCTCAACTTTCATCATCTCTCTTTCAAGATTACAAGAGTAGAAAGATTGCATGAAGTGAAGTGGGTTGAAGCAAGTCTATCAAAGTCCTATCCTTACATGTTAACTTCCTTTCATCTTTGAAAGCCAAAAGTTGTAAGCCAAACCCTAACATGCTTCTTGTTGAATAATCATGTTCATGTTATTTACATATTATTCATGCTATATTATGTCTTGTATTCATGTCCATGATGTATAAAAGTGAGTAAAACAAGTTGTTGTAATTGATTGACAAGATAAGTTATTAAAACAAGTAAACTAGTGACTTTCTTGGTAAGACCTGATCAAAATGGTAAAATTATGATATTGGATCATTAGAAATTACAGTAGAGGACTTAACAAGGAAACCATAGCAATTTGAACCACCTAAAAAGAGTATACGAGTCAAAAGTTATGACCATTTGAAGTTAGCAAAACCAAAACGCCGAAACTGCCGACACCTACTGTTTTTGCATTCTACCATTTTGAAAGTCACCCTTCTGTTCTGATTCATCAAAAACTTAAAACACGAAAGTTGTCCGGAATGACGTTTTCATTTAGGAATGAAGAAGCTCGAGCCCTGAAAACGCTTTCCGAGTGATAATTTCTTCAAATTCTTAACAACCCATTTTTAGACCAAAGTCATTACATATAGGTTATGGTTTATGAAGACCAAAGGGGTCTTATGACCTAGAATCAAGACCACAACTATGGCTAGAGCCAAGGTTGAGTCTCAAGACCATGGAACAATGACCAAAGGTCATGGCAAGGCCATGACGAAATGACCATGTAAGCTTACTTAGGCGTAAACATGAAACAAGGAATTGGCGATAACTTGAACAAGCAATTTGGATCTACTTCACTTAAAAGGAACCATGAGATATTACAAATAAAAATGGTCATACAAGACTTATGAAACTTACCCTAATAACAATCTTCATGTAAAAATAAACTTTCCTAAGTTTATTCAAATATCGGACATGTAACTTTTCGGATCAAAACTTATATCTATATATTTTATCAACTACTACAATAGTAGGGAGCCTCATGTGAGGAGTTCATTATGTAAGCCGTTGAGATAAGTTGTGGATTTACGAATTAAAGTGTCCTGGCTCCTCGATCGCTTACTAACATGACTTCTGAATTATGTCGGCCCGAACGGTAGTAAACGATATATAAAACATACATGTTTCATGAATCTTTTCTTTCAAAGACTTACATTATACATCATACCACATCATGGACTAAATGCAAGATATTTATATAGGCACTTATTCATATTCTTTACTCCGATCCTAAGTCGCAACATTCTATTATAGGTTGCTCGTAGAAACCTTCACGATCCAACCATTACCTTCATTACTTGCTATCTTACTTAAGGTGAGTTCATAGCCCCACTTTCCATTACTTAATTGTTTTACAAACCCTTGGGGGAAATACATGCTATTTTTAACCGAGCACAATGTTTTTAAATTGTATGCTTGCCTGATTGTTTTATTATCACTAAGTACCAGCCTTGCTAAACCGAGATCCCTTATTATGAACCATTTAATCACTAGCAATAGTGAGCGCAAATATTGTGAATAGGCCTATTGGGATTGACGAATCCCATTTGTATTGACTAAGTTCAAACAAATGCACTAATATTTGAGATTTAGGTATGTTAGCAAAGTACCTACCGGGATAAATCTGCCGATCGATATTGGTACACGTTAACGTTTTGGTGTCATAAGCTTAGTGTATAATACATTTTATGGGCGTATAATAACGTAGCCTGCCTGTTTTGTTTTCCAAACATTGGTGTGAGTCTATAGCTCACACTACCAACATATTGTGTTCAAACATTAAACAAACTCTATGAATATCACTCAACCTTTGTATTGACCTCTCAAGCATGTATTTCAGGTTCATGACGATCAAGGATGGCACGGAAGGGCACGGATACTCAAGAGGGCTATAAATTTTATTATCATTCAAAAACTCATTTAATGTAAATTGTAAACATGGAACCATTTGGGACCTCATTTTGTAATCTCTGATATTTATATAATTTGAATGATAAATCTTTTAAAACGACTCAATTGGAGTTCGTTTTCTATTATTGTGACTATTGTGCCGTCGAGTAACACCCAGTTTGAATTCCGCTGCATCCATGAATTGGGGGTGTTACACAAAACCTCGAGGTGGGGACCTGTAGCCGTTGAAAGATATTCCGGGTGACCAGTCCATTAGTGGTCCAGGGAAATGGCGAGGCATGAGAAGTGGGCCAGGGTACCCCCTCCTAGGACTCCCGGGAGGTGCATAACGGGGTCGATGGCAGTTGTTACAACTATCCCGCCTGGCGAAGTTCAGGTTGTTGCATCTGAGATAATAGCCACAAAAAAGAAACCAAGTAAGAAACATGTGAAAGTTGCTCGATGAAAGAATTGAATGAACATGAAATATGAAAAATGTCAGATGTGACAATGACTAAGCACATTGATTACTAAATATATAGAGAAGTGTTCGTGGGCTGGTCCAACCCAAATCAATTCGACCCAAATGATTACCTGTAAGTCTGTAACTAATCACATGCACAAAGCCAAAGTAATAATCCACAAACTCGCTGTCAGGCTATGAAAATGTTCAGATTTTAGGGTTGCAGACGTGCAGCTATTAGATATGACCGATTATACTTTCAGCCCTATTTCATACCCTTTTTACTTTAACCTTAACCCATTTAACCAACCAGAGTTTCATAAGAAGACCCAAATCGACCCATTCGTATATAAGGAGGTGCAAATTGCCAGTTTTAATTTTACCATGCAAAAACATGAACAGAGCAAGCAGACAACTTACGCAGGGTGATGCAGAACCTGAATTCTCGTAGTCAGAACTGTACTCACGACTTCCATTTAGACGACGATCAGGTGATGCAGAACCTGCACGCATTCTATACCCTAAAAAGCCAGTTAAGTCCAAAGCATTAAAAAAATGTAACACCAAACTGTATACGAGGGAAAACCCAAGTATTTTGCCCATAGACAATCAACTTAACCAATCTGTAAGAACAGTAATTAATATTTACACACCCATTATTTAGCAAAAAGAAGGAACATCAAACCCCACGCAATAACTGCTCTCAATGTACCTTCTAATAACCAGCCGAGATCAAGTTACTGATAGGAGTCTCAAGTAGATCAACATACCATATATAACCCGTCAACAACAGGACCCATACCTAGCTACCTTATTATGTATACTAGTGTTTACCATATAAAGTCCTCAAAATTAAAACCCGGTTCATAAATATCGACCACCAAGACCAAGGGAAGCACCTACCACGTGGCTTTGTCAACTTGACCCCACTAAACATAAAAAATTTCAGCGCAATCCTAAAATTCACATAGTCGATTTATTCAATTCCTTGGAAACCCCCTAATGACTGATGGATAGTCAAAATAAAACCCAAAATAATATTATGAAGCAAACCTAAAACCAGTCTTTAGCATGTGGTATTCGAAGATCCTCCAGTTCGATGACCTCAGCATAGATTTTGTGATGTAGATAATCGGAGTTTCTGCTGCCTGACTTCAGAAACCCGGAGTTATGTGCATCCTGCATTCATTTTAGTCATTTACTCTAATCAATATTGTGGTTAATAACACAAGGGAAACAATCACCCGCATGAAACCAAGATTTTACCTGATCTGTGGTATGATCAGAGATACTGGTAGTAGTGTCACCGTTGCTAGCTTCAGAAGATGTAGCAAGTTCCGTGTTCTAGTTACCGTCTTTGTTTTCCCCACTGATGATTGGTTTGTCACTGCAGACTAGTTCATCTACGACTTCTTTTGTGGTTTCTCTATCATTGGTGCTCATCAACACATCGTTGCTACTCTCTTCTTGAGCATCTTTAATAGGGGTCATTTCAGGTATACTTTCAGCATCTATGACGTCCAAGATTGGAACACTAGAACTCTGATCATCCTGCATTAAAACCAAAGTTTGACTTTCGTTAGGGGCAGCAATTCCCTACAGGACATACAACATGACCCAAAAATAAACAAGTAAGGGTTGGGTTAAACGGTTTTGGTCATAAACAGGTTGGGTTAAAACTCAAGATGAACTCACCGGAGCAGTAATGTCAACAGTTTCCTCAGTCACCTTGGAGTCATCTTCTGCTATATACGAGCTCATTGTCTCACGCGTGTCATCCCCTTCCTTATCATGATCATTGGCGGTTCCTTCAGTTAGACCATTGCCATTACTACTACCAAGAATGTAGACATCGGATACCTCCCCTCCCTGGATTAAAAACACAAATATTATGAAATGTTATTTTGTGCTCAAGCCTAGCAGATCCAAGAGTTAGCAGCTCTTGCGCAAGTATGTGAGACTATATCAGTAGCATAAAATGTACTTGTAATCTCAATGCTTTCTCGAGTTCTATGACGACCTCAGCCATAGTAGGACGTTCTTCAGGGGTTTTTATCACACATCAACATGCAATTTTCACATGTGCAGATAATCTTACTAAACTCAAATCATCAAAAATTCTGCTAATAACATCAAAACTTAATTCCTTGCTAATATTTTCACATGTGCAGATATTCTTACTAAACTCAAATCATCAAAAATTATGCTAATAACATCAAAACTTAATTCCTTGCTAATATTTTCACATGTGCAGATAATCTTACTAAACTCAAATCATCAAAAATTCTGCTAATAACATCAAAACGTAATTCCTTGCTAATATTTTCACATGTGCAGATAATCTTACTAAACTCAAATCATCAAAAATTCTGCTTATAACATCAAAACTTAATTCCTTGCTAATATTTTCACATGTGCAGATAATCTTACTAAACTCAAATCATCAAAAATTCTGCTAATAACATCAAAACTTAATTCCTTGCTAATATTTTCACATGTGCAGATAATCTTACTAAACTCAAATCATCAAAAATTCTGCTAATAACATCAAAACTTAATTCCTTGATAATACTTTCACATATGCAGATAATCTTACTAAACTCAAATCATCAAAAATTCTGCTTATAACATCAAAACTTAATTCCTTGCTAATATTTTCACATGTGCAGATAATCTTACTAAACTCATATCATCAAAATTTTCGCTAATTCATCAAAGCTTAATTTCTTTCTAATATTTTCACATGTGAAGATAATCTTACTAAACTTAAATCATCAAAATTCCGTTAATAACATCAAAACTTAATTCCTTTCTATTATCTTCACTTACTAAACTTAAATCATCAAAAATTCCTCTAATTAACTAGCTTATAACATTTAAAACCTAATTAGTAATCATATATATTCACATGTGACTTATGTACAAATTAAATCATAATAAGTTCAAACACATAATAATTATAAATTATACAATAAAATTTAATCAAAAAAACAAAAGAAATAGTTACTATCAGTTTTTGTGTAGTCTGAATGAAAAAGTTGATCTTCTTTATCAAACTCAGCTTCTGTTTACCTAATTTTATTGACATCTCCTTCTTCATCAGTAATATTTTTTACGAATGTTATGTTTTTATGTTCAATTAATACTTCGGTGATGATTCCGGTAGTAATTCTGGTAGAAGACGGTGTTAGAAGGTGAACGACGGTGGAAGACGTTTGTAGAAGGTGAAGAAGTGAAGCGATAATTGTGGAGGAGTAGTGGTTGTTCGATTTGGCGGTGAAGCGGCGGTTTAACGGCAGCGGTTGTGATTGGAGATTACTGAAGTTAGTTGGATTAGAGAGAATTGATCTGTGTTTTCACGTTCAGTGCAGGAGTTGTGTGTTTTTTTTTCTATATATTAGATGTTGGGTAGGTAATTACAAAAATATCCTTAGTTAGTGCAAATGGTAGGCTAATATTAGCCATTAGATCTAAAAAAGGAGGGATTAGATGGATGGCTAAGATATCTTCTCGCGTTCTCACAAAAAATTAGATTTCTCACATGAATGGTCCCCTATATATATATATATATATATATATATATATATATATATATATATATATATATATATATATATATATATATATATACTTTGCTAATATTATGCGCTATTTTTTTTAACTTCCATATTATTTTCTTTTTATTAGCAGGTTAATGTAGATGTACAAAAAGAAAAAGAAGTACGGGTTAAGAAGAAGCCATCAAATCTACAAGATCCTTTTACCCAACAACCTCCCACTACTCAGATTCCTAAACCACGCAGAGGAAGAAAAAAAAACAAGAGCCAGTGCCTATAGCCCCACACCTCCTCAATGTTTATCCTTTACCATCTCACGTAATTGTTGGGTTAATTCAACAAAGACCTCTTGTTACTTCTCGTTTTCTAGAGTATTATAAATCAAGTAATTGTAATTTTGGTTCTTTCCCGTACCTTAAGAACTTTAGGGTTCGTAAAGGTTTTTGGGACAACATATTATGTCTCAATCTCCAGACTGGTGATGGTTACCTCGACGATACGGTATGTGTATTTCCTAAAATGTTTAAAGAAGTACAAGTTGTTTGTTATTTATTTGTATATCTTTGTCATTTTTTTATAGCATATTGAGGCTTACGTAAGATATTGTCTCCACAAGTTTGGACATGAAAGCAAATGGGCGGAATGCAATTCTTTTTTTATGATATATTTTATTAGAGGTGATAATAATGTTCTTCAATATGCCGATGGAACGTGGTATCCTAAACATTGGAATGATTGTGAAGATGTACGTATTTTTATTCACCTTAATATTTACATCTTTTTTCTTTTATATACCTTTGTATACTAACTAGTTATAATTTTTTTTACTTTAGATTTACATGCCTATTCATGATTCCACCCATGGTCATTGGTATCTCTCAGTATTAAATATCCCCTCTCGAAGGTTGTCTTTTTATGACAGCTTAGAGAGTATCAATATTTCTAGCAATGTGTACTTTACACATTTGAAAGAAATGATTGGTATAAGGTTTCCTGTGCTCTTGAAATGCATAGGATGGGTTGAAGCTAATAATGTTGATGAGACTACCTATAAGATTACTTTCCATCATCCTCCTAATGTCCCTCAACAGGCTGGGTGTTTTGGCGATTGTGGACCACTAATGTTGATGTTTATGAAGACACTTTTACGTGGTTCTACAGTTAACTTGGTTGCTGACACTATTGAGCTTGGACGTAGAGCATGTGAAACCATGTTGGAGGAGTTATATGATACTGTAGTTCCTTTTGACCCATCTCTTGTGGATGATGAAGTTACTCCAATTTCTTTGGTGCCATTCCCTATTCCATCATGAAGTTACTCTAATTTCTATCTTTAGTTATGTAATATTTATCTAGATACTCTAATTTATTTCTTTGGTTATGTAACATTTATCTAATTTCGGACATCTTTAATAGGTATTTGGTAGTTTTTGTAATTTTAGACAAGTGCATTATTTCTTGTTCTCAAATGTAATTAGCTAGCTTTATTTAGCTTTATGTTTCATTCCTAATCCTATAGGAATACAGGCCACATTTATAACTTTTAAGTTTGCCATCTATCTACAAAACAAACAATGAATTTTATACACCAAATTTGATAAAAATGTCATGCAACATCTTTCCAAGACATCATTTTTCAGTATTTTTTGCTTGCTTTATATGTTATTTTTGCTATCTAATAAATGATGTCAATTTGAATAGGCTACATAAATGAATCTACATTTTAACAGTAAATTTTAACAATAAATTTGATACACCAAATTGATAAAAATGTCAACTCGTGTTATCCCAAGCCATCAATATTCACTATTTTTAACATCTTAAATTTGATAAAAATGTCAGGTCCTATTTCATAAAAATGTCATGGCCTATCTCTTTGACCGCATATTCTCAATAATGGCTATTCAATATTTTTGATGCATTGAAAGGTGATGGCAAATGAATCTATATTTTAGCAATGAATTTGATACACCAAATTTGATAAAAATGTCACTACTGGTTTTTCTCAAGATATCAGAATTGACATGATTTTATATCTTTGTTTTGCTACCTACCGAAGTTGAACATGTCTTAAATTTTGCAGAACCATGTTTTAAATTTTAGATAGTCATTGAGTATTCAATGTAAAACATACACATTTCATAAAAATGTCATGCGCTATCTCTTTTACGACATCATCTCTATAATGAATATTCACTATTTTTGATGCATTGAATATTTATTTACCTGCAAATTTAAGACACTGCACATGTCCACTTCGTGTTCAAAATTAAGACTTCATTCAAATTATTTAAGACACTAGACATGTCCACAAAGTTAACATCATTCACATCTTTACACATTTTCCATATTATTCACAAAATGGATACGAGTTTAACAAAAGAAAATTTTAGATTGTGCATTGTTAATGGTGATCGTCACTCTAACGTTCTTTTATAAAAAAATCACTTATATTAGTTTTAGGCAATACGTCGGGAATAAATTTTGGTCTAGATACTAGCGGGGTTATACGTTTATCATACCGTCTTCCTTCTGGTGATCAAGTTTATGATATCAATGATGATGAAGAGTTGAGGTATTTCATAAATTTTATTTTATCTACAAATACAGATCAAATGATATTGAATGTTAATCAGTTTTATCAAACACCACATTTAGATCCTTATCATAGTCAAACTGGTCAATCTTCCCAAACATTTCCATCTCAAAACTATCATCAACCTTCTAATAATTTGTCATATTCTCAAAACATTCAACCTTCTCAAGATTTTCAGTTTTCACAAAATCTTCAGCAACATTCAAATTTTCATAATATACAATATATTCAAAATATTCAATATTATCAGAATATTAAATATAATGAATATATCCCGTATTCTGAAAATCAACATCACTACCCTCGATACCAAAATGACACTCAATACCAAAATTTCATCCCCCAAAATCAACAATATGACACTCCACACCATGAAAGCCATTTTAGATATGAAGGTGATACGGTTGTAGAAGATGATGAAGACCATGCAGCTGAAATTGGATACAATTCAGACATTGATATTGATGATGATGAGGGGGAAGAGGATGTTGGTGAAGTTGAATGTGAGAAGAGACACAAATGTTTTAGTAACTGGCAAAAAGATACTTTTAAGCACATGCCAGGAAATTTTTTAGCAACACCAATTTTTGAATCAAAACCAAGAAACCCAAAAATAACGATTCTTCAAAACTTGTTTTTTTAGGGTGTTGGTTTAAATCAAAAGATGAATGTGTATTGAAAATCAGTGAAAAATGATTTTTAGATGGTTATGAATACAAAGTTAAAATAACAAATCCTCAAACATTTAATGTCTGTTGTGTAGTGGAAAAATGTTTATGAAAAATACATTGTGGAACTTATATGGGTAGTACAATGTTTGTTACCAAAAAATTTGATGACAACCACACTTGTCCAAAAACCATAACCCGTAAGCATCACAGAAATGCTAACAAAATACTAATAGGTTACCTTGTTAAAGAGCAATTAGAGGATCCCAATCGGGAATATAAACCCAAAGATATAATAAAGGATATGGTTGTACGTTTTGGAGTCAATATTTCATACCAACAAGCATATAGGGGGTTGCATAAGGGGTTAGAGATGCTTAGGGGTAGCCCTGTTGAATCTTTTGAGAAATTGCCTTATTACTGTCACAATTTGGAAAAGAAAAACCCTGGCACTGTGACAAATATAAAAGTTGACAAAGAAGGAAGATTTGAAATGCTATTTATTTCCATCGGTGTTGTGGTAAGTTATTTTTCATGTTGTCACGTATTTTTAGGAATCATTTAATACTTATATTGTTTTAGCTAATTAAAGTCATATTTTTCATATTGTCACAGATACGTACTTTTAGCAATCATTTAAGACCGATGATCATAATTGACTGTGCTCACTTAAAAAGTGACTTCTACAATGGAGTCAATCTTCTAGTTGTAGGTATGGATGGTAACAACCATACATTACCTATCGCTTATGGTATTTGCCAAGGTGAAGACGGCCCGGGTGGATATGGTTCCTTGAACAATTGAAAGTTTGCATCGGTGAAGAACGAAACTTGACGATCATATCCGATCGATACCCAGGGATCATTCATGCTGTTAAAAAGGTTTACCCAAAAGCTTTTCATGGTTATTGTTGTCGTCATTTAATGATGAACGCTGGCATAAAAGCTGAAAGATTCAAAACTATATTTTGGAAGATGTGCAAGGCTTACATGATCCCTGAGTTCGACAGTTTTTTGGCCATGATACAAGTTGCTAAACCTAGGGCATATAAGAAACTTACAGATGCACAATATTCAAAATGGTCTCGGGCTCATTGTGTTGCTAATCGTTATAATTACCTAACATCTAATAGTGTAGAGTCCGTTAATTCATTAACTCGAAAAGCTCGTAAACTTCCAGTAACAATGCTCATGGAATTCTTTAGAGATCTTCTACAGAGGTGGTATTACGAAAGGAGGGATGCAGGAGGTATATTTTTTTACTATCATTTCAAAATATGGTATTATCGAAATGTTTTTATACAAAACACTTAACTGAATAGTATTTATTTTGAATTATGCAGATGCTTATGTAGATGCTGGTGAAAATGAGCTTACACCTTGGGCGGAAGCTAAAGTGGCATTTAGGATAAAAAAAGGTTATTCTTTAAATGTCTTCGGTATTAATGCTCACATATATCAAGTGGATGATAAATTTGCAAGCCATATTGTTGATCTAACTAACCGGATTTGCAGTTGCAAAAAATGGCAACTTTCAGGATTGCCTTGCAATCACGTAATAGCTGTTTCAAGATTCATCAATAAAACCGATTTGGGTATTTTTGTAGAAAAATGGTTCAAGAAATCTACATATAGAGCAACATATGCAGAATCAATTAATCTAGTAAGTGATATTGAAGCATGGAACACTCCATCTTATGTCACACCTGTTTTACCTCCTGTCCTAGGTAAACGATCAGCAGGGAGACCTAAAAATAAAGACCGTATTCCATCTAAAGGAGAGATTTGAAGAGAACCATATTGTACTCGATGCACAAAAATTGGACATTCTAAAGATAGATGTCAAAAACCTACATCTTCAAAAAGATCGGTATACGGATGGGGATAACCTTTATTTTAAGTGATTGATGAATGTTAGTTACATGTTAACTAAAAAATAATTGTAATTGTTTTGAGTGTTATGTAAGGTTAATTGAAAGAACAATGTATGTTTATTGAAAAAACAAGCAGCCTTTAATGAACAACAACATGAAAAAACAGAATGCAAATAAGATGATAACTTCACATTCTTAATGTTCATAGAGTATATGCAAATAACATAAGATTACATTGAAAATAACTACACATTCCTAACCTTCTTAGAGCATGAATCATGGTTTTCTTTGTGAACTTTCACCTTTCTCTTCTTTGGCTTGATCTTTGTAGGAGTGAATTCGTATCTTGTAACGTAAACGTTAATTAGTTTCTCTTCAAGTGTTATACATGGGAACATGTCACACCGAATATCAGTATCAGTGACCAAAGGTAGTAGACCATCGTCCAAACTTTTATTCGGTTTTTGAAAATAAAAATATCTAGATGTTTTTTCATCATAACCTAGCTCCTTTACAAGTTGATGCAATTCATCTATGCAAAATGTGTTCATATTTAGAAAATCAACATAAGCGTAAACACCCTCATCAAAGGTGATACAACCAAATTAAGTTGAGAAAGTACCATAATGATATAGTCTAATAGAAAAAAGTACTTCATCTTCATCACCCTCTTCACCATATATTGCTTCAGTGAAGTTGTATTGACCTTCAGATCTCCATTCACGAACAACCATATTATGAGTTTTGAATGTATACAATACATAAATTATGAGTAGTTATAACTAGAAAAATGATTCACCAAACCTACAATAAAGATGTCTAACTAACATGTCATATACCTCACATCCAATTCAAACCTACAATAAAGACGTCTAACTAACATGTCATATATCTCACATCCAATTCGCCTAGACCCTCGCCTAGACCACATCCAATTCACCTCACTAACATGCATGTTACGAGGTTAAGATTGTAGGTTCTAGGTCATATAAAAGTTTATACATCATGTTTAAGTTCTAAATACATGCAGACATATACAATACGTATACATGCATGTCGTTTGATACAAGTTATATGGCCATAATCACTAAACAAAGGTCATATACATGCAGAAATATAAGTACATCCAATTCGTTTGATACATGCAGAAATATAGAAATATAAGTATACATGCATGTCGTTTGATACAATAAGTATACATGCATGTCGTTTGATACAATACATATACATGCATGTCGTTTGATACAAGTTATATTGCCACACCCATTTCGCGCCTAGACCACACCCATTTCGCCTACCTCCTCGCCTAGACACACCCATTTCTCTTTAACCCTCGCGTAGCTCCTCGCGTATACCACATCCACCCTCGCTGGCAACACAATTTCCTCGCCTAGCTCCTCGCGTATACCACATCCAATTCGCCTACGTCCTCGCGTGACCCTCGCCTAGGCCACTGGCAACACAATTTGGTCCTCGCCTAGAGCCTCGCCTAGGCCACTGGTAAAACAATTCAATTCGCGTAGTGCCTCGCTCGTCACCTCGCTCTGCTCCTCGCGTGATAACACAATTCAATTCACCTCGCCTACATCTCGCCTAAACCATCACTTCGCCTAAACCCTCGCCTACAACTCGCCTAAACCATCTTATCTTTCTGTCTCGCCTGCATGTCGCCTAGTATTTCTTTTACTACATCTAATGGTTAGAAACTAATTTAGTAATAGATCTAACGAATAATATATAAAATGTTCATTTTAGATAATTTTACATGCGAAGTTTATTTGTGTATAGGAGTTGAATAAACCGTTCATTTTGGTAATTTGCTCTAAAAACATATGATAATTATGTTTGGTAAAAATAACTGTTGTTGAAACTGGAGATAAGTTGAAAATGAGATGAAACTGAAAATTAAAAGAAAGATTATTTTTATAAGTTACATGAAGTAGTATTTTTTAAAAGATTAAGAAAGGTTATTGATCTTGAATTTCTTATAAGTTTCGTAAGCCAAACAAATATTATATTTTAGGTAGCTTATTTTTATTTATTTATTTATTATTTATAAAATAAGCATAATCTGCAAATGTTTGTGTACCAAACACGCCCTAAGTTGCAACAATGTCATATTCTTTTACTCGTGATAAAATGAGAAATCATACCGTAACCAAATGCTTTCGGTCCAGCAATGTGTGGGGGATGTCGAAAAAAATCGAAAACCAACAAACCAAGCCGATTATGCTCTATCAAAAACCCCCCCAAAAAAAAAAAAAAAAAAAAAAAAAAAAAAAAATTCAATTTATCACCGTTCATACGATTATTCGCACGAAAAACGTAAAACCAAAGAACATTACTTCCAAAGAATTTAATTAACATTTTTGCGCTACAACACGCGGGTGTATTGGATTATGGAGAAAGGATTAGAAGAAAAATATGTTCAAAGTAGTCTTGTTCATTTCTTAATTTATTGGAAAATTGCTAACTTAATTAGCTACTTATCTTTGGAGATTGACCTCGTCTAATTGGTCTATATCATAACCAAACGAGAGTACCGGCTTATATCCGGTACCCGTCTATAACGGTTCGGTTATGAGTACTATAATACCAGCCAAAGATACAAATTTTCCAAACTAACTATGAAGGAAAACTCAGATTTTGTAACTCGTCCCCAGCTCTGATCGAACCAAATAGTCATGTGAACACCATAGTAGTATATACGACGCCTACTTATCAAGATATCGTGAGTTCAAGCTCACTTGAAGCATAGCGTGGTACTAAGTGTGTCAATAAATGCCTTAATACCATATATATACCGATTACAAAACAATAGGGACAATATCACCACCATTAACATGGGCATACATTTCCAAAAGGTGGTAGCAGCTTCGACTATGCCAACCAACTTTGGACCCTCACCAAATCTTTTTTAAACAAATATAAAAACTAGAAATAGTTTTAAACAAAAATGTATCATTGATTTTGAGGTGTGAGCCTAATTTGAGTTTCAGTGAGTCTCCTCCAAACCATCTTCCCGCAGTAGGCTAAGGTCGACAACGCCACCACATACAATAACGGGATTCCCACAATACAGCCACCCGATATCAGATTTACAAGTGTCTGCATACACATGGAAAATAACTTTGCTCAATGACACATCATTAACCACTAGAAGTGACATGGTATTTCGTCAAAATGGGTATTTTTGTCCAATTTTTCTCCTTGTAATTAATCAAAATTATTGCTTTCAATAAGTAAATAACCTTTTGATTAAAATATTTTAGGAGTTTTAATGCATAAATGCATGATAAGTACAATTTGGTCGATCATTGACCCATTCCTTTCTGACTAATTCACTATTTTTACCATTTGACCTGTTATGATAAATTATAACCTGTGTCGACTTTTTCATTAGTAAATAGGTTGGAATTGTCATCCTGATTTACTTGTTTAAACCCTAAAGATGCAAGGAAGGAGAATGACAATGCCATAAACAAGCAGGAGGTCTTACTAATGTGCCAGCAACTAGATGAATGGCCGGAACAATCAGTTGGTCACTCTTGTTCCCTTCAGCATATCCATTGAATGCGATCACCATTGAGAAAGTATGGATTGTGACAAATGCGAGAGATATAATTGCTGCATATTACAAAACACCAAAGGATCTATGTGAAAACTGTGCTGTTCAAAAACAGTATACAAACAAAAGGGATGATGCATTACAAATACACTTTGGGGCAACTTTCGACCCATTTGACTTGTTAATAATAATACACAACCCAAAAAGACCAATTTATAGTACGGGGGTATAAACTGCCACCTATACGTTTCCCAAACACCTCATATGATATACACCATGCAAGTAGTACTTGTTAACTTTGTGACAAAATAGAGGACTCTTGATGAGGAACAATAGCATACATAATTTGGAACAACATTGTAAACATGGAATTCTGCCATGCAATTTTCACGGAACATCCATTTTACTACATTGTATATACATCTGGTATAAGTGGCAAAAATGGCAGGTCGGTGGTTTGAGTGGCGGGCCAAAACATGAAATTTTTGGTACCACTTAAGTTGGGTTGAACAGATTCAACTTTGTCCAAATTTAATCTCAATTTTTTAAATTATAAATTCAAACATTAGTGTGTCGAATATGATCGCAAAATATGTAATAATAACTGTAATTCGATAATAATCTTTTTTTAAACAAAAAATTTTGGAAAATCTTATGCATTAAAATTACACTTTCAGAAAGTTTTGATCTGCTCAACACATTTGACCAATATCCCTTTCATTATTTATTATTTTACCAGTTTGACCTATGGGTGATAAAACATAACCACCAACGATTGTAATGCTAAACGTAAACTTACCAGAAATAAGGAAAAACGGAGCATAAGAGCACTTGTCAACATAAAATGTCGCAGGACCAAATGAAGGAGTTAAGAGGCTGAGGCAGAAAAAGACTGCATGAGCCACACCATGACCTAGACCACCAGCTGTGCACAGGCATTGATTAAATTAATTTGATAGAAACTAAAGGCTTACAATATATTCGAACACAAACACATTAAACTGGAGCACAAGAAACAAGTCATATATGTCATTCAACAAATTTTATGTTTTAAAACTTAATTCCAATAAGTTGGATGAAAAATATGACTACCAAGGGCAATTTGCATCTTATCGGTAAGATAGAGGCGGGGTTTAGCAGCTCTGTCAGCAAATGCATCCAACATATCTTCCATTTTCCTGATCAAATCGATGAATAATGTCATTATTTATATAAATCAAGTCGTTTAAGCTTTTTATGATATATTGTACTAGGAATGTGTAGTTTTATTCAATGATTAACGTTATGTTTATAGTTATATGGTGTCTGAGAACCATGCTACAAGCCTACAAGCATAATCTATGGTAGCATGCTACTGGAACACTTGAACACTACTGATCCCTACTACTTATTTTAAGTTCCACAACAAGTTCTACTTAATATGTAGTATGCTAAAGTTTTGTCATGTGCAAGTCTGTGAAAGCACATTAGCTCTTTCTTGTTTAAAACTATCTACAAAGTCAAAAGTTCAATCCAATGTTTTGAAACTCAAAAGTAAAACAACTTCTTGCAGTTCTGTAACTCAGAATATGGAACTAGTTAAGAGAAGCAACATACTTGTAGCCTCTCCACAACAGGAGGCAAAGACCTTCTTGAAAAGCAATAGAAGTCAATATAAGAATTACATAAGGCCACCATGCTGTTGTTTTCAGCGGAAGAAACACCCTCCAAAGTCCAGATAGTACAATCAAACTAATCAGCCAAACCAGTGTACTACACAAACATATACATCCATTAGTATTTATTTAACGAAAGAAAGGAAGCATTCTTTACAAACGAATGATCGAAACATCGCAGGTCAAGAACATATATTGTAACATTATTTACTGAAGTACCTGCGTTTTTAAGTAAGAAATGACACACTTTCATATTAATGGTTCCAGTTCTAATGGATGTGGATACTTCACATATCGCAAGTTGGCTTTCAAGTAAAGTAACACACAGCCGAAGTCATAGAGTGTCTGCAACATGCTTTGAGAGAAACAACATTCCAGATTTATATATACTAACTTATAAAAAGAAGTCATTTGCAAATGAGCCCCAACTTAGACCAAAACATAGTAATTGAGAACTAGACTAAATATTTAACACCTAAGATACCACATGATTAACGACAGTAATAGATCACCCTAGTATACGTGTTCCAATCAACGACAAAAAATAACACAAATATTGACTTTTGCCAAGTCTCCCTTAATTATGAATAGAATTAGTTTGTGACACTATATCATTACCCGACTTAGATGCATAAAAAAGGGGGAAAAACTAAAATCATGCTGCATAACATCATTTTACCTTTATCAAATTATACAACAGTTAATAATTAAGTTGTGGAAAGGGACGAAACGAGGACTATAATTCACTTGCAAATTTAAGAAAAATTAAACAAGACTAGAAACACAAAAAGTATCCGTATATTAGCCAGAAAAGGGAATAAAACCTGGAAAGAAGGGTGAGGATCAAGAAGGGTTTAGAAGAGATGAGAGTGATGAAAATTGTAAGAGAAGGTCCGAGTGCCAACAGCACATACCCGATCCCAGCACTCACTGTCATTCTTATTAAATTTCATACAATCAACTCAACTCAACTCACCGGCCTTTTATTTTATTTCAATTGGGAATTTTTTTTTCAAGGTTACCTTTGACTCCGTGTTTAAGTAGGCCAAAACATAAATTTGAACATTGAATTTGGCAAGCTTTATCATCTATATCTTAATTTGGTGCATAATGGTACCCCGAGCTTGTCAATTTGGAATTACTACTACCTTATATTAAACTAGACGAGTACCCGTGCATAGCAATGGAATTTTATAGCGACAAATAGTTTATTGATAAAAAAAAGTTTATAAGTTATAAACAAAAAATAATGTTTTGAAACCCGGTTCGACTCGGGTGGTTCAACTGGTTGAACCGTTCCGGTCGAAAAATAGGTCGATTTAAACCGGGTCAGCTTGTTAGGTTGCGTCGAAAACGGGTCAAATTAAACCGGGTCAATCCGTCGGGTTTGAAGCGTCCCGGGTCAACCCGGTTTGTGTTTTAATTGGTTGTATTTAATTTGGTAGATATGTTTTTTAATTGGTTGTACAATGTGAATAAATCATTGTACTTTTAAATAAAGGATAATGTTTTGAAACCCGGTTCGACCCGGGTGGTTCAACCGGTTGAACCGTTCCGGTCAAAAAATGGGTCGATTTAAACCGGGTCAACTTGCTAGGTTGGGTCGAAAACGGGTCAAATTAAACCGGGTCAATCCACCGAGTTTGAAGCATCTCGGGTCAACCCGGTTTGTGTTTTAATTAGTTGTATTTAATTTGGTAGATATGTTTTTAATTGGTTGTACAATGTGAATAAATCATTGTACTTTTAAGTAATGAATAAAGTTTTGAAACCCGGTTCGACCCGGGTAGTTCAACCGGTTGAACCGCTCCGGACGAAAAATGGGTCGATTTAAATCGGGTCAACTTGCTAGGTTGGGTAAAAAACGGGTCAAATTACCGGGTCAACCCGGTTTATGTTTTAATTGGTTGTATTTAATTTGATAGATATGTTTTAATTGGTTGTACAATGTAAATAAATTATTGTACTTTTAAGTAATGGGGTATTTTAATTAGAGTATTAATTACATTGATTTTCTCTCACATTTGACTTTCAATACTCAACTTTCAAGATTCAACTTTTCAAGTTTGACCATTTTTTCATTATAGATAGTATAGATTACGTTGGTCCCTAAACTTTTCAGAAAGCATCACCAGGGACCCAAACTTGGGAAAATCGTCGCCGTGAGTCCAAAACTCAATTTTTTTAGGCCGATTGCGTCCCTCACCTTGTAATAGTCAGCTCAATGAATTATTGGTAAGGGCAAAATCGTCATTCACTGTAGCATCCTATTTCAAGCCGTTGTACAGTGTCCCGGTTCCCTATATTACTTTGAGCCACAATTGTATCGTCACTTATCATCCCTAAACTTTCCCCAAAACCTTTCTTCCACAAATCATTAAAACTTTCGACATGGTACGCTGATAGTGTGGTAAGCAAGCTATAACTCACACTTCGTGGACCTCGGCCAACCCAGGGCGTCGATTCTATGGTTGTCCAGATGAAGTAAGTGCGTTTTTAGATTTATTTTATTAGTTTGTTTTCGCAAGTTGCGAGTACATTGTATCAATGGTGGTGGTTTAATGACTTGCCATATCCATGATTAGGGGTCTTCTTGTCGGTGGATAGGATGGTATGATCCTGATATGTGTTCTCGTTCAAGAATGCTCATACCAGGCCTTTTAAGGGGAAGAAAAGAGCTCGAGGCAAGTTTAGAAGCTGCTCAAGGTGATGTGTGGAAGTGGAAGATTTACCTGGTGCTCAGTTGGATATTGTTCTTGATTGTTTATGCAGTTGGTTAACTTTTTAGCATTAACTTTAGATTCTCTTGAATGGTAGTAACTTTGTCATGGATATGAATTTTGTTCTTTTGCCCAGTTTACATTATGGTTATGCCGATGCTTATGAATTTGGTTAGATTTGAATTTTAATTGTCAACATTGTTATGAAGTTTTGACTTTATCAATTTGCAGTAGAAGGTGATGCAGTCATAGACTTTGCTATAAGATACACTCCACACAAGATGCAAATATGCACACAATTAAAATACAGAAACATAACATGGTTCTATAGATAATGCAAAGGGATATAATTCCAAATGCATAAAATTTCATACTTTTCAAAGCATGATAATTGTAGTACATAACTTGTCCATAGCAAACATAAAGAAATATTGTCTAGTTCATTAGCATAACATAATTGACCTATGCTAAGGACATCATTCTATCTAGTGCAGCCTGCTGCCTAGTCATTCGTCGTGTAGTAGGCTGGGATGAAACAGAAACTGCTTACACACTACTTGAATGGACCTGAGATTGAGACTGTGATTGATCAAGTTGCTGGGATTGAGACTGGGATTCATCAATAGCTTAATCTTGACTCTCAGTATGAACACCTGGAACTTCACCTTGTTTTTCTGTTGCAACATCTTAAGTAGCTTGATCTTGACTCTTAGATTGAACACCTGCAACTTCACCTTCTTTGTCTGTTGCAAAATCATGAGTAGCTTGATCTTGAATTTTAGATTGCACACAAGTTCCTTCAACTGCATCATCTTGACTTTCAACCACACCTGTACCTTCAGCTTGTTTATCTGCTGTAAATTTGTTAGTTGCAGGATGTATCTTCTTTGTTGCAACCTTTTGAGGCACTTGTTTACCTTTTCCCTTAGCACTTGAACTTTTTTGTTTAGGGCCAGTTTGACAACTTTGAGTTCCACCATAGCCAAGACATGTTTTTTCGGTTGTATCCAGCAATGCCACAAATACTACACTTTACACTCTTCCAAGCCTTAGACAACTTACCATTCTTTACAATCTTTTCAATTTTAGGAGCTAACTATACTCTCTTTCTACTAGTTGAGTTAGCTACCGTTGTTTGAGGTTTTGGTGGAACAGTTGTTGTTAGTACAGATGATTTTCCCCAATGCTCATTGCTAGTTATAGGTTGGACATGGTGTTTATAGGTTGCTTCCCAAGTGTTAAGATAGTAACAAGGATGAGCCCATGTTTCCATAGCTCTTACTCGTTGTCCATTTAAAACCATATTCTAATTAGTAGTAATAGCATGTTTACATGGTAAACCTTCTGCAAGTACTTGTCTATAGCATTAACTACACATTGGTCTCCCCATGGTCAACTAACCTGAAACTTATCTCCCCCATTCCATAAAACATTATACCTAACAGCCTCTTTCTTAATACCATCTAACATGTGTTGTGCAGTTGGTGTTAGTAGCCCATTACTCTTCTCAATGACCATCATAGCATGCATTATCCTCTTCATACAATATTCCCTAATGTATTCTAAGGCTGTAATAATTAGTTTGCTTATACCCTCAATTATTTTCCTATGAAACACTTGACATATGTTATTAAGTAACACATCAGAATGAGGTCTCCCTAAAACAAGACAAATAAAGCTGTATTACTTATACATTTAAGAGTACTTTAACATATACCAATTAAGTTACACAGATAGATGATTTACATGAGAAATGTGACCTTGACCAATGGATTGGTGGTATCTGACTTAACAAAGCATGGCAGGTTGACTAAATATCTTGAAAGCAGACATAGCTTTCTCAAACTGTACAACAGTTGAGGCTATTGCACATCTCCACAGATGGTCTTTGAAGGCCCTACCTTTCCAATGAAGTTTCATATGCTCATGAATGCTTCTAAGACAAAACATGTGCTTCGCATTTGGAAAAACTTCTCTTAATGCTGCAATAATATCATGCACAAAAACACACATATTTAGTATCAGTTTAAAAATAGAGAAACATGAAATCATTACAATTTTAAGGGACTACCTTTTGCATGTCACTAACAAAAGTGAAGATTGAGTATGGCTCAAGTTCAAGATCATCAAATAAACAATGAAGAAACCAAGTCAATGATCCTGGGTTTTCTGATTTAGCGAAAGCATAAGCTAATGGGTATATACAATTGTTGCTATCAATTCCCACAGTTGTTAGAAGTTGGTCCTTCAAAGGACCATAAAATAGGAAAGGCATCTATCCCCAACAACTGTCTTTGACAGGCTTTAAATCCTTCCTTCAATGCACCTAAACAAACATACATTCTCTTGAATTCTCTTATTGGAAGAGTATCCTCTGCAGGCCGTTCTACATTCATCAAAACTGTTGTATTAAGGTTCCTCTTCTGCAACTCTTGAACATAGTCTCTCAACATGGTAAATTGTAGCTTGAATTCCCTCGTAATGCCTCTTACTGCTATTCTTTTGGCCCTTAAAACCTTTTGCATTGACACTTCAAGCTCAAATTGGTTGGTAAGCTGATTATGAACAGACTTCACTAGAATCTGTGGATTGGTTGAATTTGTTCTATTATTTGCTTTGAGATAAAGTTAAGGTTAAAATGTTTGAGCGCCCTTAATTGCAAACATGTGTGTTGATCATTATATTTTCTAATTGTCTAAGGACCTTTTTCACCATCCTTGCCGACAACCGACAACCAGTATTTGGGAAGGGTCATCTTTGCCTACAATTAATGCATATAAACCCTTTCTGGTTAATGGACCTCTAACTGGGCCTATACCTAGCCTAATACTTTCACTTGGGCCTGATAGTGGAACACAACCCACACATCTGACCTTTATTCTTCTTTTGTAAAAGCAATTCCGATTCTTTTGTAAAAGCAATTCCATTCTCGTTTCTATGGAATGCTCTCTTACCTTCTCTTTGACATGTTTTGCACTATCAAAGCCTTGACCATGGCAAAAGAATTTGGCATAAACACCATTATGAACAGACTCTGACCTAACCCTTGGCACCCCAGAGTTACCTATGCCTGAGTTAGAAGCGTAAGCAGTGTAAAAGGCATCATCATCCATCATAGGTAACTCAGTTTCCAAATTCATGTCATCACTTATATTAGTAGATGTTCCTGCGTTGCCTAACTCAGGACAATGACTCCCTTGGACCAAAGCAAGTTGTATATCCTTCTCCTCACAAATATTCTCTTCATTTTCCAAAATTGTGTCATTACCTACATTGCCTAAGTGACAAGTCTAACTGACTTGGAACATAGTGATATCAAAATTAGCCTCCTCTTCCATGTTATTACAACAACTGACCTAATTGTCTCAGATAAAGCTTTGAACATAAAAATAGCACCAGACACTCACTGACAAATATTAGTGATAGTTCTAACACACTGGTGATCAGTGAGCATGTCTTCCCCTACCTCAGGGGAGAACCTCAATGGCATTCTTTGAAAGTTGGTAATAAGACCAACCGAAGATGCGCTTTAGTCACTGATGCAGTCTAGTGATTAAGGTATTTGAGTAGCATCAGGGACACTGAGATCTGACAAATGTCTCTTTATTCCTGATGGCCTTATCTCTCATTGTTAATAACCACCTCACCAACTACCAATATAACTGATCGTAAAGTTGTGGTGATCAACATGACTTTACCAATACTCAGTGATTCAGAGACATCGAGAACCAGTGAAGTTCAGAACTTGGAGTTGTGTAAATTTACTAAGTGCTGATCAGCTAATTTGCACATGAGAACTCTAGCTCGCAACCAGAGATATACTAGGGCAGGAATACCTTGATGACATCTCAACTCCCTAAATCAAGACCAAGGAAGTAGGTGAGTCAACAGAGTTTAAGCGGGAAAACTCTTGGGAAGATAAATATATGTTCCTTCCCAAGAACAAAAGAAGCTCATGGGAAATCGGTGCAGTCAACTCTGGAAAACCAAAAGGACATCAAGGCTAGATATCTAGGCACGTGCCTATCTACGAATAGTTGACAAGAACTATTACCATGTGAAGAAACAGTAATCTCACTGCTATACAAACCCGTTCCAACCAACGATGAATGTGCTCATAAAAGAAGATAACCCCTCGGTCTCGTCTACTTTGGATAAATGGAAGATTCCAGGTTCTTGTCGTATTCACGTGGGGAGTGCCAGGTAAGAGTTGTACTCTTTTTCCCTACTCCAAAGTTTTTCCCTCTGGGTTTTTTCTTGGAAAGGGTTTTTAAGGAGGCAAACTTCCTGGGTCGCATTGCTCCTTTCGTGATTCTGGGTGGTTGCGGGATGTTCGCTTGTTACAAGATTTTTCTTGTTTTTATACCTAGTTAGGTGATTTGAAATATAGCTAGGTTTTGCTGTGTATATGGCATGTCATAAGCTAGTTTTTCAAGCTCTTTTAATGTGGTATTTCTGCCAATTTCCATTTGTACTTAACATTATTTTTTGGTTATATATTTACCGGGGTAAAACCCTTTACCCAAAAAAGAATGTGCGCATTGAAAGAGAGTAAGTAGTGATAATATCTTAGTATAGTTAGAGTGTTAGTATTCTCAACACACTAAGAACCCAAGCCTTGTCTAGCTTGCTTCTCAGTGTCTCTTAATTTGTCTCTCGTCGGGGATACTGTCTGCAAATATCCCCGTTGAAAAGCCAAGTTATTAGAGTGTCAAAGTGGGTTCTTGAGTAACCATTGTAATTTTGCTTCATCATGAATCATAAACTCGTTATATGTTCCATGTTAAAACGTCACGTGTTTATATTTATCTTATTAATTCATGAGTTGATCAAGTTATTTTGGACCAACAAGTGGTATCAGAGCGGGTAGATTATCCTTATGATCTAGATCCGTTCTTAAATGACTACTAAGAACTTTCAGCCGATCTTAAATGGCGGCTGAATGAATGCAACCACATCCTCTACAACTCCCACCTTCAAAATTCCCTTCCAAAACATTCAGGAGAAGATCCTAAAACAAAACATTCACATTTGATTGTGTTTGTGTTAGGAGATGCTCATACAGCACATCCACCACCTTTCCATTTCTACCACCTCAGTACCACCAATCGCACAAATATTTTTTTTTGGTAAAGGGAATTACCCCGGTAAATATATAACAAAAAATATAATGTTAAGTACAAATGAAATGTGGCAGAGGTACCACATTTACCTCGAGCAAAAACGTTCAATAAACAAGTACTTATGACCTCTGTTGTAAAAATCGCCCCAGGCGGCCGATTAATCCCGCATAATCGGTGATCACTCACTAAGCGCCTTGATTTATCATAATCGGCTTATTTACTCGCTCTGGTCAAAGATCGCTTAAAAATCGGTCAACAAATCGATTAATCGAACAAAACCGGTCTAATAGGATTAATCAAACAAAATCGCTTAAAAATCAGTCAAAATCACTTAAAAATAGGTCAAAAAACCGATTAATCGGACAAAATCAATCAAAGATTGCTTTAAAATTGTCAACAAACCTAGTAATATCTATGTTTGACTTTGAATTTTGAAGAATTATGTATTATGTTTATATTCGAACACTTGAAATATTTGAATTTTGATGCATTATGCTTATCTCATACATATAATACAATATAATATCTAAAATTACAATTTTGTGCATAAAAATTCCAATCCGATTAATCCCCGTCTAATCGATTAATCGTTTGGCCCTACCCGACCGCCTCACTAGCGCCTAACGATTTTTACAACCTTGCTTATGACAGGCCATAAGTACAACAATCCTAGCTACAATATAAATCACCTAGCTAGGCATAAACAAGAATAAGTCCAGAAGCAAGCGAGCATCCCGCATCCACCAGAAGCACGAAGGGAGTAAAGCGACCTAGAGAGCTTGCCTCCTTAAAAACCCTTTCCAAGTAAAAACCTAGAGGGAAAACCTTGGAGTAGGGAGAAAGAGTACAACACTACCCTGGCACTCCCCTCGAGAACAAAACAAGCAATAAAGATCTTTCATCAGGTCGAAGAACCACTAGCAATGATCACTGATCCAGGTAGCCTCCATGTATCCAAAATTCTTCTAATCAGCCCAGAATTCTTTGTAAAACGGAATGAAAAGATCTTCAACCTTACGGTGGTAACAATATCATCAAACACCTGACTATATGACTTTAGCCTCTTATTAAAAAGCCTCGAATTTCGCTCATGCCAAATAGAGTAGCACGTAGCAGCAAGAAGGAGACGAGAAATCACACGCAGAACCTCTTTTAGACAAAGGTATGAGGTATGATACAGTATCCTCAAGTCGAGGGGGAATATTATCCATTCCACATAATGCACGAAATCTGGTCCAAACCTGTAAAGAAAAAGGGCACTCAAAAAGAGGTGAGCATGATAATCAGGTTGATTATCATAGAATGGACAACGCAGCAGGTTTTAGTCAATAGAAGGACTGGCATCTCATTGCCTCAGCCTATCTTGTGTTTTTAGCTTGCAATTGACCACAAAGCCACATATTGAATGCATGTTTCGGGGTACACCGAGAGAACCACACAACATGAAACCATGGAACCAGATTGGTACTATCTAGAATAGAATCCCAAACATGAGAAATAGTGAATGGCACGAAATCACCAATAGACACTCTCCAAACCAGATCATCTTCAACACCTTCAGTAAGAACTGGTAGGTTAATAGGCAAAAGCGCCGGAAATAGGGATGAGCATCGGGCCGGTCCCGTCCCGTCTTGACCCGATACCGAGAATCCTGACATCCCAATTTCGCCAGAAAATCAAACCGACTCCCGACCCGAAACCAGTCGGTTCGATATCGGGACAGTCCCGATTGGTCGGGATTGGCAGGATTTGTCGGTTTTCTTTGTTGTTTTTCGGTTTTCATCCCATCCCGACCCGATACCGACAGTCCCGAGTCCTGATTGACCAAAAAACGTAAACCGACTCCCGACCCGTTTACTAGTCGGAATCGGAATCGGGCCAGCGGGATGGTAGAAATTGGGACGGGTGGCGGTAATCGGTCGGGTATGCTCAGCCCTAGCCGGAAACCTATCAATCCAATCAATAGGCCATCTCCAAACGCCTTGAAGAAGCAAGTCACCCATTGAATTATGTAAAGAAAAAACAGAACGAGTTATATCTCTTGTAGTAAGAAAGTTCCTAATAGGTCTTAATGGACACCAATTATCAAACCATATGTTAGTCCGTTGTCCATTACGAATGTGGAACTAGAAAAAAGGCCGAATACTAAGACGAATCAAAAGCAGTTTTCTTCAGCCCCAACTCATATCACCCGTGCACGGAACATCCCAAAAACTTCTACCACAAAGCTTATAAGCATGGATCCATTTAACCCATAAGGATTCCTTATGGGTCAAAATACTATAGACATGTTTTGCGATAAGAGCCACATTAAAATCATGAAGACTACGAATGCCAAGACCTCCCTCCTCTTTAGGTTTACATATATCCTCCCATGAAACATTAGCTTTACCCTTTTTCATATCACCTTGACACCATAAAAAACCACGAATTAACTATTCTAGATCATGAATGACCCGAATAGGAAGGATAAAATAGAAGGCCAATATATATGCATAGATGATAAAATAGATATAATGAGCTGTAACCGACCCGCAATAGATAAGAATTTATTCCTCCAATTAGCAATCCTGTTTTGAACCCTGATGCGTGCGATATGTCAGTGTAGCACAGGGTGATTTGCCTAATTCAAGTTTGAAATTTATATTTAGCTGACTTATTACTAACACACACACTTAACGAGCAGTGTACCCGATCAATATGTATATAGTGGTAAGTAAAGTGTCGAACACTAAGAATGGAATGTAATATCTAGTTGATTTGATCAGTATTTTAATAACTAATTTAGTTATACAATCTAATCTAATAAAAGGGGGGTTAGCCTGAGAGACTAGCACAGATTTGTATTAAACATAAAAGTAAAACTAATGAGAACAAATCAGTAACGAGCAATCACGTACACAGATAAATAGTAGAAACACGTAGAAGACCTGTCCTATGGTTAAGTAGCTTATCACTTGTTTTATTGCTAGTTTATATGATGAGTATCGTAATCTAATCTGTCTCGTTGGATCCTAAATATCGGCGAGTAAACTCTTAATGATTACTTATGTTTATCATACCTTCTAGACACTAGATAAGTAGGCGAGGAATAGGTATGGTAGCCCAGAAGACTCAAATAAACATAGAGGTTATCAATGCACAAATACAAATCACCAAAAAAACATCATATAAACTTTAATCGATGGGAAAGCAATTTTAAGGGGAGCAGTATCGTGGCCACAAGCCCATCAATCCTGATGGATTAAATCTTACTAATACGATAAAACAAATACTTAATGAATTATACACATGCAAGACCTTATTACGGCTCTAAGATCTTCGTTTGGGGCGTGTCTTGTGATGCTTCTTCGACTGGATTCGTCTCCTTAGGGTTTTTGTAGAGAATGATTCGGCGCATCTCCTGAATTTCAGTAGACTTTTCCAATCTTGATCATTTAGCTCCATAATTCGTCTAAAATCATTAACTTTCACCAATTGCTTGTTTTTACCTGAGAATTACTAAAGTAAACAATTAAATATCGATTCTCATACAAAACAATATAAAACAAGTCAATTAAATAGGATAGACGATGCCAATAATATGTACTTATTTGATCTCATCAAATATCCCCCCACTTGAACTTTACTTATCCTCAAGTAAGCCTTTAGATTAAACACAATGAAAATTTATCCTTGATAGGATGTTTTTACATTTAAGCACTTATTCGTTTTATCATAGTTGCACGGCCAAACACTTAACCAATTAGAAACAAAAGATATGTTTAATAAAAGCAAATCTAATCGTTTAACTGGACGTGACAAATATTCTATCATATGCGTGACAAGGATACACATCTCCCCCCTACTAAAGCTAAAGAGTAACAAGTCTAAAGCGGTAAAAAGGGTTTTTTGGTTCATGGGTTAAACCTAGCTGTAGAAACTAGAAGGTGGGGTTGAATAGTTTCACCGCTCATTTTATGCTTTACAAAATGTTTCGCCGTTTTTAGGGCCGGTTATTTTTCTTTTGCAAACTTATTGAATTCTACTTGTTATGAGATATCTAATTAGCAACTAGGAATGTAAACAAACAAGTAAAGTAAAGAGTAAGGAAAGAACACAACCAAAGAGACGCAGCGATTTATAGTGGTTCGGCACGAAGCTCACTCTCCGTCTTACTCCACTCGCCGAGTACCACACTCGAGAGTTATCAATCACTATATCAACACACTCCTTCAGGTGGAGCAATCCGTACACATGCTTACACAAGGCTTAACGACACTAAGCATAATGTTGTGTTATAATCATAGCTAGAACCAATCTATTCCAAAGGCCCACGTGGCCACACGAACAAGCACTCTTGTCCATCTTGAATCTTCACCCGATCCAAATCTTCACTTGTCAGACATACTTGGTTCTTCACCCGAACCAAGCCTTCACACACACGACTCACTCGATTCTTCACCTGAATCAAGTCTTTGCATACATATCATACTTGATCATCCCTGATCCAAGTCTTTACATAATGACACAACAAATCCTAATCTACGCTTTAGGACATCACTCTCCTCACAAGAATTACATGAACTATTCTAGTTACAAGATTTCTTGGAACTACATCACCATCCAAGCTCACACAAATACAATACTTGGAACTACATCACCATCCAAGTTTATACCCCATCCTCGACTCACAAACAAGTCGGAAAACAATGATATCAATCCTACCACGTAACACATGTTACGTGTTGTGTGTGGATACCTATAACATCTCAAATATTCATAGTTGTCGAGAGTTCTTCTCTTGCACTTGACGGAAGAGTAAATCACTTATAAACATATACCAACATGTTATAGTGATCAAAGAATAAAAGGAACAAAGACCAGAAAGTTTTGTGTGTGTGAAAAGTGTTATTTCTGAAAGAAAATAGTCCAGTATTTATAGTCGACACAAAGGAGCAGACGGTCCCTTAAATAGGCGACGGTCCTTTATCACTAAGGGAACGTCGACCCCTTTACGGGACCGCCCCGACAAACGCTCCCATTTTTGTCCAGACGTGGTGAAAAACTATCTGGTGAAGGTTGGAGGGAAAACTATGTAACAATTCGCAATTTCAGGTTGATTACTATTCCCGGAAAATTCACTATTCACTTTTACTATTTATTTTTACTATTCATTTTTCCCGAAACTTTCCCGAAAGTTGATTTTTATTTGATTTTATCGAGTGATAAATCATTTCCATGGCAAATTAAAAGTTTGACATTCATAAGCTCATTTTCGTGAAAGTTATTAAGGAATTACACGGAATTACACGTTTTAGGGTAAAACATCAATCAGAAATTCTACGCACAACGAAATTCAACCCCGTCAGGTGACCCCACATCAGAAAAATGTTTGACACACTCATGATTTATTTGAGAATTAATCGTGACTGAGAAAAACATGACCAAAGACTTCCCAGCAGGTCACCCAAGCCTGTACTAATCTCACATGAGCACGCTTAACCGTTTGGGCGATTAACCGTTAGACCACAAAACGCGTTTCTAAGACTATTTGAGTTTTCAACTTCTTAGAAAAAGTCAACATATTCTTTCCCTCCTCCATTGACCAAAAATCATCCCTTGATGTTATAAGTCATTTCGTGATTTTTAGGCTTACGGTTTGATGTCTAAAAGACATTTAATACCAACCGACACTAGACTGAGCCCAGTCTAGACATTATAAGTCATTTTAAATCATTTTTATCACATTAGAAAAGTAACATTTTACTTTTCTCAATTTTACGCAATATTCGTACGTTTTACGTATTACGCGTTTTAGACCCGTGTTTCCAGTTTTTAGCAGGGTTTTACACCCAAATGGAACCTACCACTCATTTTATATTTTATTATGGAACTTATTGACATGTTTATCAATACTTTCAAGTTCCATAATTTTACGACACCCGGTTTTACGTTTTGAGGCTTAATCATTTACGATTGGCATTTCCTGGAGTCAAAACTAACCAAGTATCTTGGATAATACCAAGAAAAGTCCACACCCTTGCTCTCCAAGCTCATGAACAGCCTTGGAGGGGGGATTCACCACCCATGTGGCTTGATCTTATGCCTTGTGTTATGAGATGTGAACATGTGTTCAACTTGGCCTCCAAGTGTTGACTAGTCAACAATGTAACCTCCTCATTTGCATATAAATGCTTCTCCTCCCACTCCTTGACCATATGAACGACCCACACACACAACACCCTTCATTTTACTAGTTTACTTCAAGTTCCATCCAAGAAATCAAGTGCAATATCCATACATAAACCCTAGTTTAGTTTTGATTCATCAAAACTACTTCAAATCTTTAGAACTTTGGTGATTTCTCTTGAGTTTGAATCCACTCAAGTCACCTCAATTTTCATCATCTCTCTTTCAAGATTACAAGAGTAGAAAGATTGCATGAAGTGAAGTGGGTTGAAGCAAGTCTATCAAAGTCCTATCCTTACATGTTAACTTCCTTTCATCTTTGAAAGCCAAAAGTTGTGAGCCAAACCCTAACTTGATTCTTGTTAAATAATCATGTTCATGTTATTTACATGTTATTCTTGCTATATTATGTCTTGTAGTTATGTCCATGATGTATAAAAATGATCAAAACAAGTTATTGTAATTGATTGTTAAGACAAGTTACTAAAACAAGTAAACTAGTGACTTTCTTGGAAAACCACGACCAAAATGGTAAAAATATGATGTTGGATCATTACATATTACAGTAGAGGACTTAACAAGGAAACCATAGCAATTTGAACCACCCAAAACGAGTATACGAGTCAAAAGTTACGCCCATTTGAAATTACCAAAGTTTCCGGCAAAACTGCCAAATACCATTCTGATCAAATTTGGGTTTTGAAAGTCCCACTTCTGGTCCGATTCATCAAAAAGTTAAAACACGAAAGTTGTCCGGAACGACGTTTTCGTTCGGGAACAAAGAAGCTCGAGCCCTGAAAACGCTTTCCGAGTGATAAATTTCTTCAAATTCAAAACAGCCCATTTTTAGACAAAGTCATTACATCTAGGTTATGGTTTATGAAGACCAAAGGGGTCTTATGACCTAAAATCAAGACCACAACCATGGCTAGAGCCAAGGTTGAGTCTCATGACCTTGGAACAAGGACCAAAGGTCATGGCTAGGCCATGACGAAACGACCATACAAGCTTATTTAGGCGAAAACATGAAACAAGGAATTAGCGAGAACTTGAACAAGCAATTTGGATCTACTTCACTTAAAAGGGAACCATGAGATATTACCAAGAGAAAATGGTCATACAAAACTTATGAAACATACCCTAATAACAATCTTCATGTACTAATAAACTTTCCTAAGTTTATTCAAATATCGGACAAGTAACTTTTCGGATCAAAACTTATATCTATATACTTTATCAACTACTACAATAGTAGGGAGCCTCATGTGAGGAGTTCATTATGTAAGCCGTCGAGTTGAGTTGTGGATTTACGAGTTAAAGTGTCCTGGCTCCTCGAACGCTTACTAACATGACTTCTGAATTATGTCGGCCCGAACGGTAGTAAACGATATACAAAACATACATGTTTCATGAATCTTTTCTTTCAAGGACTTACAATATACATCATACCACATCATGGACTATAATGCAAGATATATATATTGGCACTACTTCATATTCATTACTCCGATCCTAAGTCACAACATTCTATTATAGGTTGCTCGTAGAAACCTTCGCGATTCGACCGTTACATTCATTACTTGCTATCTTACTTAAGGTGAGTTCATAGCCCCACTTTCGATTACTTAATTGTTTTACAAACCCTTGGGGGAAATACATGCTATTTATAACCGAGCACAATGTTTTTAAATTGTATGCTTACCTGATTGTTTTATTATCACTAAGTACCAGCCTTGCTAAACCGATATCCTTGATTATGAACCATTTAATCACTAGCAATAGTGAGCGCGAATATTAATAATAGGCCTATTGGGATTGACGAATCCCATTTGTATTGACTAAGTTCAAACAAATGCATTAATATTTGAGATTTAGGTATGTTAGCAAAGTACCTACCGGGATAAATCTGCCGATCGATATTGGTACACGTTAACGTTATGGTGTCATAAGCTTAGTGTATAATACATGTTCCGGGCGTATAATAACGTAGCCTACCTGTTTTGTTTTCCAAACATTGGTGTGAGCCTATAACTCACACTACCAACATATTGTGTTCAATCGATTTAACAAACTCTATGAATATCACTCAACCTTTGTGTTGACCTCTCAAGCATGTATTTCAGGTTCATGACGATCAAGGATGGAACGGAAGGGCACGGATACTCAAGAGGGCTATAAATTTTATTATCATTCAAAACTCATTTATTATACATTGTAAACATGGAACCAATTGGGACCTCATTTTGTAATCTCTGATATTTATATAATTTGAATGATAAACCTTTTCAAAACGACTCAATTGGAGTTCGTTTTCTATCATTGTGACTATTGTGCCGTCGAGTAACACCCAGTTTGAATTCCGCTGCATCCATGAATTGGGGGTGTTACAGATTGGTACCAGAGCCATGGTTATAGAGAAACGGGTCTAATTGAGACCTAAACTATAACCACACATACAAGCAAAAACATTTTATAGCCTTCCGCTCTCCGTGTCTTCCATCCTCCAGACGATTATGGATTTAGTAAGCATGTTATGATACACAAACATGTTAGTATATTCATATATACCCATTTTGAGCATTTCCCCGAAGACATTTTTATGCTACACAAACATAATTGCATATTGATATATGTACCCTAAACATAATTGAGCATTTCCCCGTAAGCATTTTATGCTACATGAACACATATAAGTATATTGATATATACACACTAAGCATTTTATGCTACATGAACACATATAAGTATATTGATATATACACACTAGGCATTTTATGCTACATGAACATATTAGTATATTGATATATAAACTCGGTTTATTTTCAATCATTTTATCTAAACATATCTGCGTATGCCTATTCTATGGCATTTCGGCACAACTACATTCTCCCAATCATGTTCCTACTCCAACATTCATTTTCCAAGACATTGTGGGATACAATGGTCTCATTCATTTTCCAAGACATTGTGAGATACAATGGTCTCATTCATTTTCCAAGACATTGTGAGATACAATGGTCTCATTCATTTTCCGAGACATTGTGAGATACAATGGTCTCATTCATTTTCCAAGACATTGTGAGATACAATGGTCTCATTCATTTTCCAAGACATTGTGAGATACAATGGTCTCATTCATTTTCCAAGACATTGTGAGATGCAATGGTCTCATTCATTTTCCAAGACATTGTATGATACAATGGTCTTAATCATTTCTCAAATGTTTTGAGTCACACAACGGTTTAACCTACTTCCCAGACATTGTGAATTACACAATGGTCTAACCTACTTCCGAGACTTTGTGTTTTGTGCAAATGGTCTCTAGAATTATTCCATCACATAATCAATATCATTTCTTATGATATCAAAAACCCGTCACAATCTATCGATTTCAAAACAAGAAATATGAGATTTCTAAAGGACAAACTAATCCATCATCGACAAAAGCTGAACTTTCTCTACATTCATCAAAGTTTTCTTATGAAACCTTCATTATTAAAAGTTCGTGATCCTGGCCAAGTATGTTCTATTTTAGAACTACTTAAAACTTCCTTTCCATACGTATCTACCCTTACTACCTTCTATGCAATGGAATATGAAAACATACGTTACAAGTCTTGTATGGACGGGACTTGCAACTTAAGGGTTTGACATCGCCTTTGTTTAGTGGATAGTTTCCCGAAAGCAACGGACATATCAAAAGTATACCTAGTTTAGGTATTTGAAAATTTTATCGAACCTTGGCTAAATATAGACTAGTCACCTATATTTAACCTTGGGACAGTGGAATATAGTCTGACTAACTATATTCGACTTAAAATTTTCCAATACTGAGAGTAGTTGTACTAGGGTTATGTTTAGGTTGATTTCCTACATGAACTCGATAAACCACCAGAATACATTAAGACAATCTAGAGACACGATAATGTCTTACCACTCAGCGAAATCTTAACACCTTATTTGTGTTACCTAATTTCATTCTTGAAATTTTTCATTTATGAGATAATCCGAACTACTATCTTGGGATAGTTATCAATTATTCTCTTCATCCTGTAGAAGTACCATCCTGTTTAGGATACCATTCCATCATAAACTTTTAAAATCTCTTAAGATTTTTAAAGCAAACTCAACATCTATACCTAAGAGTATTAATGTTAAGCATACACTACACACTTTTATTCATCAACATATCATAACATTATCTTCACAACCGTTCGAACCACAAGCTCATTTACAGATTTTGATGCACTTTTAAAGCTCAAATCATCCTTAGTTACACCACAAGTACCCTCATCAGCTTTACAAGTTTGAATATTCATCTTGTACTTTTGGAACACCAGTATCATCTCATAATACACTACCTTGTAACTCACCGGCTAAGTATGAATGTTGTGTCGGGAATTCTTGAGTAGGATGATTTATAATGTCCTTATTTGAATGGATTGGGATGCCTTTTCATTTAAATAAAGAAATTATAAATCATCGAACCATACATTTATATTCCTTTAGTTACATTGTTTGGGATGCCTCTCTATGTAAATAAAGAATTATAAACAAGTGGGCTTAATTATATCCGAAATAACATAAGTATGAAGTCAATAAACACTAGATACAACAACAGATTACCTACTAGGCTATGATTGCAACAACTATCCCAATTTCCATTAGTACGAGATTTACTTTTGGTTTTCATAATGATAGTGCAATAACAAACAAACTCATTACGGGGCCATGTAACCATACGCATGCGCAGTCGTACCAAACTCATTGCGAAGCCATGTAGCCATATGCATGGGCAGCCGTACAATTCAAACAGGACTTGGTCCAACCACATGTTCAACGCTTATTCCATGATTCGATTCTTATATCAATTGTTATTGATACTAGACAACTATATCAAGTTCTATTTGATATTCAACTACTATATTAATTCCTATTAATATCCGACTGCTATATCAATTTCCTTTGATATTCGACTATTACCATACCTTTCCTACATAAAAGGAAGCCTCATCCTACACCATACACCGAAATGACAAATCAAATTACATCACTGGTAATTCCAGACTCTAGTCCTCATAAGTAACCACACCTTTTCATCGACATCACTCCAACATATGACACACAAAGAACTTCGGGACGAAGTTCCCCGTAAGGGGTAGAGACTGTAACAATTCGCAATTTCAGGTTAATTACTATTCCCGGAAAATTCACTATTCACTTTTACTATTTATTTTTACTATTCATTTTTCCCGAAACTTTCCCAAAAGTTGATTTTTATTTGATTTTATCGAGTGATAAATCATTTCCATGGCAAATTAAAAGTTTGACATTCATAAGCTCATTTTCGTGAAAGTTATTAAGGAATTACACGGAATTACACGTTTTAGGGTAAAACGTCAATCAGAAATTCTATGCACAACGAAATTCAACCCCGTCAGGTGACCCCACATCAGAAAAATGTTTGACACACTCATGATTTATTTGAGAATTAATCGTGACTGAGAAAAACATGACCAAAGACTTCCCAGCAGGTCACCCAAGCCTGCACTAATCTCACATGAGCACGCTTAACCGTTTGGGCGATTAACCGTTAGACCACAAAACGCGTTTCTAAGACTATTTGAGTTTTCAACTTCTTAGAAAAAGTCAACATATTCTTTCCCTCCTCCATTGACCAAAAATCATCCCTTGATGTTATAAGTCATTTCGTGATTTTTAGGCTTACGGTTTGATGTCTAAAAGACATTTAATACCAACCGACACTAGACTGAGCCCAATCTAGACATTATAAGTCATTTTAAATCATTTTTATCACATTAGAAAAGTAACATTTTACTTTTCTCAATTTTACGCAATATTCGTACGTTTTACGTATTACGCGTTTTAGACCCGTGTTTCCAGTTTTTAGCAGGGTTTTACACCCAAATGGAACCTACCACTCATTTTATATTTTATTATGGAACTTATTGACATGTTTATCAATACTTTCAAGTTCCATAATTTTACGACACCTGGTTTTACGTTTTGAGGCTTAATCATTTACGATTGGCATTTCCCGGAGTCAAAACTAACCAAGTATCTTGGATAATACCAAGAAAAGTCCACACCCTTGCTCTCCAAGCTCATGAACAGCCTTGGAGGGGGGATTCACCACCCATGTGGCTTGATCTTATGCCTTGTGTCATGAGATGTGAACATGTGTTCAACTTGGCCTCCAAGTGTTGACTAGTCAACAATGTAACCTCCTCATTTGCATATAAATGCTTCTCCTCCCACTCCTTGACCATATGAACGACCCACACACACAACACCCTTCATTTTACTAGTTTACTTCAAGTTCCATCCAAGAAATCAAGTGCAATATCCATACATAAACCCTAGTTTAGTTTTGATTCATCAAAACTACTTCAAATCTTTAGAACTTTGGTGATTTCTCTTGAGTTTGAATCCACTCAAGTCACCTCAATTTTCATCATCTCTCTTTCAAGATTACAAGAGTAGAAAGATTGCATGAAGTGAAGTGGGTTGAAGCAAGTCTATCAAAGTCCTATCCTTACATGTTAACTTCCTTTCATCTTTGAAAGCCAAAAGTTGTGAGCCAAACCCTAACTTGATTCTTGTTAAATAATCATGTTCATGTTATTTACATGTTATTCTTGCTATATTATGTCTTGTAGTTATGTCCATGATGTATAAAAATGATCAAAACAAGTTATTGTAATTGATTGTTAAGACAAGTTACTAAAACAAGTAAACTAGTGACTTTCTTGGAAAACCACGACCAAAATGGTAAAAATATGATGTTGGATCATTACATATTACAGTAGAGGACTTAACAAGGAAACCATAGCAATTTGAACCACCCAAAACGAGTATACGAGTCAAAAGTTACGCCCATTTGAAATTACCAAAGTTTCCGGCAAAACTGCCAAATACCATTCTGATCAAATTTGGGTTTTGAAAGTCCCACTTCTGGTCCGATTCATCAAAAAGTTAAAACACGAAAGTTGTCCGGAACGACGTTTTCGTTCAGGTACAAAGAAGCTCGAGCCCTGAAAACGCTTTCCGAGTGATAAATTTCTTCAAATTCAAAACAGCCCATTTTTAGACAAAGTCATTACATCTAGGTTATGGTTTATGAAGACCAAAGGGGTCTTATGACCTAAAATCAAGACCACAACCATGGCTAGAGCCAAGGTTGAGTCTCATGACCTTGGAACAAGGACCAAAGGTCATGGCTAGGCCATGACGAAACGACCATACAAGCTTATTTAGGCGAAAACATGAAACAAGGAATTAGCGAGAACTTGAACAAGCAATTTGGATCTACTTCACTTAAAAGGGAACCATGAGATATTACCAAGAGAAAATAGTCATACAAAACTTATGAAACATACCCTAATAACAATCTTCATGTACTAATAAACTTTCCTAAGTTTATTCAAATATCGGACAAGTAACTTTTCGGATCAAAACTTATATCTATATACTTTATCAACTACTACAATAGTAGGGAGCCTCATGTGAGGAGTTCATTATGTAAGCCGTCGAGTTGAGTTGTGGATTTACGAGTTAAAGTGTCCTGGCTCCTCGAACGCTTACTAACATGACTTCTGAATTATGTCGGCCCGAACGGTAGTAAACGATATACAAAACATACATGTTTCATGAATCTTTTCTTTCAAGGACTTACAATATACATCATACCACATCATGGACTATAATGCAAGATATATATATAGGCACTACTTCATATTCATTACTCGGATCCTAAGTCACAACATTCTATTATAGGTTGCTCGTAGAAACCTTCGCGATTCGACCGTTACATTCATTACTTGCTATCTTACTTAAGGTGAGTTCATAGCCCCACTTTCGATTACTTAATTGTTTTACAAACCCTTGGGGGAAATACATGCTATTTATAACCGAGCACAATGTTTTTAAATTGTATGCTTACCTGATTGTTTTATTATCACTAAGTACCAGCCTTGCTAAACCGATATCCTTGATTATGAACCATTTAATCACTAGCAATAGTGAGCGCGAATATTAATAATAGGCCTATTGGGATTGACGAATCCCATTTGTATTGACTAAGTTCAAACAAATGCATTAATATTTGAGATTTAGGTATGTTAGCAAAGTACCTACCGGGATAAATCTGCCGATCGATATTGGTACACGTTAACGTTATGGTGTCATAAGCTTAGTGTATAATACATGTTCCGGGCGTATAATAACGTAGCCTACCTGTTTTGTTTTCCAAACATTGGTGTGAGCCTATAACTCACACTACCAACATATTGTGTTCAATCGATTTAACAAACTCTATGAATATCACTCAACCTTTGTGTTGACCTCTCAAGCATGTATTTCAGGTTCATGACGATCAAGGATGGAACGGAAGGGCACGGATACTCAAGAGGGCTATAAATTTTATTATCATTCAAAACTCATTTATTATACATTGTAAACATGGAACCAATTGGGACCTCATTTTGTAATCTCTGATATTTATATAATTTGAATGATAAACCTTTTCAAAACGACTCAATTGGAGTTCGTTTTCTATCATTGTGACTATTGTGCCGTCGAGTAACACCCAGTTTGAATTCCGCTGCATCCATGAATTGGGGGTGTTACAGATTGGTACCAGAGCCATGGTTATAGAGAAACGGGTCTAATTGAGACCTAAACTATAACCACACATACAAGCAAAAACATTTTATAGCCTTCCGCTCTCCGTGTCTTCCATCCTCCAGACGATTATGGATTTAGTAAGCATGTTATGATACACAAACATGTTAGTATATTCATATATACCCATTTTGAGCATTTCCCCGAAGACATTTTTATGCTACACAAACATAATTGCATATTGATATATGTACCCTAAACATAATTGAGCATTTCCCCGTAAGCATTTTATGCTACATGAACACATATAAGTATATTGATATATACACACTAAGCATTTTATGCTACATGAACACATATAAGTATATTGATATATACACACTAGGCATTTTATGCTACATGAACATATTAGTATATTGATATATAAACTCGGTTTATTTTCAATCATTTTATCTAAACATATCTGCGTATGCCTATTCTATGGCATTTCGGCACAACTACATTCTCCCAATCATGTTCCTACTCCAACATTCATTTTCCAAGACATTGTGGGATACAATGGTCTCATTCATTTTCCAAGACATTGTGAGATACAATGGTCTCATTCATTTTCCAAGACATTGTGAGATACAATGGTCTCATTCATTTTCCGAGACATTGTGAGATACAATGGTCTCATTCATTTTCCAAGACATTGTGAGATACAATGGTCTCATTCATTTTCCAAGACATTGTGAGATACAATGGTCTCATTCATTTTCCAAGACATTGTGAGATGCAATGGTCTCATTCATTTTCCAAGACATTGTATGATACAATGGTCTTAATCATTTCTCAAATGTTTTGAGTCACACAACGGTTTAACCTACTTCCCAGACATTGTGAATTACACAATGGTCTAACCTACTTCCGAGACTTTGTGTTTTGTGCAAATGGTCTCTAGAATTATTCCATCACATAATCAATATCATTTCTTATGATATCAAAAACCCGTCACAATCTATCGATTTCAAAACAAGAAATATGAGATTTCTAAAGGACAAACTAATCCATCATCGACAAAAGCTGAACTTTCTCTACATACATCAAAGTTTTCTTATGAAACCTTCATTATTAAAAGTTCGTGATCCTGGCCAAGTATGTTCTATTTTAGAACTACTTAAAACTTCCTTTCCATACGTATCTACCCTTACTACCTTCTATGCAATGGAATATGAAAACATACGTTACAAGTCTTGTATGGACGGGACTTGCAACTTAAGGGTTTGACATCGCCTTTGTTTAGTGGATAGTTTCCCGAAAGCAATGGACATATCAAAAGTATACCTAGTTTAGGTATTTGAAAATTTTATCGAACCTTGGCTAAATATAGACTAGTCACCTATATTTAACCTTGGGACAGTGGAATATAGTCTGACTAACTATACTCGACTTAAAATTTTCCAATACTGAGAGTAGTTGTACTAGGGTTATGTTTAGGTTGATTTCCTACATGAACTCGATAAACCACCAGAATACATTAAGACAATCTAGAGACACGATAATGTCTTACCACTCAGCGAAATCTTAACACCTTATTTGTGTTACCTAATTTCATTCTTGAAATTTTTCATTTATGAGATAATCCGAACTACTATCTTGGGATAGTTATCAATTATTCTCTTCATCCTGTAGAAGTACCATCCTGTTTAGGATACCATTCCATCATAAACTTTTAAAATCTCTTAAGATTTTTAAAGCAAACTCAACATCTATACCTAAGAGTATTAATGTTAAGCATACACTACACACTTTTATTCATCAACATATCATAACATTATCTTCACAACCGTTCGAACCACAAGCTCATTTACAGATTTTGATGCACTTTTAAAGCTCAAATCATCCTTAGTTACACCACAAGTACCCTCATCAGCTTTACAAGTTTGAATATTCATCTTGTACTTTTGGAACACCAGTATCATCTCATAATACACTACCTTGTAACTCACCGGCTAAGTATGAATGTTGTGTCGGGAATTCTTGAGTAGGATGATTTATAATGTCCTTATTTGAATGGATTGGGATGCCTTTTCATTTAAATAAAGAAATTATAAATCATCGAACCATACGTTTATATTCCTTTAGTTACATTGTTTGGGATGCCTCTCTATGTAAATAAAGAATTATAAACAAGTGGGCTTAATTATATCCGAAATAACATAAGTATGAAGTCAATAAACACTAGATACAACAACAGATTACCTACTAGGCTATGATTGCAACAACTATCCCAATTTCCATTAGTACGAGATTTACTTTTGGTTTTCATAATGATAGTGCAATAACAAACAAACTCATTACGGGGCCATGTAACCATACGCATGCGCAGTCGTACCAAACTCATTGCGAAGCCATGTAGCCATATGCATGGGCAGCCGTACAATTCAAACAGGACTTGGTCCAACCACATGTTCAACGCTTATTCCATGATTCGATTCTTATATCAATTGTTATTGATACTAGACAACTATATCAAGTTCTATTTGATATTCAACTACTATATTAATTCCTATTAATATCCGACTGCTATATCAATTTCCTTTGATATTCGACTATTACCATACCTTTCCTACATAAAAGGAAGCCTCATCCTACACCATACACCGAAATGACAAATCAAATTACATCACTGGTAATTCCAGACTCTAGTCCTCATAAGTAACCACACCTTTTCATCGACATCACTCCAACATATGACACACAAAGAACTTCGGGACGAAGTTCCCCGTAAGGGGTAGAGACTGTAACAATTCGCAATTTCAGGTTAATTACTATTCCCGGAAAATTCACTATTCACTTTTACTATTTATTTTTACTATTCATTTTTCCCGAAACTTTCCCGAAAGTTGATTTTTATTTGATTTTATCGAGTGATAAATCATTTCCATGGCAAATTAAAAGTTTGACATTCATAAGCTCATTTTCGTGAAAGTTATTAAGGAATTACACGGAATTACACGTTTTAGGGTAAAACGTCAATCAGAAATTCTACGCACAACGAAATTCAACCCCGTCAGGTGACCCCACATCAGAAAAATGTTTGACACACTCATGATTTATTTGAGAATTAATCGTGACTGAGAAAAACATGACCAAAGACTTCCCAGCAGGTCACCCAAGCCTGTACTAATCTCACATGAGCACGCTTAACCGTTTGGGCGATTAACCGTTAGACCACAAAACGCGTTTCTAAGACTATTTGAGTTTTCAACTTCTTAGAAAAAGTCAACATATTCTTTCCCTCCTCCATTGACCAAAAATCATCCCTTGATGTTATAAGTCATTTCGTGATTTTTAGGCTTACGGTTTGATGTCTAAAAGACATTTAATACCAACCGACACTAGACTGAGCCCAATCTAGACATTATAAGTCATTTTAAATCATTTTTATCACATTAGAAAAGTAACATTTTACTTTTCTCAATTTTACGCAATATTCGTACGTTTTACGTATTACGCGTTTTAGACCCGTGTTTCCAGTTTTTAGCAGGGTTTTACACCCAAATGGAACCTACCACTCATTTTATATTTTATTATGGAACTTATTGACATGTTTATCAATACTTTCAAGTTCCATAATTTTACGACACCCGGTTTTACGTTTTGAGGCTTAATCATTTACGATTGGCATTTCCTGGAGTCAAAACTAACCAAGTATCTTGGATAATACCAAGAAAAGTCCACACCCTTGCTCTCCAAGCTCATGAACAGCCTTGGAGGGGGGATTCACCACCCATGTGGCTTGATCTTATGCCTTGTGTCATGAGATGTGAACATGTGTTCAACTTGGCCTCCAAGTGTTGACTAGTCAACAATGTAACCTCCTCATTTGCATATAAATGCTTCTCCTCCCACTCCTTGACCATATGAACGACCCACACACACAACACCCTTCATTTTACTAGTTTACTTCAAGTTCCATCCAAGAAATCAAGTGCAATATCCATACATAAACCCTAGTTTAGTTTTGATTCATCAAAACTACTTCAAATCTTTAGAACTTTGGTGATTTCTCTTGAGTTTGAATCCACTCAAGTCACCTCAATTTTCATCATCTCTCTTTCAAGATTACAAGAGTAGAAAGATTGCATGAAGTGAAGTGGGTTGAAGCAAGTCTATCAAAGTCCTATCCTTACATGTTAACTTCCTTTCATCTTTGAAAGCCAAAAGTTGTGAGCCAAACCCTAACTTGATTCTTGTTAAATAATCATGTTCATGTTATTTACATGTTATTCTTGCTATATTATGTCTTGTAGTTATGTCCATGATGTATAAAAATGATCAAAACAAGTTATTGTAATTGATTGTTAAGACAAGTTACTAAAACAAGTAAACTAGTGACTTTCTTGGAAAACCACGACCAAAATGGTAAAAATATGATGTTGGATCATTACATATTACAGTAGAGGACTTAACAAGGAAACCATAGCAATTTGAACCACCCAAAACGAGTATACGAGTCAAAAGTTACGCCCATTTGAAATTACCAAAGTTTCCGGCAAAACTGCCAAATACCATTCTGATCAAATTTGGGTTTTGAAAGTCCCACTTCTGGTCCGATTCATCAAAAAGTTAAAACACGAAAGTTGTCCGGAACGACGTTTTCGTTTAGGTACAAAGAAGCTCGAGCCCTGAAAACGCTTTCCGAGTGATAAATTTCTTCAAATTCAAAACAGCCCATTTTTAGACAAAGTCATTACATCTAGGTTATGGTTTATGAAGACCAAAGGGGTCTTATGACCTAAAATCAAGACCACAACCATGGCTAGAGCCAAGGTTGAGTCTCATGACCTTGGAACAAGGACCAAAGGTCATGGCTAGGCCATGACGAAACGACCATACAAGCTTATTTAGGCGAAAACATGAAACAAGGAATTAGCGAGAACTTGAACAAGCAATTTGGATCTACTTCACTTAAAAGGGAACCATGAGATATTACCAAGAGAAAATAGTCATACAAAACTTATGAAACATACCCTAATAACAATCTTCATGTACTAATAAACTTTCCTAAGTTTATTCAAATATCGGACAAGTAACTTTTCGGATCAAAACTTATATCTATATACTTTATCAACTACTACAATAGTAGGGAGCCTCATGTGAGGAGTTCATTATGTAAGCCGTCGAGTTGAGTTGTGGATTTACGAGTTAAAGTGTCCTGGCTCCTCGAACGCTTACTAACATGACTTCTGAATTATGTCGGCCCGAACGGTAGTAAACGATATACAAAACATACATGTTTCATGAATCTTTTCTTTCAAGGACTTACAATATACATCATACCACATCATGGACTATAATGCAAGATATATATATAGGCACTACTTCATATTCATTACTCGGATCCTAAGTCACAACATTCTATTATAGGTTGCTCGTAGAAACCTTCGCGATTCGACCGTTACATTCATTACTTGCTATCTTACTTAAGGTGAGTTCATAGCCCCACTTTCGATTACTTAATTGTTTTACAAACCCTTGGGGGAAATACATGCTATTTATAACCGAGCACAATGTTTTTAAATTGTATGCTTACCTGATTGTTTTATTATCACTAAGTACCAGCCTTGCTAAACCGATATCCTTGATTATGAACCATTTAATCACTAGCAATAGTGAGCGCGAATATTAATAATAGGCCTATTGGGATTGACGAATCCCATTTGTATTGACTAAGTTCAAACAAATGCATTAATATTTGAGATTTAGGTATGTTAGCAAAGTACCTACCGGGATAAATCTGCCGATCGATATTGGTACACGTTAACGTTATGGTGTCATAAGCTTAGTGTATAATACATGTTCCGGGCGTATAATAACGTAGCCTACCTGTTTTGTTTTCCAAACATTGGTGTGAGCCTATAACTCACACTACCAACATATTGTGTTCAATCGATTTAACAAACTCTATGAATATCACTCAACCTTTGTGTTGACCTCTCAAGCATGTATTTCAGGTTCATGACGATCAAGGATGGAACGGAAGGGCACAGATACTCAAGAGGGCTATAAATTTTATTATCATTCAAAACTCATTTATTATACATTGTAAACATGGAACCAATTGGGACCTCATTTTGTAATCTCTGATATTTATATAATTTGAATGATAAACCTTTTCAAAACGACTCAATTGGAGTTCGTTTTCTATCTTTGTGACTATTGTGCCGTCGAGTAACACCCAGTTTGAATTCCGCTGCATCCATGAATTGGGGGTGTTACAAACTAGCTGTTGTAATATTTGAATTTGAATTTATTTTCTTAATAAAATATTTCTTTAAAAAACATAAAAATACTTTTGTAAAAATGTTTTGTCAAACTAAAAAGTGTAAGTTTAGGAGAAAATAAAAGTCTTTGATCACTTAACTAATGACGGTATAAAGTTTGTTCAAACCTGAAGTGATGTTGAAGCAGCTATGTAGAGGTAACGAGTTTCCTCGATTAAAAACTTATAAACCATAACTTTACGTAACATGTCTTTATATTTTGTGATTATCAAAACACGAGAAGACCGAATAATGCGAATAAAATTTTTGACATTATTTGTATTAACAATCTCCCCCTTTTTGATGATTACAAAATATAAACTCATTTTAAGTAAAATCATTTTGTTGAGCAATGAGATACTCAATGTGACCAAACATGATGTGAAGTTCATCTCGAAGAGAGTGAATGAGATGAAAGTTGTGGTAACAACAAGCACACCCCACAGTGTAGTTGTTAGCAAAATAGTAGGGAACGGGATTACCAAGATTTGGAGATGATGGTGGTGTGAGAGGATTGTTCTCCAAAGGCCCATTTGGTGATGTGGTGGTATGATTAGATGAGTTTGTTGGAGGAGGATGTTGGTTTCTTGGAGATGAGATAGAATGAGTGGGAGATGATGGTTGATTACTCACGAATGGAGTGTAAGCACCCGAACTAGATTGGGTAAGCAAGGGTGACAAGTTTTTGACAAATGATGAAAAAGGTGATGTGGTTGTCTTTGAGCTAGAGGATGTCTTAGAAGAGGAGTGATATGTTCCATTGGTGGATGGTGTTTTGAGTGATGCACTAGGTGCTTGAGGTGATGATGGTGGTGACTTAGGAGATGGAGTGGTGTCATAGAGTGTGAGGTCAATGAAATTTGTTTGAGGTCAAATGATTTTGAGCTTAGGCCTTTTGTTTGATTGTTGTGTTGTGGGTTCTTTGTTTGTTGTTGGCAAGGAAGTGGAAGATGAGGCCATTTTAGATGATGAAGTTGATTTGAGGGATGATTGTGATGAGGTTGAGGATGATGAGGAAGGCTTAAATAATCAGCATAGTTATGATTTGGGCAAAGCATGCATTAGGAAATATTAACTAAACATGGCAAGGTGGTGATAAACGTGTAATAGGTTTAGGATTGCAGGAAAGACGAAAACAGTGTAAAAATTCATGATCCCACTGGGACGGTCCTTTAAATATGGGACGGTCCCTTATTACTTTGGGGACCGCCGGGTCGATAAGGACCTTCGGCAGTGGACTCCCAGATTTTTGCCTAGTTTTCATTTCTGCAACTTGCACATATACTACATTCCTATTTGTCACAGATCAACATAAACAAAGGTTTAACCATGAAAGATATTATAAACCAACTAAACATTTCATAATCTCATCCAAATTCAACCATAATCAACAATTAAACATTCCTTAAGAGTTTGCAAAAGATAATCAACACAGTCGTATCAAGTACATTACACATAATCATGAATTGAGTTCTCTTCAAATAATATCAACTACTTCATCTTTTTCTTGAGAAGATTCTTGATTGACTTCAATCCTTTCCTTTGCTCATCCCGAATTTGAGTTAGAATAGTGATCACTGATGGGTCTTGGGAGTCAATATTTTGTGGGAGTTGAGGAAGGACATTCAAGAGGTTTTGGGTTGAAGAAGAAGCATTAGCATTGGAACTACCAATGTGTTCATCATCATCTATGTGATGAGAGGATGAATCACCGGAGGATGACTCTGGAAACAAGGTCCTCTTCGTCCCTGAATCAGACCTTGTCTTACGCTCAATGTAGGTGGTGAGCGGGAACAGGACACGATCATGGATAAGGTACTTTTCTGATTTGAGTTCTGGAAATTTATCCATGATATGATTGAACAAGCAGGTTAAAAGCATACCATAGTGTAGATTTAACTTGTCCTTTTTGGTAACAAACTCCATTCTCCTAACCATGTAAAATGCTAGATTGTAGGGTGTCGATGAAACAACACAATAAAGTATGTGATCGAGACACGCGGGAAGATAATCCCTATTACCACCTAGGCAAAAGGTGTTCTCACGTATGATCTCCTTAAAGACTTTGAGGTGATTTTCAATTTCTTTTGTAAGGATTTGGTTATCTTCAATGAGAATTTTCTTACCCTTGTGAGTATGAGTAAGAGATGAGGTTCGTGATTTTTGAATGACAGTTTTAATTTCATTTGGTGTGGGGGGAATAGTGGCATATTTTCTACGTCTAAGGGTGCTGCTGACAAGAGCATCAAGGCTCCATTCGTCAGTGAATGAGCATTTCCCCATGGTAGGAATGCCGAGGATGTAACCAAAATCAGGCAGTGAGTATGGGAAGAATTTTTTTTGAATAATGTTGGTCCATGAAATTGAGTAAATCTTGATAAACATAAGTTAGAACTTCATTAATAATAATGAATAAAAGAGTTACAAGATTACTCAAACCAACTAGACTACATGATAACATCATCAGCTTCTTGATGGGGATAATTTCGGTATATTATCCCCATTTAGAATGACAATGAACTCTCATTGATCCAAGCTAAGCTTGAGATACAATGAGAGGGGAATCCTAACTAATATTGAGTATTACATTTGTAGAATTCTCAACTATCTCTTTTACAACTAAACATATATATAGGAAAAGTACAATTTACATGTGATGGTGGTAGCTACACCATGTGATGGATGAGTTGTCATCCACTTGGAATATGCTTCAGAATATTCCTTTTGCTTTTGTACTTTTGTCTTTCTTGTAGCTTGTATTCCCAAGAAAGTTCATGCCTATATTTATCAGTATGTTGTAGAGATAGCTTCAGGGAGTTAGTGAGTTATTGTCATCACTCACTAACTCCATCACCTTCTTTTTGGCTCAGGGATCATTCACTGAGTACCGCCTCACTGACTTATTGAATCTTTCTTTTTAGACTTGTTTGTATCACTCACTGAAATAGCAATTTACTATATTATTCAGTGCGTGATTTGGCTATTTTATGTTCAAATACTTGTGGGGAATATTTGGGTAAAATATTGACCCAACAATCTTCCCCTATTTGAATATACAAATAGCCTAAAAAAAATTGGGTTTAAATGAGGGACCTGGTTCAATTTTGATACATCAGGGTCCACCCATCTTTTTGTGGTTCAGGGACTTGGGTTTAGTTCCTGAGGTTCAAGGGTACAGGGACTTGCGTTTAGTTCCTGAGGTTCAAGGGTTCAAGGACTTGGGTTTAGTTCCTGAGGTTCAAGGGTTCAGGGACTTGGGTTTAGTTCCTGAGGTTCAGTGACCCACTTTAGTGAGAGAGGGGTTCAGGTTCATGGACCAGGTTCAGGGGCCAAGGGTCCAGTGACCAGGGTTCAGAGGTTTTCAGTGACCTTAGGGTTCAGTGCCCAGGTTCAGGGATAACCACTTCAGTAACTAGGGCAGTTTCAGGGGTTCAAGGTCAGGGAGTTTATTGACAAGGTTCAGTGACCAGGTTCAGACCCTGAGTTCACTTTATGCCAAGAGAGTCCTGGTTCAGTTTTGATACATCAGTGACCTCTCATTTTTCATTCCCTGAAAGACATTTTAATTACTCACCAAGTGAAAGGACCTGGTTCAATTTTTGATGCATCAGTGTCCATTGTCTTTTATCACCTGACTTTTTCTAAATATATATTACAACACATTCACAATATATATTGCAACATATTCTCATTCAGGTGGTGAATGAGTTGAGGTGGATATAGTGAGCAATAAATATATGAGCAATAAATGTGCTTCTTCCCCCCCCCCCCCCCCCCACAAAAATTGCAACCATAGTAGCAAATTTTGAAGACTGCACATTTCCGTGAATTTTGTTGTCCCTGATGTACGACTTAAGCCTCAAAGACTCATTGATACTCTTTGATACTCCTAGATTATGAGTAAGTACAGCCTGAAATCTTACTAGCCCCCACTGAATTTCCAGCTTGACCCGAATCATAGCAAGAGTGGCCTGCCCAACACCCTGATTCATTTTGCAACCAAAAGAACCAATTTAGTATTGTGCCATTATTTTTTCTTAGTAAACCCGCTTAGCTTCAGCCTGATATACTAACAGCAGACCACCACTGATTCTCACCACCCCTGAATTTTTAGTAACACTGACTGGAATTACAACCCATTTTCACTTTCACAAAATTTCTCACCTTCACACCCTGATAATCAATTATTAGCTACCCCTAATGTTATCACTCCATGATGCATATTTTTCTAACCATTCACTGAGACACAATTTGTGCCTCCTGATACTACTATATCCTGATTAGATTCAGCATTCCTTGATAAATTGCATCAGTTCACCCTTTACCATCAGTTCTCTTAACACAATCTTGGGCTCAGACTCAGGCTCAACCCCGAAAACTACGCAATCACTCTATCATTAGCTATAATTTTTCTAGTGAGGCTTAGCTTAACAGCTATGACAAACACCCCCAGAGTTGTAACCAGTACCAACTGATTGAACCTGATTTTTCAGGGACATCTTTGCAACTTCAACTGAGATGATTCACGTGACTGAGACTCAATCCCGAAATTCATAGTAACAGTCCCTGATTATTATTTTCACTCCTTGATCTTTATCATAACATCACAACACCATTATACACTGAATAGCACAACCTCACACGCACTTCTAAAATCCTAAAACATATAATGAATCAGATCCATTCATGCTTAACCCTACTGTAAACCACGCATCATCCCCTCCAGATACCTAACACCGCCGCATCTTACCAATGCCATCATTAGCTTGTGACTGTGACAACCTCACGTCTGGGTTTTTTTTCAGCTCTTTATGGGTTAATTTTTTCGGATCTGTGATGGATTATGAGGGTGGTGATTTATGTCTCAATTTTTGTTACTTGGTTTTTGGATCGAGAAGTTATTTTTGTTGTTGTAGATATGCTGTGTATATCTTGTTTTGTTTTTGTGAGTGCCGATTTTTTGTGTGTGAGTTTTTAGATCTAAATATCGAGAGTAATGAATCTGGGTTTCTTGGTGTGGGTGTGGTTTTTGTGTCGATATATATGAGAGAGTGATGAGATTTGTGTTAGATCTGTGATGCGTTTGGATAGAGAGTGAGAGTGATGGTGAGGATTTTTGAGTGTTGTTTATCTGGGTTTTTGTTGTGATTTGGGTTTTGGTTTTTGTGATTGAAGATTTATGGGAGGTGATGATAGATCCGTTTTTCTTTAGTGAGAGTGAAGGGTGTTTAGATCGGATTTGTTTTTTTTATTTATGGTGGGTGGGTTTTGATAAGATTTGTGTGGTGGGGAGTGTGTTATTGTGGGGTTCAGGGAGGGAAGGCATGTGTTTTTGGGTGGGTTTCTTTTGTCATATAGTCAAAATATAGTGTATTTCTCCCCCTAAAAAACTGCTACTACTGGTGCAGTTTTTGAAGCTTTTACACTAAATTTTGACATGATGAAAATGTTATCAGTAGTCATGAATGGATCTGGATTAGAGAAAAATCCACCTGCTCTGGTGCCACTTGTTGGTCCATGAAATTGAGTAAATCTTGATAAACATAAGTTAGAACTTCATTAATAATAATGAATAAAAGAGTTACAAGATTACTCAAACCAACTAGACTACATGATAACATCATCAGCTTCTTGATGGGGATAATTTCGGTATATTATCCCCATTTAGAATGACAATGAACTCTCATTGATCCAAGCTAAGCTTGAGACACAATCAGAGGGGAATCCTAACTAATACTAAGTATTACATATGTAGAATTCTCAACTATATCTTTTACAACTAAACATATATATAGGAAAAGTACAATTCACATGTGATAGTGGTAGGTACACCATGTGATGGATGAGTTGTCATCCACTTGGAATATGCTTCAGAATATTCCTTTTGCTTTTGTACTTTTGTCTTTCTTGTAGCTTGTATTCACAAGAAAGTTCATGCCTATATTTATCAGTATGTTGTAGAGATAGCTTTAGGGAGTTAGTGAGTTATTGTCATCACTCACTAACTCCATCACCTTCTTTTTGGCTCAGGGATCATTCACTGAGTACCGCCTTACTGAATGATTGAATCTTTCTTTTTAGACTCGGTCTGAACATCTTGAAGGTAACTCACTGAGTGACTATGCACTTAGTGACTTATTTGTATCACTCACTGAAATAGCAATTTACTATATTATTCAGTGAGTGATTTGGCTATTTTATGTTGAAATACTTGTGGGGAATATTTGGGTAAAATATTGACCTAACAAAGTCAATGTAGAGTTCATTAATGGACTCAGCTCTTAACCTAAACTGACTATAGAATTCAAGGACAAAGCAAGGAACAACTAACTCAATAATTTTGTAAAGACATTCTAGTTTGGCAGAACATAACATGGCCTCAAGATAATTGAAGTCCTCAAAGTCGGGATAAACAACTCGACCCTCATGAATGCAACGTTTTTCAAGTCGTTGAATCTATGGGAAAGATGTAAAGGGTTCTCAGTGGAAATGATGGGAATGTATTTGTGTGTCTTTGTGTGATCAACCCAGTTTGGTTTAGGCATGTTTTTCCTAATGAAAAATTAAATAAAGCAAATATTAAGTTGGCTAGCCTATAGTTTTGATACTTATCCCGAGCAACCCTTTTATACCATAATTTATTTTAATTTTGAAATTCCTGATTCATTATGTTGCATGATTATGAAAACGTTTCTGGCATGTATTAACAATGTATAACTACGTTTTTGTTACATGATTAAACAAGATTAACAACATCAAATTCGAATTTGGGGATGATCTCATATTTGACCCATTTTCAAAATTAGCAAAATAAAGTAATTGGTTTGATACTTTGAGTATTATGAGTACAACATTGTTTGGATTTGCTATCAATTATTGTTAATTTAACAAATAAATGAGAATCCCCAATTTTTAATTTTAATGTTTATATGAACCCTAATGGCTTAATTCGAATTAAATAAGTGGAAATAAATAAATTAACTTACAATGGAGTGATTAGCAAGAATTGGTGATTGATGATCTTGAATTTGTAAGCCTTGAATTAGTTTAATTTTTAGTGAGTAAGATTTTGGGGAGTGTGGTTCGAAAATCGTCACTTCTGCAGCAAAGGGGGTGTTTGGTTTGTTGTTGAACGTTCTGCAGAAAGAAAAACGGGGTGTAGGCTTAAACAGTTGGACGGTCCCTTATCGATAAGGGACCACCGAGAGCCAAAGGACCGCCCCCAGTAGCCTGTGGTCTTTGGACAATTTTTGGTGTTTTGGTTAGTATGAAAAGTCATTGGTTTTAAATGGTTTTAAAAATAACACTTTGAATTTTAAGACACGAAGATGACTCAATATGCACGAGTAGGCTAATGAATGGGTATAAGATTGAATCGAGACCGAAGAAAAGAAGATAACTCGATACGCTTGAATAAAGAGTTGATTTTGAGTCGAGACAGAAGAAACGAGAGAATGAGATTAAGGATGAAATTTGCATCGAGGTAGGCTAGAAGTCAATCAGGTAAGTTTCAAGAAATGTCATAGACGAGAGCTAGAGAGAAAATAAAGAGTGAAGCAAGTGTGCATTGTCTATAGTGATTGATTGACGCTAAATTCGTTATAAACAATGGTTATGGTAAGGCCATTGTTTTTCCAAATAGTTTGCTTGAATCCAAAGAAGGATAAGCATTTAGACAAATCGTCTAAACAACATAAAGCATCTAGCACATAATGGCATACAAAGGTTATCATGCAAGCAAGTAACTCCTAATCACATAGTTTCATGAATCATATAGCGAGCAATCAAATAGCAAACATATTAGTCAAGATTGGTAAGAAAACTTACCTTGCGCTTTAGCTATCCTTATTAACACATAACCAACTCTTGTGTTGTTGGCAATTTTTGACTTGGATGATACTCACTTAGCAATTAGGCTTGATGATTAGTTAGTGCTTGGCTTGGTGAATTATCCAATTGCTTAGCTATAGGCTTCGAGACTTTCATTGTCTTTATGACTTGCTATCTTCATTACTTAGGCTTGGCTATTAGTCCATAAGATTAGTAATGTAATCGGCTTTGTAAGATGACCGTTAGGTTGTCTACATGCTTAAGGCGCGTGTTGTCTTCTTAGCTTGGTTTGGCTATTCACATTGCACATAAAACCACACGTAGTCTTCTTAATAGTCATTACATCAAAGCAAGTAGATTGATACACCAACAAGGTTGCTCAAGAAATTCTTGTCGACAACATTACTTACAATGAAAGCATTCAAACTAGTAGTATATGATTTCACTTAAACTAAGTGTATTTCTAATATCACATTTTCATCATCTTTGGCTTGAACATTTCTTGGACGAATGCTAAAACTATTTTACCAAGTGCCATTTGCCATTTGATACAAAATTGTTTTATCAAACTAGATTTTCGGCAAAGATTCATAAATCAAAATTTTTGCTTCAAATATTTCACATAAGTTATTTATGAAAAACTTATTTGTAAGACTTCCTATTATTGATTATACATCATCAACATAAATGACATGCCAAAGATTATGATCTATTGATTTCACATAACTTTCAAGTTCATTTTTCCAAATGACAAAGTTTTCATTTACGAAAAATGGTGGCTCATTCAAGTAACACCCTTCTAGATATCATCTTGATTCCATAGATCGATTCAAGTTTTAAAGTGCAGTATACTTTAAAGATCTTGATAAACGAAGCTCTGATACCAATTGTAGAAACTAGAAGGGGGTTGAATAGTTTCACCGCTCATTTTATGCTTTACAAAATGTTTCGCCGTTTTTAGGTCCATTTATTTTTCTTTTGCAAACTTATTGAATTCTACTTGTTATGAGATATCTAATTAGCAACTAGGAATGTAAACAAACAAGTAAAGTAAAGAGTAAGGAAAGAACACAACCAAAGAGACGCGGCGATTTATAGTGGTTCGGCACGAAGCTCACTCTCCGTCCTACTCCACTCCCTGAGTACCACACTCGAGAGTTATCAATCACTATATCAACACACTCCTTCAGGCGGAGCAATCCGTACATGCTTACACAAGGCTTAACGACACTAAGCATAATGTCGAGTTCTAATCATAGCTTGAACCAATCTATTCCAAAGGCCCACGTGGCCACACGAACAAGCACTCTTGTCCATCTTGAATCTTCACCCGATCCAAATATTCACTTGTTAGACATACTTGGTTCTTCACCCGAACCAAGCCTTCACACACACGACTTACTTGATTCTTCACCCGAATCAAGTCTTTGCATTATCATACCTGATCATCCCCAATCCAAGTCTTTACATAATAATGATAGAACAAATCCTAACCTACACTTTAGGACATCACTCTCCTCACAAGAATTACATGAACTATTCTAGTTACAAGATTTCTTGGAACTAAATCACCATCCAAGCTCACACAAATACAATACTTGGAACTACATCACCATCCAAGTTTAGACCCCATCCTCGACTCACACACAAGTCGGAGAACAATGATATCAATCCTACCACGTAACACATGTTACGTGTTGTGTGTGGACACCTATAACATCTCGAATCTTCATAGTTGTCGAGAGTTCTTCTCTTGTACTTTACGGAAGAGGAAATCACTTATAAACATATACCGACATGTTATAGTGATCAAAGAATAAAAGGAACAAAGACCAGAAAGTTTTGTGTGTGTGAAAAGTCTTGTTTCTGAAAGAAAACAATCCAGTATTTATAGTCGATACAAAGGAGCATACGGTCCCTTAAATAGGCGACGACCCTTTATCACTAAGGGACCGTTGACCCCTTTACGGGACCGCCCTGACAAACGCTTCCATTTTTGTCCAGACGTGGTGAAAAACTATCTGGTGAAGGTTAGAGGGAAAACTAGCTGTTGTAATATTTGAATTTGAATTTATTTTCTTAATAAAACATTTCTTTAAAAAACACAAAAATACTTTTGTGAAAATGTTTTTTTAAACTAAAAAATGTAAGTTTAGGAGAAAATAAAAGTCTTTGATCACTTAACTAATGACAGTATAAAGTTTGTTCATACCTGAAGTGATGTTGAAGCAGCTACGTAGAAGTGACGAGTTTCCTCGATTAAAAACTTATAAACCGTAACTTTACGTAACATGTCTTTATATTTTGTGATTATCGAAACACGAGAAGACCGAATAATGCGAATAACGTTTTTGACATTATTTGTATTAGCACTAGCTTCGCTTGAACATCTCCTGCACAAACTTAGTAGATCACTGGCGCGAGTCCTCGACGCTTCAACTAACGGATGGTCACTAGTATGCTTCATGGATCGCTAGCGCGAGTCCTTGACCTTTCAAATGATGGATGGTCACTAATGTGTTCCTTGGATCGCTGGCGCGTTATTTTCATAAAAGATGGTCACCAAGTTGCAGACCAGATCGCTGGCGCATCATTTAATTAATCTAAAACTCGGATGGTCACCAATTCACACACCAGATCGCTGGTGCGTTAGTCAATTAATCTAATACTCAGATGGTCACTACCTTATTCATACATTTAATATTCTTACTTGGCCATCATCATATCCGGATGCTCGAAAGCTAACAAAGAATATAATAATACGGTTAAGTATGGATAACATTTAGGATATAAATTGGTGTAAAAATAAAAAATACATAACAAGAAACAAATAGATTAAGTCCTAAGTGTGGTTAGAATACTTCCCTACCATCCCATGAATAAGACTCATATCATTGAATAACTCATGCTTTGACTCTTTTGTAACTCATGCTTTAGGTAGACACGAATTATACTCAATAATCTTAATCAAAGAATAAACAAACCTTAGTTGGCGTTCCTGTAGGATACTCATAATATTAGACATGTATGGTCCTTGTGATTATGGGTTGATTAGTAGGAATTCTAGAGAGAGAAAGAAGAGAATTGGAACCTTTAGTGAGAGAAAATGAAAGTCATATGATTAATCTTGTGAAAGGTCCAACCCTCTCCCTTGGTGGGAGAGGGGTATTTATACAACAACTTAAACGCCCACACTCGGGCTGTGGATCAGGTATACAGTGGGTAAAGACCCGTCCTTCCTCCACGATGTTACTTAACTATTACTAACTACTAACTAATATGATAAATACTATGAGCTACATAATGCTAAACTATATACGGGGTGACCGAGTCTTTTATATGAATAAACGTATTCCTAACAATCTCCCCCTAAGGGAGGTCACCCCGGAAATTACACGTTTAATTCTAGCATTCTAATCAGTGAAGATAACTTTGTAGCTCATAGCCTTTGATTCTTCATTGTCATAAACTTTGTGCATTCATCAGCAGACTCTAGATGACTTGTTCAATGTGTTGGATGATCTTTGGCATTACTTCAATTTCATCATCCAAATGAGTATCTTCAAGTCATCTTTGAGTAGCTATGTCTCCATGTGATTTGAACATTATGTATTGGCATGCTCACACTTTTCAGGATCATGATCTTCCGCATCAGAGTTGTGGAAGCAATGGTTGAGGCTCATTCAATGATCATGATTTCCTTGAGTATGATGACGAAGTGTGAGCATGTGGTGATCGATCTGCATCTCTTTCGCAATCAACTGCAACCGTCAGATTTTCCTGCAAGCAAACAGTTAGCAATAAATCAACCGGTACTTACAGGTTTGGAATTAGATATCGTCAACAACATAGTGTGAAGACTCCTTCTAACCCTTACCAAGACTGTTACTAATCGGCAACCACCGAGAGGATTTACACGATCTACCTAATTAGATCAACGATTGGGTGAGTCGCTGGAGATCACTCCACGACTGTTGACCTTTTGTAACCGCCGCAACCACTAAGCGTAATCCACAAGGAATTACCTAAGTGACCTGCTTTCAGGGCTGCTTGATGTTGACCCCGGCTGGAATTTCCATTCAATCACTGGGAGTCGCATTAACAACTTCCCTCATAAATGTTCTGGCAGATTGCTAAGATTTGCATAGGACTCATAAGTTTACCACTGGTGTCCTTAACGTTGAACGACCAGGATAGTAGTAGCACGTGTTCATGTGAGATCTTTTGATGCATCTCGTGGCTCTAGACTCGTTAGGTGCAATTGGTTTTTCCTATGCGGAGATTAGGGAGAGGTCTCCTGCTTCAATATCAACCATCTCTAAGAGATAAGTTGATAGATTACACCGGTTCGTCGTGAGAATGAAACAAGCTCTTTTGAGAGAACTTGAGTGGTTAGAAGGTTTAGTGCAGTGCGTCACTGGGTCCATGACGTCTTGTCTTCAATATCGATGTCGCCTTAGCAACCATCAGTAGCATATGAATTGAACCCGGTTTCTGCCCTAAGGTTGAATAATGGGAGGGCTATTTCTTTTCACCCTTTTTCATTTATTTTCTTTTTAATTCTTCAACCCCTTCTTTCCCCTTTCTCACATTACTCCTTTTCCATAATCATACCTAAGGACTTTCAAATACTATCTATTCGGTATTGTCCTTGGGTAGATCCCTCCGGCTTTGGCGGATTGATGAGGCGAAAAATGATCCATTTTTAGGGGGTCATTTAAGCCCGGAATTGAATTTATTTGATCAAATATCGCCTTAAATCGTTCCTTTTGTGATTTTAGGTACTTTTGGAGTTAATTCTGGAAAAGGAAGCATTTTGGACGTTTTTGGAGCATAAAAGTAAAGAAAACGGCAAAGTCTTAATTTTCCTTGCTGGGAACAGTACCTGACGGCGTCACAAGTTTCTTAATGACGGTGTCAAGAGGAAAAACAAGAGGTGAAGAGGATGGAGTCCATGATGGTCCAGAATGTTTTTACACTAGGGCATGACGGCGTCACCATAGGCCGTCATGGCCCCATAACACGTGACGGCCCAGAAGAGAAATGCTCTTGACAGCGTCAGATCTGGATCTAGGCAATCTGGTTTTATCTTGGGTGGCGGGTTGACGGCGTCAGAATTTTCTTCTTGACGCCGTCACCTTGGAAAATCTATATATAGTTTTGTAATTTTCATTCATAAGGAGAGGACAATTTTAGGGACGACTTGAATAAACCCTAGCATGATTTTATCAGTATTTTCAAGGGTTTTTACCCTTTGAAACCTTTCATGTTCAATTAAGATAAGTATCCTTTTAATTCATTCAATATGTCTATGTGTTGTTTGAGTATATCTTACGCTTGTCTTAATTTTAACATGCTAGGCTAGATCTCTTGTGTGTTTACTTAGATGTAATGAAACCTAGATGTTGATTATGGGTTGATTGTTTGTTTATAGTTGTTACGGATGAATGATTTCGATGTTAGGCTTAAGAAAACTGGCAGACTTCCATAGTTTAACTTGCTTGAACATCTTAAGAAACATGAACCAATGCGTACTAGGTTTTTATGGTTGTATTTAATGCATGAGCGAATTCTAGTGATCCCATGTTAGGAGCTTCTTGCAGGCTCGACATAGGAGTGAAGTAGGAGCTTATAGAGATGGGGAAGTACGTACGCCACCCCATGATTGGTATTAAGGAATATAACCCGTCATCCACGCAACTGTAACAAACTATCAACCTGTAAAAGATATCTAGGGAGTAATGAAATCTAAGTAAACACAATTTTCCCATTTATTGCTCACACCACTAGTTTAATTAGCTTTATTTTCATTTTTGTTATTTTATTTTGATTACATCTTTAGTTATTGGGTTAGTTGACTAGCAACTAATTCCGCCCACTCTTCCAAAAACCGAGATTTTAATTGCTTTTCATAAAATATAAAAAATACAAAAAGAATCATCCTTCACCTCTAGACCTAGTTTTTAGGCTTTCTAATCCTAGCGACACTATTCCTGAGTTGAACAATCAATCCCCCGGTACTTGTCACTATAATATACTACAACGATCAGGTACATTGCCTGGTGGGGGTTGTAAGCTTCTCGAGATCCCTCGAGAGGTAAAGCCTGGTGCAATTCCTACGCATCAAGTTTTTGGCGCCGCAGCCCGAGGAATAGTTATTGTCTAGGTTAGGATTTCTTTTTATTAGGTCTACTTGCTAGATTCCTTTCTAGTAAGATTTTATTTTTATTTTTAGGTTTTCTCTAGTCTATCTATTTCTTCGTGTCTTTGTTGGTAACCTTTACCATCCGACGTCATGGAAGGTGGTAACATCTTTGAACCCATTAACCCACCACAACAAGACCACCCACAAAACCCACCACTAGCAAACCAACCTCTTAGGCCCCGAACCCTAGGAGAGTATTCCCGACCTAGCCACCAAGGCTATCGAAACACTATTGAGCTCACCCAAGGAGCCAATGTGTCTCCCTTGCGATCCGACACCATCCGGTTGGTGCAAAGCGGATGTGCATTCCATGGACTTCGTTCCGAAGATCCTAATCAACATCTCAAGGACTTCCTTAAAATTGTAGATTCCATAAACCTTGATGTTACAACTAGAGAGTCGACCCGATTACGCCTATTCCAATTCTCTCTACGTGATCAAGCTAGTCAATGGCTTGAACATTCACCCGCGGGATCCATCACCTTATGGGATGATCTCACCACTCGTTTCCTTGCTCAATTTTTCCCACCGGGGAAAACTGCGATGCTTAGAAATGATATCTTGATGTTTCAACAACATCAGGGTGAAACTTTCTACGAAGCATGGGCTCGTTTCAAGGGTCTACTCCAAAAAGTCCCTCATCATGGTATAAATCTTTGGTTATTAGTTCAAATCTTCTATGACCATGTCGACTATCACCCCAAACGTACCATCGATCGAGCCGCCGGAGGTAGATTGCGTGATAGGAACGCCGAGGAATCTTGGCCAATTATTGACGAACTTAGCCCGGAATTTGAAGCTCAAATGAGAGAATATATGGCAACCCATTCAGAGCGGCTTGCTATATTCGAGGAAGCAGTTTATAAACAAAAGGAGGAGATGCAAGAGAAGATGAAGGAGATGATGAGCCTAGTGGAGGAGTATGCCAACCAGAAAACCCCCGAAAGGATGTTACTGAGGAAGGAAAGCGCCACCCCCACTACCCGGTTTGTTAATTCCATCACAATTGTCCACACGGATAATGAGAATGTAGAAACCCCTAGTGAACAAACCACGGAAGAATCACCAAAATCCCAATCCTTAAGTTACAACCTGAAACGTGATATAAACGAAAACACCATAACAAACTGGATAAAGGGTGACGGGCGTAACGAGTCCTCCAAACAGAGTTCAGAGAAGGAGGAAGAGGGAAACGATGAGTATGATACATTACCTGGGGGACCGATATTCGGGAAACTACTGATACAAAAAGTGGCTACTAAGAAGATGGCGTGTGGGAACTTTGAGATACCGGCCAGCATCGGGAATTTGAAATATCTAAACGCTTTCGCCTACCAAGGATCGGAAGTAAATCTTATGCCCCTAACTATCTACACCCAACTAACGTCAAAAATGCCATCCACCACTCGTGTTAGGCTATCCTTCGCTGGACACTCTTACGTGTACCCCCTGGGAATCGCAGAAGATGTGCTCGTCAATGTCGTAGGATTCATGTATCCCGTTGATTTCATGATCATCGATGATAAAGGAGGTGGATGCATGCTAATAATCCTTGGGGCACCATTCCTTACCACCACAAGAGCTGTCATTAGGTATGCAAATAGGAAAATTGAGCTTAAATGTGGAAAAAGAAAGATTAGCTTTCCCATGACCCCGCGATATACGCAAGAAAGCTTGATGGGGAGAAAGCTCAAAAACAACATTGACACATCGCCTATTCGTGTTCAGGAAAAGTTTCTTGCATGGGAGGCAATAATCAAAAGTTACAAAGAAACTAAACATGAAAGAAGCAAAAGCAAAAGCAACAAGGTTCATGTCGATTTTGAACATAGTCAACCAACGAGGAATCATGCACCATTCGCGAAAGGGGACCTAGTACTCTTAAGACACTTGGAGATAACTATACCTCCCGATAAACCGAGTCCCTGGTGGTATGGGCCTTTCACAATTAAAGGGATTAGCCAAGATGGGATAGCTAACTTGAGCAGGAAAGGAGGAGGAGAGGTGACTGCAAGTATCGATCGATTGAAACACCACCACCACGATAGTAATGATCGCAATTATATGGGGTACATCATCTCGAGAGATCAGGTCACGTAATAGTCCATGACCTTGAGTCTAGCTACAAGACTCGTAAATAAAGAAAAGCGCTTCTTGGGAGGCAACCCATGCTTTGTGTGATTTTTAATTGTTTTATTGTTATTTGTTTCCGTATGCATGCTTTATTTTTATTGTTGGTAGATCATGTTTCAAACTAAAATGGTGAAAATACTTTATTTTGTCATTTAGCTTTGTCTTAACTTCATCCAAAGGTATTTCGCAAAAGATAAGTGTAAGGGGAAACCCCAAATATGTTTTTAAGAAACAAAATTGATCATGATTCTCCACAATATTAAATGAACATGTATATTCGTATTTGTTAGAGCCAAATGCTTGTATCGAATCATAATGATGTTTTGCAGGATTTTCAAGGAAGTAGGACATAAGTTTTTCCAGAAATTTTCCGGAAACTTAACATAAAGATTTCTGCAGATCACTTCTGACGGCGTCAGGAAGAAATTCCTGACGGCGTCATGTGTAAAATTCTGGAAATTTTGCTAGTTTTGTTTTTCTAACGGAGACTCAAAGTTTTTGTTGAATTTTTAGTTTTATAAACTCCAGGGAATCTGCAAACATTCATTCCACAAGCATTATATCTTACTTTGTTTTCTAGGATTTACTAGTATATATAGATTGCCGCCGATTTTATGCGAGGTTGCCTTGTTTGTTTTCTCAGGTTTAACAGGTTATGTATGACAAGAAGATGATTCATATATTCTGGAAGGGAAGCTTTGATTGTTCATTTTCTTGGAGGAAGATCTAACCTTGTTACCATACTATCCACACCGAGCGAATCAGGGGAGTATTTGATTTCATTCTTTTACCTATTTCACTTTTACATTCTTTAATTGAACATTGGGGACAATGTTCATCCCAAGTGTAAGGGGAGGGTAAAATGATGATACCTTATAGGATACACTTTCACTTGAGTTTGTTTGTTCGATGGTAGATGTGTAATAAAACTATGAGAAATACTTGTTAGCGTAATTTTAGTGCCAAATTTAAATTTTTTTACAACATTTAGGAGTGAAACTTTAGCCTTAGCAAGCGTCTCATGGATAGGAGTCGTATGACTAGCACAAAACCGTACTATTCAGAAAAATTTTCCACCTAAATATGTGAGGTTCGCCTTTAGATTTGATAGGAAAAGCATTTACTATTAGTGCTTATGAGTGTACCGGTAGCATTTAGATTCTAGAACTTGCGTTAGTGATGCATCCCGAGACCGCTAGTGAGACTACATTCGTGTAGTAGGATTTACTACATGATAAGAGGCATTAGGATCACCCTTGTGTTAAACCCGTATCATAATTACTTGACCATTTAAGTCATATTACTTGGCTAGTTAAGTCAACTAATTTTTCCCACACCCTTAGCGTTGTACTCATTTTTAGTACACGAAACCCCTAGTACACCCCTCCGAGCCTATCTTTTCGTTTCTACCTTTAAGCATCTTACTTAAAGGAAGAATTTGTTACACCCCACTTAAATGTACACCCAAATCGCCTTAGCCTTCCGTGTATGCACTCATCTTTAGTGCATTATTGTTACATGTTAAACCCTTAGTTAATTATCTAATTGATTACATGGTTGCTAAGTCGAGTCATATCCTTGTACATATTGTTTTGGGACGATTGGGACTCATGGGTAAAGTACTTGTGTTATGGAGTAATGGGGAAAAAACATCGTATTATTACACCCATATGTGCGTTAATCTTAAAAGTACTCCAAGTGTTTTGATTATCTTAATTCGAGTCATTAGATTAGTTTATTGTAAAGTATGTAAAAATTCAATTGTAAGGGGAATGTTCATTCCCTATGATGTATTATTTGGATGGTAAGGTAAGAGTGTATGCCAAAAAAAAAAAAAAAAAAAAAATAGAAAAAAAAAGAAAAAAAAAACATACGTATTACCATCCCATTTCATTCTATGTTTATTTTATATTTTTGTTATTTTTCATTTATTACCTTAATTCGAGTCTAGTCTTAGCTTAGCAACGCATATTGTACATGTAATTGACCAATGATGAGGTGAAAAATGATTCGTTTTTAGGGGGTCATTTAAGCCCGAATCCGAATTTATTTGATCAAATATTGCCCTAAATCGTTCTTTTTGTGATTTTAGGTACTTTGGGAGAGAAATCTGGAAAAGGAAGCAATTCGGACGTTTTTGGAGCATAAAAGTGAAGAAAACGCCAAAGTCTTAATTTTCCATGCTGGGAACAGTAGGTGACGGCGTCAAGAGCAATCCTCTGACGGCGTCAAGAGTAGAAGTCCATGACGACCCAGTACAGATTTGACGGCGTCACAAAGGTAGGGCGTCAAGAGTAAAAGAGTCATGACGGCCTGGAATTTTTTAAGTTTTGACGGCGTCAAATGTAGATCAAGGCAGTCCGAGATTAGTTTTGGCGGCGAGGTGACGGCGTCACAAGATTTGTCTTGACGCCGTCAAACCTATTTTTCTATATATAGTTTTCTAATTTTCACACATTAAAAAGGAGAAGTTTTGGAGAAACCCTAAGTACGATTTTGGTGCAACTTTTACAGGTTTTTCAAGGGTTCCAAACCCTTGATACCTTGCATTGTAATTGAGATAAGTGTTCTTTTAATTTAATCAATATGTCTATGTGTTGGTTGTCTATATCTTGTTCTTGTCTCAATTCCATTATGCTAGGCTAGATCTATCTTGTGTTTGCTTAGATCTAATGAAACCTAGATGTTAATTATGTGTTGATTACTTGTTTATTCTATCGCGGATGCTTAGAGTTAGGAGACGAATATAAGAAAGATGAGGCGACTATTAGATGGCTCACACTTGGTTATGTGAGCATAAGCGATACACGTTAACCCATGACCTTGAGTCTAGCTACAAGACTCGTAAATAAAGAAAAGCGCTTCTTGGGAGGCAACCCATGTTTTGTGTGATTTTATTTGTTTGTTTGTTATTTGCTTCCGTATGCATGCTTAATTTTTATTGTTGGTTGATCATGTTTCTAAACTAAATAGTGGAAATACTTTACTTTGTTGTTTTGGCTTAGTCTTAACTCCACCTAAAAGTATTTTTGCAAAAGATAAGTGTAAGGAGAAACCCCAAATATGTTTTTAAGAAACAAACCGATCATGATTCTCCATAATATTAAATGAACATGTGTATTCGTATTTGTTAGAGTCAAATGCTTGTATTGAGTCATAATGAAGTTTTGCAGGATTTTCCAGGAAGTAGGACCAAGTTTTTCCAGAAATTTTCCGGAAACTTAACATAAGGATTTCTACAGGTCAATTCTGACGGCGTCAAGGGTTTACTCTTGACGGCGTTAGGTGTAAAAATCTGGAAATTTTACCGGTTTTGTTTTTCTAACGGAGTCTTATGGTTTTTGTGAATTATTAAGTTTTATAATCTCCAGGAGATCTGCAAACTTCATTCCACAAGCATTATATCTTATCCTGTTTTCTAGGATTTAGTAACTTATATAGGATGCCGCCGATTTTACGCGAGGTTGTCTTGTCTATTTTATCAGGTTTTACAGGTTATGTACGACAAGAAGATGATTTACATTCTGGAAGGGAAGCTTTGATTGTTCATTTTCTTGGAGGAAGATTTAACCTGGCCACCCTATTATCCATACCGAGCGAATCAGGGGAGTATTTGATTTTATTCTCTTTACTTTTTCACTTTTACATTCTTTACTTGAACATTGGGGACAATGTTCATCTTAAGTGTAAGGGGAGGGTAAAAAGATGATACCTTACATATGCACTTTCGCTTGAGTTTGTTTTGTTTAATGGTAGATGTGTAATAAAACTAAGAGCAATCCTCTGACGGCGTCAAGAGCAGAAGTCCATGACGACCCAATACAGATTTGATGGCGTCACGAAGGTAGGGCGTCAAGAGTAAAAGAGTCATGACGGCCTGGAATTGTTTAAGTCTTGATGGCGTCAAATGTAGATCAAGGCAGTCCGAGATTAGTTTTGGCGGCGAGGTGACGGCGTCACAAGATTTGTCTTGACGCCGTCAAACCTATTTTTCTATATATAGTTTTCTAATTTTCACACATTAAAAAGGAGAAGTTTTGGAGAAACCCTAAGTACGATTTTGGTGCAACTTTTACAGGTTTTTCAAGGGTTCCAAACCCTTGATACCTTGCATTGTAATTGAGATAAGTGTTCTTTTAATTCAATCAATATGTCTATGTGTTGGTTGTCTATATCTTGTTCTTGTCTCAATTCCATTATGCTAGGCTAGATCTATCTTGTGTTTGCTTAGATCTAATGAAACCTAGATGTTAATTATGTGTTGATTACTTGTTTATTCTTGTCTTGGATGAATGATTTATATGTTAGGCTTAAGAAAACTGGCAGATCTCCATTTGGTAACATGCTTGAACGTCTTAAGAAACATGAACCGAGGCGCACTAGGTCTTTATTGGTTGTATTTAATGCATGAGCCACTGTTTACAATCCCTATAGTTGTGCTGGGCATGGTGTAGGAGGAGATAAGAGCTCATAGAATTGGGGAGTTATGTGTGCCACCCCATGAATGGTATTAAGGAATACGATCCGTCATCCATGCAATTATAACAAGTAATTAACGTGTAAAAGATGTCTAGGGAGTAGTGAAATCTAACTAAACACATTTTCTCCATTTATTGCTCACAACCTTAGTTTAATTAGCTTATTTTCATTTTTAGTATTTTATTTTGATTGCATCTTAGTATTGGGTTAGTTGATTAGCAACTAATTCCGCCCAAATCCTTCAAACCCGAGATATTTACTTGCTTTCTAAAAAATATAAAAATACAAAAATTGTAACACCCCCAAAATACCGCAGCGGAAGACTGTGTCATTGGGGTGCTACTTCATAATACAAAGTACAAGTTATAGAAAACGAACTCTAAATGAGACGTTTTGAAAAGTTACCATTCGATTAATGAATTCAAAGTTACAAACATGAGATTCCAAAGTATGATACATAAATGTATACAAGTGTTTTGAATGGTAAATGATAAAAGCGTAAGTCTTCAGAATATGCAGCTTGACTCTAAGTTCCACGCACTAGCTATCGCCTTACTAACCTGAGATAAACATGCTAAAGTGTCAACACAATGGTTGGTGAGTTCATAGAGTTTGTCTTAAAACAGTTGAAAAAGCCTTAAAGAATGATCACACAGCAAAGGCATCGTGAATCCACTCAGTTACAAGTCCCGCCATAAGAGACTTGTAACCTGTGTGTTCACAACCCACTGCTAACATATATAGTATGAATAAGACATGTATAAGTTCATCAAGACAATTTAAGCAATTAGAAGTGAGTCTATACTTCATCTCCGAAGACCTCACTTTGGGAGCCAATTCCCAAAGACAACTGGGAGTCAATTCCCAAAGACAACTGGGAGCCAATTCTCAAAGACAACTGGGAGCCACTTCCCAAAGATAAAAGACAGTCATGTATGTATTAAATCAAGTATAATGCCATCAAGTATAAGACAATCAAGTATAACACAGTCACGTATAAACGTTTTGAGTATTTGTACAAGTAAGCAAGTAGTTGAGCATGTATCCCCCCCCCCCAAGAGTTTAAAACAAGTACGAAAAGAGTAGGGGCTATGACTCACCTTAAGTCTATGTAATGAGAAATGAAAGTGGTAGTCGAATCGCGAAAGTCTCTAAGAGCAGCCTATAATAGAACGTTGCGACTTAGGTTTGGAGTAATGTCTAAGAATACGACGAATTGCCCATATATGTCTTGCATAATGTTCATGATGTAGTACTTAGTATATAGTGTAAGTCGTTGAATATAAGTGGTCTATGAAACATGTATAAGTTGTACATCTCTTACTACCGTTCGGGCCGACATAATTCAGAAGTCATGGAGTAAACGTTCGAGGAGCCAGGACACTTTAACTCGTAAATCCACAACTCGTCTCGACGGCTTACTCAATGAACTCCTCACATGAGGCTCCCTACTATTGTAGTATTCGATAACATATATATATATAAGCTTTTGATCTTTAATAGTTATATGGTCTTTAGCCGTGGCTTTGCCGTGACCTTGGTCATTGTTACCATGATCTTGAGACTCAACCTTGGCTTTATCCATGGTTGTGGTCTCGGCTTTAGGTCATTAGACCTCTTGGTCTCATCTAATTATAATGATTATATAGTAACTTTGGTCTAAAAATGGGCTGTTAAGAATTTGAAGAAATTTATCACTCAGAAAGCGTTTTCAGGTCTCGAGCTTCTTTGATCCTAAACGAAAACGTCGTTCCGGACAACTTTCGTGTTTTAACTTTTTGATGAATCGGACCAGAAGTGGGACTTTCAAAATCATAATTTGATCAGAATGCTAATTAGGCAGATTTGCCGTTTTGGTTTCGCTAACTTCAAATGGTCATAACTTTTGACTCGTGTACTCGTTTTGGGTGATTCAAATTGCTATGTTTTCCTTTTTAAGTCCTCTTTAACAGTAAGTAAGTGTCAAATATCAAAGTTATACTATTGTGGTCGTGGTTTTCCATAAAAATCACTAGTTTGCTTGTTTGCTTGTCATAAGTTAACATATGTATACCAATACTTGTTTTATCCATTTTTAAATATCATGAACACAATACAAAGACCATATATAGCATGAAAGAAACATAATAAGCATGAAATGATATTGAGCAAGAAAGTGTATAAGGGTTTGCTTACAACTTGTGAAGAAACTTAACTAGAACCAAGATTAAAAACCAAGAATCACTACTAAATCTTGCTAAACTTTTCCAACCATAGCCATGCTTCCATATCAAAAACCCTATCTTATAATCCCTTGATAAACACTAATCTAACATAAAAACAACCTTTAGTAAAAATCTTCACTAAGAACACTTGGAAATTTGATGAGTTTTTGTGGTGAATTTTAGTGTTTTATGGATGAAAGGTGTTAAGGATCATGCAAGGAACATAAGGCTATACTTATGATGGATGAAACTTGAAAGAATCATGATCACAATGGGTTATTTTATGTGTTTTGGGTCGTTGGTATTCAAGGAGAAAGGAAGAGAATGCTCTCTTTTATACTAAAAATGAGGAGGTTAGGATTTTAGGATATTTTTGCAAGAAAAACACATGTAATCATCCTAAATCACTAAGCATAAGATCAAGACACCTAAAGGGTGACTCCCCCCCCCTAAGTGGCGGTTCAAGATGGATAAGGAGGGTGAGGTGTGCCTTGGTTGGTATTATCCTAGATATAGAGCTAGTTTTGACTCCGTAAGTTGCTAACCGTAAGTTTTTAGGCCACGAAACGTAAAACCGGGTATCCTAAAAATATGAAACTTGAAAGTATGGTCAAACATGTCAATATAGTCCATAATAAAATATAAAATGAGTGGTAGGTTCTATCGGGTGCGAAAACCCTGCTAAAAACTGGAAACACGGGTCTAAAACGTGCAATTCGCGTAAAACGCTGAACTGAAAAACGTAAAATTCCGAAACTTTTGGAATTGTCCTAAAATGAGAGAAAATCATATTTCTATTGTTTATAATGTTTTATGGACATATCGGGATGCTAGAAGGACGTTTAAACCTAAAAGTAAATCTCAGACACGGCTTTGTGATTTTTGCAGAAATGATCCGACGAGCGTCAAACTCTCGGATTATCGTTAAAATAGTTTAACTTATGAGAATATGAAATAAAAATTTCTGAGATGAATAGTGAAAAGTGAATAGTAAAAGTGAATAGTAAAAAGTGAATAGTGAAATTTTCGGGAATAAAAGTTAACCTGAAATTGCGAATTGTTACAGTCTGTACCCCTTAAGGAGAACTTCGTCCCGAAGTTCAGTTGATGTTAACTACTTATGATGTGTCTAAGAGAATTCGGGATTTCAGAATCTCTAAAATAATGGTGTTCACTCTGATTTGTCTAAGGTTCTGGTTAAGGAGTTGTATCGGCTACAATTAAGCCCACTTATTTATAACACATTACTTACATAAAGAAGCGTCCAAATTTATGTAAGTAAGGGATCATAAACTCATGGTTCGGTGATTTACAATTTCTTTATTTAACTGAAGAGGCGTACCAATCCATTTAAATAAGGAGATTCTAAAACATCCTACTTAAGAATTTCCGACACAAAATCCGCCTTCTGAGGCAGATGGTAAGATAATCCAGTCATCAAATCCCTAAAGCTAAGCGATAATATTATTTAACTCAAATCTTGTGTCTCATCAAACAAGAACTGTCACAAGATCAAGTTAACTAATTAGTTATTACTGAGCTCTATGTTTTTAATGACTCGACGAATCTCTGGGGCTCCTTATAATACTAAAGTCACATCATCTAACAGCGTGGAACTAAGCAAACGTCTAACCAAAAAGCACATGTGTATGTATTGTGTGTAAGGCAAATAAAGAGGAAGGTCCCAACGTATATAGCAGTTATAGTCTAGGCACTAAATGCAACCTAGTTCTCTATAACCAAGGCTCTGATACCAATCTGTAACACCCCCAAAATACCGCAGCGGAAGACTGTGTCATTGGGGTGCTACTTCATAATACAAAGTACAAGTTATAGAAAACGAACTCTAAATGAGACGTTTTGAAAAGTTACCATTCGATTAATGAATTCAAAGTTACAAACATGAGATTCCAAAGTATGATACATAAATGTATACAAGTGTTTTGAATGGTAAATGGTAAAAGCGTAAGTCTTCAGAATATGCAGCTTGACTCTAAGTTCCACGCACTAGCTATCGCCTTACTAACCTGAGATAAACATGCTAAAGTGTCAACACAATGGTTGGTGAGTTCATAGAGTTTGTCTTAAAATAGTTGAAAAAGCCTTAAAGAATGATCACACAGCAAAGGCATCGTGAATCCACTCAGTTACAAGTCCCGCCATAAGAGACTTGTAACCTGTGTGTTCACAACCCACTGCTAACATATATAGTATGAATAAGACATGTATAAGTTCATCAAGACAATTTAAGCAATTAGAAGTGAGTCTATACTTCATCTCCGAAGACCTCACTTTGGGAGCCAATTCCCAAAGACAACTGGGAGTCAATTCCCAAAGACAACTGGGAGCCAATTCCCAAAGACAACTGGGAGCCACTTCCCAAAGATAAAAGACAGTCATGTGTGTATTAAATCAAGTATAATGCCATCAAGTATAAGACAATCAAGTATAACACAGTCACGTATAAACGTTTTGAGTATTTGTACAAGTAAGCAAGTAGTTGATCATGTATCCCCCCCAAGAGTTTAAAACAAGTACGAAAAGAGTAGGGGCTATGACTCACCTTAAGTCTATGTAATGAGAAATGAAAGTGGTAGTCGAATCGCGAAAGTCTCTAAGAGCAGCCTATAATAGAACGTTGCGACTTAGGTTTGGAGTAATGTCTAAGAATACGACGAATTGCCCATATATGTCTTGCATAATGTTCATGATGTAGTACTTAGTATATAGTGTAAGTCGTTGAATATAAGTGGTCTATGAAACATGTATAAGTTGTACATCTCTTACTACCGTTCGGGCCGACATAATTCAGAAGTCATGGAGTAAACGTTCGAGGAGCCAGGACACTTTAACTCGTAAATCCACAACTCGTCTCGACGGCTTACTCAATGAACTCCTCACATGAGGCTCCCTACTATTGTAGTATTCGATAACATATATATATATAAGCTTTTGATCTTTAATAGTTATATGGTCTTTAGCCGTGGCTTTGCCGTGACCTTGGTCATTGTTACCATGATCTTGAGACTCAACCTTGGCTTTAGCCATGGTTGTGGTCTCGGCTTTAGGTCATTAGACCTCTTGGTCTCATCTAATTATAATGATTATATAGTAACTTTGGTCTAAAAATGGGCTGTTAAGAATTTGAAGAAATTTATCACTCAGAAAGCGTTTTCAGGTCTCGAGCTTCTTTATTCCTGAACGAAAACGTCGTTCCGGACAACTTCCGTGTTTTAACTTTTTGATGAATCGGACCAGAAGTGGGACTTTCAAAATCATAATTTGATCAGAATGCTAATTAGGCAGATTTGCCGTTTTGGTTTCGCTAACTTCAAATGGTCATAACTTTTGACTCGTGTACTCGTTTTGGGTGATTCAAATTGCTATGTTTTCCTTTTTAAGTCCTCTTTAACAGTAAGTAAGTGTCAAATATCAAAGTTATACTATTGTGGTCGTGGTTTTCCATAAAAATCACTAGTTTGCTTGTTTGCTTGTCATAAGTTAACATATGTATACCAATACTTGTTTTATCCATTTTTAAATATCATGAACACAATACAAAGACCATATATAGCATGAGAGAAACATAATAAGCATGAAATGATATTGAGCAAGAAAGTGTATAAGGGTTTGCTTACAACTTGTGAAGAAACTTAACTAGAACCAAGATTAAAAACCAAGAATCACTACTAAATCTTGCTAAACTTTTCCAACCATAGCCATGCTTCCATATCAAAAACCCTATCTTATAATCCCTTGATAAACACTAATCTAACATAAAAACAACCTTTAGTAAAAATCTTCACTAAGAATACTTGGAAATTTGATGAGTTTTTGTGGTGAATTTTAGTGTTTTATGGATGAAAGGTGTTAAGGATCATGCAAGGAACATAAGGCTATACTTATGATGGATGAAACTTGAAAGAATCATGATCACAATGGGTTATTTTATGTGTTTTGGGTCGTTGGTATTCAAGGAGAAAGGAAGAGAATGCTCTCTTTTATACTAAAAATGAGGAGGTTAGGATTTTAGGATATTTTTGCAAGAAAAACACATGTAATCATCCTAAATCACTAAGCATAAGATCAAGACACCTAAAGGGTGACTCCCCCCCCTAAGTGGCGGTTCAAGATGGATAAGGAGGGTGAGGTGTGCCTTGGTTGGTATTATCCTAGATATAGAGCTAGTTTTGACTCAGTAAGTTGCTAACCGTAAGTTTTTAGGCCACGAAACGTAAAACCGGGTATCCTAAAAATATGAAACTTGAAAGTATGGTCAAACATGTCAATATAGTCCATAATAAAATATAAAATGAGTGGTAGGTTCTATCGGGTGCGAAAACCCTGCTAAAAACTGGAAACACGGGTCTAAAACGCGCAATTCGCGTAAAACGCTGAACTGAAAAACGTAAAATTCCGAAACTTTTGGAATTGTCCTAAAATGAGAGAAAATCATATTTCTATTGTTTATAATGTTTTATGGACATATCGGGATGCTAGAAGGACGTTTAAACTTAAAAGTAAATCTCGGACACGGCTTTGTGATTTTTGCAGAAATGATCCGACGAGCGTCAAACTCTCGGATTATCGTTAAAATAGTTTAACTTACGAGAATATGAAATAAAAATTTCTGAGATGAATAGTGAAAAGTGAATAGTAAAAGTGAATAGTAAAAAGTGAATAGTGAAATTTTCGGGAATAAAAGTTAACCTGAAATTGCGAATTGTTACAAAAATAATCATCCCTCACCCTTAGAACTAGTATTTAGGCTTTCTAATCCTAGCGACACTATTCCTAAGCTGAACGATCAATCCCCTGGTACTTGTCACTATACTATACTACAACGATCAGGTACACTGCCTGGTGGGGGTTGTAAGCTTCTTGAGATCCCTCGAGAGGTAAAGCCTGTTGCGATTCCCACGCATCAACCAAGATGATTAACTCGCCACCAGTAAAGATTGCCTTTATCCAACAAAACCGTGTATTCCATATCCCTACACCTAACGTTATAACCCTTTAAAAGACCTCTTTGATAGTTTATCCTTGGTGCTTACGCCATGTGGTGGAGGTTTGATCCTTTCCCAAGCCTATGGTAATCTATTTTGCTGTGACAGGTAGTGAGAGATATTTTCCATTTCCATATTGTGATATATACTTTATTACACCCAAGAGATGTGAGTATCTAAACACTATTTGTGAGGTGTTAGTGTATGACTTCCGTGCTTGTCTTTGGTCTTTAGTGGAACGATTATTTGTTGTAATTACTTTTATATTAGTGTTAAATGACCCCTAACTTGTATTTTGATTAGAATAAAAGCTCATTTGCTTGAGGACAAGCAAATCTCAAGTGTAAGGGTATATATAATGAGGCAAAAAATGATCCGTTTTTAGGGGGTCATTTAAGCCCGGAATTGAATTTATTTGATCAAATATCGCCCTAAATCATTCCTTTTGTGATTTTAGGTACTTTTAGAGTGAATTCTGGAAAAGGAAGCATTTTGGACGTTTTTGGAGCATAAAAGTGAAGAAAACGGCAAAGTCTTAATTTTCCTTGCTGGGAACAGTACCTGACGGCGTCACAAGTTTCTTAATGACGGCGTCAAGAGAAAAAACAAGAGGTGAAGAGGATGGAGTCCATGACGGTCCAGAATTTTTTTTACACTAGGGCATGACGGCGTCACCATAGGCCGTCATGGCCCCATAACACGTGACGGCCCAGAGGAGAAATGCTCTTGACGGCGTCAGATCTGGATCTAGGCAATCCGATTTTATTATGGGCGGCGGGTTGACGGCGTCAGAATTTTCTTCTTGACGCCGTCACCTTGGAAAATCTATATATAGTTTTGTAATTTTCATTCATAAGGAGAGGACAATTTTAGGGACGACTTGAATAAACCCTAGCACGATTTTATCAGTATTTTCAAGGGTTTTTACCCTTTGAAACCTTTCATGTTCAATTAAGATAAGTATCCTTTTAATTCATTCAATATGTCTATGTGTTGTTTGAATATATCTTACGCTTGTCTTGATTTAAACATGCTAGGCTAGATCTCTTGTGTGTTTTCTTAAATGTAATGAAACCTAGATGTTGATTATGGGTTGATTGTTTGTTTATAGTTGTTACGGATGAATGATTTCGATGTTAGGCTTAAGAAAACTGGCAGACTTCCATAGTGTAACTTGCTTGAACGTCTTAAGAAACATGAACCAATGCGTACTAGGTTTTTATGGTTGTATTTAATGCATGAGCGAATTCTAGTGATCCCATGTTAGGAGCTTCTTGCAGGCTCGACATAGGAGTGAAGTAGGAGCTTATAGAGATGGGGAAGTACGTACGCCACCCCACGATTGGTATTAAGGAATATAACCCATCATCCACGCAACTGTAACAAACTATCAACCTGTAAAAGATATCTAGGGAGTAATGAAATCTAAGTAAACACAATTTTCCCATTTATTGTTCACACCACTAGTTTAATTAGCTTTATTTTCATTTTTGTTATTTTATTTTGATTGCATCTTTAGTTATTGGGTTAGTTGACTAGCAACTAATTCCGCCCACTCTTCTAAAAACTGAGATTTTAATTGCTTTTCATAAAATATAAAAAATATAAAAAGAATCATTCTTCACCTCTAGACCTAGTTTTTAGGCTTTCTAATCCTAGCGACACTATTCCTGAGTTGAACGATCAATCCCCCGGTAGTTGTCACTATACTATACTACAACGATCAGGTACACTGCCTGGTGGGGGTTGTAAGCTTCTCGAGATCCCTCGAGAGGTAAAGCCTGGTGCAATTCCCACGCATCACGGATCATAGGACGGTTTTCCTAACCTTAGCCACCTTATAACATCATGACTATCCTATGTTGCCATCAACCAAATCATTGAAAATTCTCTGAATGTGTTTATGATTAAGAAACACATTTTGTTAATACGTTGAGAGTTTTACCATTTTCAAATACTCCCAGTTAGCATGTGCTCATAGATTTTGGATAGAAATTTGCACATGTCGGGGTGAGTTGCACTTTTGAATTGATCCACCTTTAGTGAACATGAGCAGGCATTTGAGACACGCTTACATCACTAATTAAACTAGCTTGAAGTTATTACCCGGCCTGGTCAAGTCCACAAAAGGATTCTCGAAATGGTACACTCTACTCAGACAAGTCCTCTTCGAGACATGCTTACATCACTGGTTAGACCAGCTTGAAGTTATTACCCGTCCAGGACTAGTCCTTTCGATTCATGACAGTAATTGTTTCATCAATTCATTGGTAAAGTCCGAGACTCACTCACGTGAAATGCTAGGATCCTTTTATCACAAACCATTTGCTCCCCTTCAATATGTGCCTTGATATATAAAAAGATTTAGCACATATGGGAGAGCTTATGTCCAAACCAATCACATTTTAATCAGGTTTCATATTTAAAGCACATCTTCTCCCCCGATCAAAAATTTCAAACCATTTGAGATTTGTGATCCCAAGAGATTTTAATAGGTTTAAAGATTTTGGGAGAAAAATGTGGTCAAATTTAAGAATGACTGATTATGATATGAAGATGTCACTATTGCTGGTGCACAAAGTGTCAAAAAGGGATGGAAATTTTGAACAAATACTCTCCCCCTCAATTAATGACCCGTGTTCTATTATAGAGGTGAGGACATTAACTAGAGCGTCGAGCATTTGTGAAAAATTTAAATCAATTTCCCACCTTATGAACCACAAAAACTCTCTTGAAGAATCATAGACGAGAGAGAATTTGTGTTAGAGATAAAACAAGAGAAATGAAGCCTTCGCTTTGTTTTGCAGGACTGTGGCACTTACACGTACCGCAGGCTGCTCCCCCATAGCAAAGGAGGGGGACAAATTGTTTTAGCACATCACACACAACAGAATACAATATAATAAAGAGTGTGAAGTTCAAAATGTAAATGGTTACATCACAACAAAACACGGCACAAACACATTACACATTAGAGAACATGAGTTCAAATAGTCACCTTCTCTAATTCGACCTCCAACAAAGCTCTCCAAGCTGCGGAAGATCCTTCTTTCCTTAAGGAGTTCACGAATTGCTTGGTGAAATTCCTTATTAAACTTGAACTCCTTTTTGTTCCATGACTCAGTCAGCTTTCTTGCTCTAGCATGTCGGATCTTATATTCTTTGATTCGGGTATCCAGTGCATCTTCAACCTGTTCAAGGGTGCCATCACTGTACTTGTGGAGTTCGTTGATTCTCATCAGCATTTGAACATTGTATTTATCTCTGTACACTACAGCTTTTGGAGTTTCAAGGACCGTGAAATCTTTTTCGAATTCCATGTCAGTTGTAGCCCATTGAGGTCGTGTGAGATTGAGCTTGGTTTGATAACTTTCGATACCGAGTTGTAGATCCGTTACCCTTTGTCTAATAACCAGAGCCCTGATCCACATAATCACCACAGCAGCTAGTGTCTTCTTGTCAAATGGTGGAAGATGATGTAACATACCCTGAAGATGCAAGAGGTAGAGATCTTCAAAGTCACTGGAATGTAAGTGTTTGAAGTCACCTTCGGAGATCACATATTCCTTGAGGTAGAGATCTTCAAAGTCACTGGGATGTAAGTGTTGAAAAAGAACTCTGTTTGGATTGTGATGTTACCCGGTGTACCTCCCAGAGGAAGTGGCTTGCTGACATCGTAATTAATGAGTACATCGTCGACCTGATCTGTAAGCATCTTGTGACATTCTTCCATTTGAAACTGGAGCTGGTTAATATCAGAGTAAAAGGCTTTGACAATCTTAAAAGCAGGGCCTTCCAGATCCTTAGAAGTTAACTTGGAGAGACCTTGCTTATCACAGTACCACTTGATGAATGAACTCATGTCACCAGTTGCTGCCAGTAGAGAATGCTTTGGAGGAGGTGTATAGGAGGCCAAAAGTGTATTAGCCTAGTTCTTTTCAGGTTCATGCAAATTAGCAGCGTCAATGGACCAATCTGGTTCAGGTGAGGTAGGTCTTTCTTCTGCTTGTGTGTGTTTCCACCAAGTTTGCTTCTCCTCTTCAGTAATGGCAACAACAAGGGTTGACACACTTCCATCATTAACGAACGCTTTCTACCATTGGTCTCTTTTGGGAGCAGGAGTGCCCGTTGTGTCATCATCGTTGTCAGAGGACAAGTCTGGATTGTTCATGTTGAAGTCATCATTCATGGCTAGATCAGCAGGGCTATGTGAAACCGCAGGCTTGTGTCTGATTTCCGTAGTTGTCCAAGCTGCATAGGTAGAGTGTTCAGCAGACTTGGATGAACTTGGACCGGATGTTCGTGTATATTGATCCTGTTGAGAAGATGGTGTGGGAGTGTGAGATGACAGCTGTATCTTTTAAGAACTTGATGCTCCAGAGGACCCTGGAGCTCCTGATGAGCCTGAAGGTTGTGGAGGAGGAAGTGGTTGGGGTGGTGAACCTGAAGGTGGACGTGGAATGCTTCGTCTCCTTTTCTTCCTCCTTTTCTCTTCGGCTATCTCAATTGCTTGCAGTTCAGCATCCTCTAGCTACATAGACTTGTCTAGTGCTTCATAGAGTTGTTTGTGAATATCATGACTAGTGCGCTGATTGGTCTCAAACATTCGTTGACTTAGAATGTCCTTCATGTCAAGAATTGATAGATCCCGAAAGCGAGCTTTGAGTGGTGCTTCCATGGCGTGTTTTACAGCTTCAGATACTTGTGCATCAATGGCGTCTTGTACTTGAGCGTAGATGTTGAGATTCTCCAGCTTGGCAAATCTAGACTCATGTTGTGTAATTACTTGATGTAGTTCAAGCTTTTGGATATCTCGTAGAACGTTTTTGTGCTCTTCGAGTTTCTTATTGATGTCTTGATGAACAAGTTCAACATCTGTTCTATGAGTCTCAAGGCTTACAACCCTTTATACAAGGCATTCAAGTGTGACAGGAGGTGTTGGAGTTCTGGTAGTCGTAGTGGTTGTTGCCATTGTTGTAGCAGCTGTTATGGGTATTGCTATTGTTGTAGCGACTGTAGGAGTAAGAATGGCCTAAGATGGTATTGCAGACGTGTCTTGCTCTATAGTGACAGTCAGCATAGATTCAATTTCCTTTTCATCACCTGTCTTATCAGCTTCAAGATCATTAGGCCTTTCATCAGCAAATAACTCTCCGAAAGGAACATCAGCATCCAACTATTTGTACGAGTGAAGAGTCCCTATAGAATTCAGGTTCCAATAACACTTTCTGATCATCCGCCTTTAGCTTCAGATTCTCTTGAACCTCCGGGTAGGAAGTTGCAATGAATTCATCATCTAAGGTAGTATGAGGTTCAACAGTGTGTTCCCTGTCATGAGACTCAGACTCTTTTTTAACATTAGTAGTGTCTGGGATTGTGAGCTCATCTTTAGGACAATCCTTGTCAGATTCAGTGTCACTGAAGACCAAATCAGGCTCGTGACTTTGTGATTGATCCTCTGTGACATCCGGATGTTCATATACTGGTTTAGTAGTATTGGGAGACCTTTTATTGAAAATGTACTGAGGTTCTTTGGATTTTGATGTTGGTGTTGAGATGTGCAGCAGAGTCGCGGCAGCGAGTTCTTCAGTAACAACATTTTTTCCTTTCCCTTCGTCATGAGGTAAAGTCTTCATTCTTCCTGTCTTGGGCTCTTTGATGCTTATGCCTGACAGTGGTTGACTTGATCGTATTCCTGCATCTTTCAGGCTTTCTTGCATGGCTATCTGAATGTTTTCGGCCTCTTGTGGTGATATTAACTCTGACATGGTAGTATCTTCCTCCTCAGGTTGTGCCTTTTTGGAACCACGTTTTTCCCTACATCGCCCTTTTTGGGCTTCTTGGTGCGATGTTGAGCCTCTCCTTTGTTAGACGTTTCTTTTCATTTTTTAGACTTCCTTTGCTTGGTAGTTTTGGAAGTTGGTGATTCTGCAGCAGTATGTTGTTCATCGGCTAAGTGTTTATGATATTTTGCAACCTTCTCCAAGTATGTTTGAAAGTATGGAGCTTCTCGGATACTGCTGGATATAAGAGACTCTGGAACATCCATTCCGAAAATTTCTTGATCGGTTCCTTTAGCAATGAATTTGAGGTTGCCAAGATTGTTCTCATCAAAGGCCAAGTGAAGAGGTGATCCGTTTCTTGGATGAAGATTGTGTACTTGTTGAAGATAGTGGATAATCGTCTTAGTGAATATGATGCTTGGAATTAATAACTTGATGCGCGTCTTTTTGCTTGGTGGTTGAACTGACAGTTTCATTTTGTCCTCAAGGAATGAGTTAATAGAAAACGCAAACTCCTCCCAGATTCTTTCAGCAAAGTCAATGTTTCTCCCTTTCACAATCCCCTACAAAATCTGTAGTACTGGGGCTCGCGGTCTCTCATACCCTGATGTTTTACCCGTAAGACACATGTTGGTGAGAGTGAGGAGTACTTTCCAGGGTTGAAACATTTCATTTGTGGCGATGGAAGATATGGTGGTGACTTCTTTTGGGTACCCCAAATCATTAACTAGCTTAAGGAGAGTTTTAGGGTTTGGTGGGGAAGTAAATGGGTTGTCCGCTCTGCTTGGTGTGATTTGAAGCGCATTCCTGAGTGTCTCTTTGGTGATTTCTACCCATTGTTCATCCAGTTGACATCGGTAAGAGGCATTGTCTTTATCATAGGACATGGTGTTCCAGAATTGTTGAATATAGATGGACGGAATAGATGATGAAACGGTGAAAGCCCTGAAGAATGTGGTATTCCGCAATATATCAACAGCAATCTTGTGAGTCGGGTTGGACTGAGTCTTATCTGCATCAATGTAGCAATTGCTCTTTCCCACGGTGAGCCATTCACTAAATGGGAGTATCTCATCATCAGTCCGTGTAGGTGGTGGTGACTCAGGGTCTTGAGCAACAGAAGTGGCAATGTTGGTGTCTGCTATTGAATATGCACAACCATAAACACATAACAGGATGGGCATATATGTGATGTTAGATGGTGGTGAGAGCCCAAGGTTAGTGCAGGATAAAGAATCATAACAGTGTACACAACATGCAGCACCACATCCAAATAAACCATGATACACATTAGTAAAGCAACAAGTCACGGGTAGCAAGAAACACACTCAGATCAAGAAGCCGAAACCGATAGAAAAGCAATACCTAATATAGTAGAATCATGCAAATAGATAAAGACAGAATAAACATTCGGCTGTCATGAAGATAGAGCAACAAGCATACAGCAATGGAGTGAACCATACTAAACCAAGTAGAGAGAGAAACTTGCTAACAAGAGAAAAATCAACAAGCTACCAATAATCTACACCAACTCGCTATAGATCGCAACCAACACTCTACTTAGTTAAAAGAGCAACCCGCAGATGTATGTTATGAGCAACTCGCTGATCATGATTGTGACAACCAGCTAAACAAGTTACAGACCAACTCACTATTTTGAATTTTGGTGGCAACTCATTACTTGGAGTAAAAGTGACAACTCGCTAATGTAAGCATCACGCTAACAGAGCAACTCGCTAACCATGATTGTGACAACCAGCTAAACAGGTTACAGACCAACTCGCTATCGTGAATTTTGGTGGCAACTCGCTACCTGGATTAAAAGTGACAACTCGCTAATGTAAGCATCACGCTAACTGAGCAACTCGCTAACATGTATCATCGTACAACTCGCAACCAAGAGCAAACAATGGCAACTCGCTACCAAGCACTAAAGCCACCCGCTACTAAGAATTATTATAGACAACCCGCTATAAAGAACACTTTAGGCAACGTGCTGCTTAGAGCAAAGTATCCCCAATACCTAATCCATTAGAATCCTTACACCACAATAAACTAATCACGAGATACCCAACAATAACTTAAGCAAACAATTAAATGCAAAACCACACACCATTCGATCAAGCAAAAAAAAAGTTACCTAAGTCACACTAGGGGTGAGATAATAGAGAGTAATGCTATAGGGATTACAACATAGCAGTGGCTAGAGCAATAACTAACAATCACAGCACACAAACGAGTACTAATCGTTCAATAGTAATGAGATAGGGCCATGACCAAGGTGAAATTCATGGGAAAGTTAGTATCGTATCACCCTGGATAAAGGAATCATAGTGAAAAACATATCAAGCACACGAGATTACATACCTAAGTGATTAAGATGATTACTAGCGAGAGGAAGAAAGCAGCGAGAAGGGGAGGAGTTTTTGACAAAAATGAGGCAATTGTACAACCAGCTACTATCTATCCTATCCCTAAAGAGTAACTATTGAGAAGAGGCAGAAATGGCCCCTCGACTTAATAGACCTTTTTGCAACTCGCTACTATAAAAACCTAACACTAAAGTAACTATTGATATGCACACAAATGATCCCTCGACTTAGTGGTAAACATAATTAGGCATAACACAATTGATGCGTGGGAATCGCACCTTGCTTTACCTCTCGAGGGATCTCGCGAGGTTTACAACCCCCACCAGGCAGTGTACCTGATCGTTGTAGTATAGTATAGTGACAAGTACCGGGGGATTGATCGTTCAGCTTAGGAATAGTGTCGCTAGGATTAGAAAACCTAATTAAAAGTTCTAGAGATGAAAGATGATTATTTTTGTATTTTTATATTTTATGAAAGCAATTAAAATCTCGGGTTTTGAAAGAGTGGGCGGAATTAGTTGCTAATCAACTAACCCAAAAACTACTTTGTAACTAATTAAACTAATGAAAATAAAATTAAACTAATATTAAACTAAGGTTGTGAGCAGTAATTGGAGAAATTGTGTTTACTTAGACTTCATTACTCCCTAGATATCTTTTACATGTCAATTACTTGTTACACTTGTATGAATGACGGGTTGTATTCCTTAATACCATTCGTGGAGTGGCATACATAACTCCCCAACTCTATGAGCTCTTATCTCCTCCTACACCATGACCCAGCACAACTATAGGGATTGTAAACAGTGGCTCATGCATTAAATACAACCAATAAAGACCTAGTACGCCTCGGTTCATGTTTCTTAAGACGTTCAAGCATGTTACCATTTGGAGATCTGCCAGTTTTCTTAAGCCTAACATATAAAATCATTCATTCAAAACAAGAATAGACAAGTAATCAACACATAATCAACATCTAGGTTTCATTAGATCTAAGCAAACACAAGAGAGATCTAGCCTAGCATAGTAGAATTAAGATAAGAACAAAAGATAAACAACCAACACATAGACATATTGATTGAATTAAGAGTATACTTATCTCAATTACAATGCAAGGTCTCAAGGGTTTGGAACCCTTGAAAAACCTGTAAAAGAGGCACCAAAATCGTCTTTAGGGTTTCACCAAAACTTCTCCTCCTTCTATGAAAAAACTAGAAAAATATATATAGAAAAATCGTCCTGACGGCGTCAAGAGTAAAATCTGACGCCGTCAACTCGCCGCCATACACTTCCTCGGACGCCCTAGATCCAATCGTGATGGCCTATGTGACGCCGTCACCACCTTCGGTAAATTAATCTTGGCCACTTTGACGCCGTCATAACTCCATCTGACGCCGTCACCTGCTACGGTAAATTATTCTTCATGTCTGACGCCGTCAAGAGCAAACCCTTGACGCCGTCACCTTGTATTTCCAGCTTGGATTTTTGGTACTTTGTCGTTTTCTTCACTTTATGCTCCAAAAACGTCCAAAATAGCCTCTTTTCCAGAATTCACTCTCCAAACACCTAAAATCACAAAAGGAACGATTTAGGGCAATATTTGATCAAATAAATTCGGATTCGGGCTTAAATGACCCCCTAAAAACGGATCATTTTTCGCCTCATCATATACCCTTACACTTGAGATTTGCTTATCCTCAAGCAAATGAGCTTTTATTCTACTCAAAAGACAAGTTAGGGGTCATTTAACACTAATATAAAAGTAATTACAACAAATAATCGTTCCACTAAAGACCAATAGACAAGCACGGAGGTCATACACAAGCACCTCACAAATAGTGTTTGGATACTCACATCTCTCGGGTGTAATAAAGTAATATATCATTATGGAAATGGAAGATATCTCTCACTACCTGTCATAGCAAAATAGATTACCATAGGCTTGGGAAAGGATCAAACCTCCACCACATGGCGTAAGCACCTAGGATAAACTATCAAAGAGGTCTTTTTAAAGGGTTATATCGTTAGGTGTAGGGATATGAATTACACGGTTTTGTTGGATAAAGGGAATTTTACTGGTGGCGAGTTAACAATCTTAGTAAATTACATGTACAAGATGGCGTTGCTAAGCCAAGACTAGACTCGACTTAAGCTAATAAATGAAAAATAACAAAAAACATAAAATAAACATAGAATGAAACGGGATGGTAGTCCGTATGTTTTTTCTCTTCTTCTTTTCTCTCTCTTTTTTTTTTTTTTTTTTTTTTTCTTTATCTTTTTTTTTTTTTTTTTTTTTTTTTTCTTTTTCTTTTTTTTTTTTTTTTTTTTTTTTTTTTTTCATACACTCTTACCCTACCATCCAAAATAATACATCATAGGGGTTTGAGCATTCCCCTTACACTTGAATCTTTACATACTTTACATTTAACTATTCTAATGACTCGAATTAAGAAAATCAAAACACTTGGAGCACTTTTAAAATTAACGTACATATGGGGGTAATAATATTATGTTCTTCCCCATTACTCCATAAAATAAGTACTTACCCATGAGTCCCAATCGTCCCAAAACAATATGTACAAGGATATGACTCGACTTAGCAACCATGTAATCAATTAGAAAGTTAACTTAGGGTTTAACAAATAACAATAATGCACTAAAAATGAGCGCATACACGGAAGGCTAAGGCGATTTGGGTGTACATTTAAGTGGGGTGTAACAAATTCTTCCTTTAAGTAGAATGCTTAAAGTTAGAAACGAAAAGATAGGCTCGGAGGGGTGTACTAGGGGTATCGTGTACTAAAAATGAGTACAACGCTAAGGGTGTGGGAAAAATTAGTTGACTTAACTAGCCAAGTAATATGACTTAAATGGTCAAGTAATTATAATACGGGTTTAACACAAGGGTGATCCTAATGCCTCTTATCATGTAGTAAATCCTACCACAAGAATGTAGTCTCACTAGCGGTCTCGGGATGCATCACTAACGCAAGTTCTAGAATCTAAATGCTACCGGTACACTCATAAGCACTAATAATGAATGCTTTTCCTATCAAATCTAAAGGCGAACCTCACATTTTTGGGTGGAAAATTTTTCTGAATATACGGTTATGTGCTAGTCATACAATCTCCTATCCATGAGACGCTTGCTATGGCTAAAGTTTCACTCCTAAATGTTGTAAAAAATTTTAAATTTGGCGCTAAAATTACACTAACAAGTATTTCTCATAGTTTTATTACTCATCTACTATCAAACAAAACAAACTCAAGCGAAAGTGCATATGTAAGGTATCATCTTTTTACCCTCCCCTTACACTTAAGATGAACATTGTCCCCAATGTTCAAGTAAAGAATGTAAAAGTTAAAAAGTAAAGAGAATGAAATCAAATACTCCCCTGATTCGCTCGGTATGGATTTTAGGTTGGCCAGGTTAAATCTTCTTCCAAGAAAACGAACAATCAAAGCTTCCCTTCCAGAATATAAATCATCTTCTTGTCACAAATAACCTGTAAATCCTGACAAAAGTAGACAAGGCAACCTCGCGTAAAATCGGCGGCATCCTATATAAGTTACTAAATCCTAGAAAACAAAATAAGATATAATGCTTGTGGAATGAAGTTTTCAGATTTCCTGGAGATTATAAAACTTAATAATTCACAAAAACCATAAGACTCCGTTAGAAAAACAAAACTGGTAAAATTTCCAGATTTTTGACTCCTGACGCCGTCAAGAGCAATGCCCTGACGCCGTCAGAATGGACCTGCAGAAATCTTTATGTTAAGTTTCCGGAAAATTTCTGGAAAAACTTTGTCCTACTTCCTGGAAAATCCTGCAAAACTTCATTATGACTCAATACAAGCATTTGACTCTAACAAATACGAATATACATGTTCATTAAATATTGTGGATAATCATGATCGGTTTGTTTCTTAAAAACATATTTGGGGTTTCCCCTTACACTTATCTTTTGCAAAAATACCTTTAGGTTGAAGTTAAGACTAGTCTAAACAACATAATAAAGTATTTCACATTTTAATTGAGAAACATGATCAACCGATAATAAAAACAAAACATGCATACGGAAGCAAATAACAATCAAACAATTAAAATCACACAAAACATGGGTTGCCTCCCAAGAAGCGCTTTTCTTTATTTACGAGTCTTGTAGCTAGACTCAAAGTCGTGGGTTACTACGTGATCTCATCATTGGTTCCACTCTCTAGGTCGTCTTCTAAACCAGTTTTGTATTCCGGACCTAGTTGCAAGCATTCTTTGTAGAAACCAAGCATCCTATTTCTAACATACTCTACTCCTCTACGTCTATCTTCATCATTCCTATAATAAGCCACTTGCTTACGTTCCTTTTCGAAATTAGAGAGAAGGCGGTATTGCTCAATCTTGTAGGGCATTTGATAAGCAACCTCATCATTCTCTTCCTTGAATCTAACTATCCCTAACGTTGGATCATAACTCATCCTAGTGGCCTCAACAAATGGTTTCCCAAATATTATTTGACTTAGGCAAGAATCTATCACCGGACGCGTGTCTTCCACTATCATGAAATCAATCTCATAGGTGAGGTTCCCTATAATCACATGTACTCCCTTAACTCTTCCTGCAAAATTACTTATCCAACTTTTACCGGGCATTATCCTAAAATTGAGTTGCTTCTTCATCACCCAATTGTAATAAGTCCTAGACATGATGTTCACGGGGGATCTAGGGTCTATGTAAGCTTTCCATACATGCATGTGCCCGATATTGCATGGGATGTTAATGTTAGAGGGGTCTCCCATTTTGATCAGGGGATCGCCAAAGATATATGTTGTCTCGGGACTATCGAATAAATACTTATGGTATTCCCGTTCTTCCTTGGTTGGCAACTTATCAAAATATTCCTCTATAGGTTCTACCTCCTCTAATTCCTCATCCTTATTAACCTCAACTTCCCTACTCTCATCCTCACTATTGGCTTCTACTCTAACTTCATCTTTGTCACTCTCCTCTATCTCCCTATCTATCGGCTTAATGGTGACAACATTGACAAAGTGGACATGTTTGGATGATGAGGGGTCCTTAGCTTGGATTCCACTATTGGTGTCCCTAGTGTCCTTCCTAGGTGTGGCTAATGTTTGGTTGTTGAGGGCTTTCAACAAGTTGTCGATCTTGTTGGTCATCTCCGTTTGTTGTTGGTTGAATTCGGTTTCAAACCTAGCTATGCGAGCTTCTTGAGATGCCATAAATTTCGACATCAATCCTTCAAGATTGTTGGTACTACCATAGTTGTTAGAAGGATTGTTGTTGAAGGTACGGTTGGATGGTGGACCATTTGATTGGTAACGATTAGGCGGGTTGGATGAATTGGGTTGATTTTGTTTCCACCTAAGGTTTGGGTGATTTTTCCATGAGGGGTTATATGAATCACCGTATGTGTTTGGCTCGGGCTTGAAAGTGTACCACTTATCTCCCGCTTCGTCGGTACGCGTGGATGCGTAGTCCGCAAAAGCTGTTCCGGGGAGTTCCATACAATCACGAGTGTCATGGGGACCACTACATAATTCGCATGAAGAAGTGATTTTGTTCACTTGGCTTGAATGCTTCGGAGCTTCGTAAGATTTTATGAGAAACTTGACTTGGTCCTCAAGTTCCATGATCCTACGGTCGGGAGTGCTTGAATTATTCGAAGGCAAAGATATTGCCTTGACCGTTTTGTTCAAATCACGGGGATCATTCCAACTTTCGTTGTCATAGAGAGCAAGATCTTCTATGAGTTCCCATGATTGTTCCGCACTAAGATCACGTAGCTTACCACCGGCCGATTGGTCAATGGTTCGCCTCGTGGGGATATCGATATGGTCATAAAAAATTTGGACTTGGAGCCACAAATCTATGCCATGATGAGGGACTTTTTGGAGTAAGTCCTTGAAACGAGTCCATGCTTCATAAAGAGATTCATTTTGACGTTGTTGGAACATCAAGATGTCATTCCTAAGTTTAGTAGTTCTCCCCGGTGGGAAAAATTGAGCAAGGAAACGAGTGGTGAGATCATCCCATGTGGTGATGGATCCCGCGGGTAAACGCTCAAGCCATTGACTAGCTTGATCCCGTAGAGAGAATTGGAATAGGCGTAAACGGGTAGTCTCTCTAGTTTCAACACCTAGGTCTATGGAATCTACGATTTTGAGGAAGTCTTTAAGGTGTTGGTTTGGATCTTCGGAACGAAGTCCATGGAATGCACATCCGCTTTGCACCAACCGGATGGTGTCGGATCGCAAGGGGGTCACATTGGCTCCGGTGAGCTCAATGGTGTTTCGGTAGCCTTGGTGGCTAGGTCGGGAATACTCTCCTAAGGTTCGGGGCCTAAGGGGTTCTAATGGTGGGTTTTGTTGTGGTGGGATGATGGGTTCAAAGATGTTACCACCTTCCATGATGTCGGATGGTAAAGAGTTACGAACAAAAGCACGAAGAAATAAGATAGACTAAAGAAGACCTAAAAATAAAAATAAAAAATCTTACTAGAAAGGAATCTAGCAAGTAGACCTAATAAAAAGAAATTCTAACCTAGACAATAACTATTCCCCAGGCTGCGGTGCCAAAAACTTGATGCGTGGGAATCGCACCTTGCTTTACCTCTCGAGGGATCTCGCGAGGTTTACAACCCCCACCAGGCAGTGTACCTGATCGTTGTAGTATAGTATAGTGACAAGTACCGGGGGATTGATCGTTCAGCTTAGGAATAGTGTCGCTAGGATTAGAAAACCTAATTAAAAGTTCTAGAGATGAAAGATGATTATTTTTGTATTTTTATATTTTATGAAAGCAATTAAAATCTCGGGTTTTGAAAGAGTGGGCGGAATTAGTTGCTAATCAACTAACCCAAAAACTACTTTGTAACTAATTAAACTAATGAAAATAAAATTAAACTAATATTAAACTAAGGTTGTGAGCAGTAATTGGAGAAATTGTGTTTACTTAGACTTCATTACTCCCTAGATATCTTTTACATGTCAATTACTTGTTACACTTGTATGAATGACGGGTTGTATTCCTTAATACCATTCGTGGAGTGGCATACATAACTCCCCAACTCTATGAGCTCTTATCTCCTCCTACACCATGACCTAGCACAACTATAGGGATTGTAAACAGTGGCTCATGCATTAAATACAATCAATAAAGACCTAGTACGCCTCGGTTCATGTTTCTTAAGACGTTCAAGCATGTTACCATTTGGAGATCTGCCAGTTTTCTTAAGCCTAACATATAAAATCATTCATTCAAAACAAGAATAGACAAGTAATCAACACATAATCAACATCTAGGTTTCATTAGATCTAAGCAAACACAAGAGAGATCTAGCCTAGCATAGTAGAATTAAGATAAGAACAAAAGATAAACAACCAACACATAGACATATTGATTGAATTAAGAGTATACTTATCTCAATTACAATGCAAGGTCTCAAGGGTTTGGAACCCTTGAAAAACCTGTAAAAGAGGCACCAAAATCGTCTTTAGGGTTTCACCAAAACTTCTCCTCCTTCTATGAAAAAACTAGAAAACTATATATAGGAAAATCGTCCTGACGGCGTCAAGAGTAAAATCTGACGCCGTCAACTCGCCGCCATACACTTCCTCGGACGCCCTAGATCCAATCGTGACGGCCTATGTGACGCCGTCACCACCTTCGGTAAATTAATCTTGGCCACTTTGACGCCGTCATAACTCCATCTGACGCCGTCACCTGCTACGGTAAATTATTCTTCATGTCTGACGCCGTCAAGAGCAAACCCTTGACGCCGTCACCTTGTATTTCCAGCTTGGATTTTTGGTACTTTGTCGTTTTCTTCACTTTATGCTCCAAAAACGTCCAAAATAGCCTCTTTTCCAGAATTCACTCTCCAAACACCTAAAATCACAAAAGGAACGATTTAGGGCAATATTTGATCAAATAAATTCGGATTCGGGCTTAAATGACCCCCTAAAAATGGATCATTTTTCGCCTCATCAACAATCTTAATCAAATTATCTACCCCACTGGATACAAGATCATGAACAACAACCACACACTATCAAGACATAACACGAATCAATTTTAAGCAGGGCACATCATACCAACAAAAATACACAAGTCATTAATCACATTAACTTAATGCACAGAAGAGCATCACACATAACACTAAGCAAACTAATCATCAGATCAGACAGTCACTCTCCCCCAATCAATGACCTAAGTACTAACATGTATTAGGTAGTTGATTGGAAGAAAAGTATTAGTTAGTGATGCAAGATGAATAGCGAGACACAGTCCACAATATATATGAGGTGCAGACATCAAATGGATACATACGAATATAAAGTAATTCGTTTCCCGGGTGATCATCACTACAGGATTATCCCAAACCAAAGAGCGGGTTGCTATCTTAAGTAATATCAAGCCAAAAAGACATGTTTTACACATCTGTTCGAACTTCATTTAAAGACCCGTGCCATTATTGAATGACATTTCTAGGTCCGTAAATGTTATCGGTGCCAGATGACATGCCAACACAAAAATTGTAACATGTATATATAAAAAATTTGTACATAAGCTTATTTTGTATTGTAAAAGATATGTATAAGGATACTGGGAGAAGAGACACCGATGTTCGTTCTCATCACAATCTCTAAGTTCGAGTCCTGAGATGATGTAATCAGGAGTCATAATGCCAAACCATCACTGTTGATTATCTGGAGTCCCCAATGAGGGAGGTCTAGGAGCTTTCGGTCGCCACTCTCTGAGTTTCTCATAAGATGCCACGCTTGATGTACCTGCATTTGGGTAAGTGTTCCCTGCACTAACATGGAGATCTTGCTTGCATTTGTATGAGTTAGTGGCATTGGGAGTCAAACCTATAGGGATTCCACTGACACCTTCGGGTGTGTATGCAACACATACAAGCATCCATCTACGGTCAACAATTTTGAAAATCCTACCCGTTGGAATCAACCTAAAGCAGGTATTTGGTGGATTATTGGTTTTAAGTCCTATAAAGTTCCGTCTGTTAAGGATCTGGGTAGGATACTTTTGTTTCATGAGGTTGCATTCACTGAAAATTTTTATACCAGTTGGTCTAGGTAGTGAAGTGACAGGTTTTGACAAGACTGGTTTCGCACCAACTTGGGGGGCACACCTTAATTTATAGGATTTTGACCAATTCGTACTAAACACATTAGTTTGTTTGACGACATCAGGTTTCCTAAGAGATGGTAAACATGGTTTCCCTAAGATGGATGGTCTGGCGAACTTAGTATTCACATCTTTTCCACCTAATTTTCTCAATTCATTCCTTAAGGCCTCTATTGCAGAATCTTTCATCTGAAGTTTATTTTTGAGCCCATCATTACTTGTGATTACCGAAGTTGTGAGTTTGGTTGTTTTAGTTCCCTTTACATTGACATGTTCACCTAGGGTTTTACAGTGTAATTTTAAACTCTCATTCTCATTATGCAACATGTTCAATTTATGTTTTAGTTGAGTCATTTCAGGTGTGTCAGCATTAAAATTCGTACAAGCATTGGGCCTATCTTTCAACATAGCGTTCTGTTTTCTCAGTGTGTTGATTGTCGTGTTTTTCTCCTCGATCTGAGCTTTTAAGTCATTTATCAAAAAGTATTCACGGAATTCAGGGAGTTCCAGATTTTTGCATTGTTGGTTAATTTGAAAGTTTTCTTCCATTTGCTACATCATAATTTCAAGAGAAATACAGTGTTTTTCAAGTTGTGAAAATCTCTTTGAAATTTCACAATATACTTCTTTATCAACCACATTATTTGACTTAAGGAATTCATTCGAAGGCGAAGAACTAGATTTCTCATCACATTCAGCATCCTGGTCACTTTCCTCCCATTTATGATTTACATTCGTTGAATTGGAGATGATATTACTAGCATTTCTTTTCAATGAATGTTTGTCATAAGTGGATGTATAGTGACCAGTATGCTGTTGTACTATGGGAATCACATTAATATGATCAGTGGTTTGTACCTCAGTAGATGAGATTTTGTCATGCATGCCCTGTTTCATTGTCATCTTAGTATAGCTCTGTTGTTGTAGGGCCTTCTCCATAATGAAAGCCTTGACATTCTTTAATAGTTGGAGCAAGGTGACTCTGTATAAACCAACTTCTATTCCCGTAAACTTAGTGAAATACTCACTTATCATTTGGCTTTCACGATCATATTCCTCTGTAAATCTTGAATCAAAGAACACATGAAATTGTTTGTAAATCAAGCAGAGAGCAGCCGTGGAGCTTTCTTCACAGAACACATCACTTTCAAGTTGTTGTTGGAGTTGAAAAAGGTATAGTCTCATAGTGATGGTGAACTTCTCAACGTCCTGACCAAATAGAGTTGTGAAAGCACGCTCAAAGCCTCCCAAGAAACCAGGGTGATCAAAGACAGCATCGAGATGTGTATGAAGTGATTGGACACATTCAATGCAGTTGTCCTTGTATTCATTAGGTATGAGTGATTGGTGAGAGATCGTGCAGGTTGTTTCCATAGTGGTAAGTTTCGAATCAGGAGAATTTGTTTGTTACACATAGTCGGAGTACTTATATTCAGCATTGGAGTCGTACAGTTTAAGTACTTCGGATATGAGGAGATCTGAGTCAGTAGACATTGTTTGATTATGGACTGAATAAAGATCAGTTGAGTATTGAAAGCTCACAATCTCGCCACAATATCTTAGTAACTCAAAATCACCTAGTTAGAAATTTGTGAAATGCTAAAATGAACAACTCACTAAGAGTACCAACAGTCTAGAATACCAACTCGTCAATTTGAGCAAGCTACTGAACTCACAACTCGCTAGATTGTCAAGATTACAACTCGCTGGTTAGTAATTTAAGCATCTCACTAGAATGACAATAAGGTCAACTCGCTGGAATGAAAATAGTTCAACTCGCTGGACTATCAAACCACCAACTCGCTAGAAACTTCTGTGCAACTTGCTAGATAATGGGACAAACCTGTCACTATCTAGAGAGAGAAAGAAGAGAATTGGAACCTTTAGTGAGAGAAAATGAAATTCATATGATTTATCATGTGAAAGGTCCAACCCTCTCCCTTGGTGAGAGAGGGGTATTTATATAACAACTTAAACGCCCGCACTCGGGCTGTGGATTAGGTATACAGTGGGTAAAGACCCGTCCTTCCTCCACGATGTTACTTAACTATTACTAACTAATATGATAAATACTATGAACTACATAATGCTAAACTATATACGGGGTGACCGAGTCTTTTATATGAATAAACGTATTCCTAACAGTTCCCATAACGGCCAACTCCCTTTCAATCCATAAATATAATACAACAATAGTGGCGATATCAACCACTTAGTACAAAACTTTACAATGTTGGATTAAAACAAACTTCCAACTTCTTCTTTCTTTTCTTTTCTCATTTTTTTTCAATTTTTTTTCAAACATAAAATAACTGATGGTGTAAAATTTCACCACATTACCATCACAATAATTCTGGATAATTTTTCTTTACTTTTCAGACTTTTAGACTTAACGTAATAGTGAAAGCAGTGAACACACGAAAAACTGACTAAAAATATACAATATGTACTTTCACTCCAGTTGCATTGTGCAATTTCCCGACCTAACCAAAGATAATGAATTTACGCACATGAACACAGGTAACGCAAGGAAACACACTTTGCCTAAGCAACTAACCATGGACTTAAATCTACAGGGTAGGCTAAGGTGTAATGTGTAACGAAAAACATAATAACAAGGTGTATAAAACCTAAAGGAATGGCTCTACGGGTTTTTCTAGGGGTATCTTACTCTAAAAATGAGAGTAAACAAAGGGTTTATACGGGGGTTAACTAACCAGTGTAGTTAGTTAATAATACATGTCATATAAAGGCTTTTTGGGTGTAGTCCTAGAATTTTACCAATTTAGATAAGTCACTCCAATTATAAAAATAATACTCATTATGGTGGTCTCGAATAATATACAAGTCAAGTTCTAAATTTTACAAGTCACCGGCACACTCATAGATTTGTGAATTTTGATAAACTCAAATCACAATTTTAGAAAATAAAGTCTTGTGTGCAGCCATGCAACTTAGATTAAACAGAAACATTCTAAAAAAAATTAAATTTTGATATTTTAAGCGCAAATTAAAGCATATTCTTGAAAAATAAGGACAAGTAAGTGTTCTAATTCTCCATCCCCCCACTTAAGTTAAACAAAGTCCCCGTTGTTTATTGAAATTAAAAACTGGAATTTAAAAAGAATTAGAACTAAAAAAACTCCCCTAATATTTGCTCGGTTTGATCCTCCATTAAGCGTTTGCGAGCAATAATTTCTGTGGATGTTAGGCTTTCAGATTTTCATGATTCTTGTTTCCACATAAAGTGTAGACAATTATAGATACCACCAATTATACACCTGAGTTTAAGAAGATCGATACTTGTACAAAATTCATTAGTGGTTAGAAAAAAAATAATAAAAAAAAACTGTAAATCATCAGGTCAGCCGATGCGCCGCATGTTATGAAAGAAGATGCACTGTATCGAGCCTGGAATTGGTACGGGTCAGAAATGTGGAGGCAACATGATCAAGATCTCTTAATGTTTTAATGATGACAAATAAACCATCGAAACACATAAAATAACAAACGTTATCCAAATTCCCCGGAGCCCATATCTGCTCCTGGCGCGCTGCCCGTGCGTCAACGCGTGGGTGACGCGCCAGGCCACTGTATGGCTCCGGGCGAATTTTCAAAGTCGGCTTTCCCCTTACCCGACAAATGTGGATCTTTCAATACAGGTATGAATATGTTATGTGCTTAATTGAGAACACTCGAAACGAGTTTTGAGACTTGAGAGATCCTACTTTTAAAACAACCATTTACGGGAAAACGCCAACTCATGTTTTCTAACTATCGCCTCTAGCCAAGGCTTTTCTAAACTTAGGGAGTTTATATATTTCACGTGACATCATGTTGAAGCATCCATATGCTCATATCCCATGCTTACGTCTTCTCTAATTACGTAACGGGTTTACCCCCTTATTGGTCAAACTAAGTCAAAGGTCACTTTGCGTAAATGCATCCTTTCCCACTTGGGTTATGCTTTACAATCAAGGCAAAGCACTTAACTTGTTTGAACCAAGGTATTAGTTGAGAACGTCGAGTCGTGGAAAGTCACGAGATATGAAACTATGGATTCTCGACATTGTGTTACTTGAACTTATAAGTAACTTATGATTTTCTCAACTCATAATCTTAATTGTCTAAACCTTTTCTTCTTAATGACAATTAGATTACTTCTTAATCTTCTCTTAATCTCATTTCTACAAAAGACAAATCCAATCATATCCAATCATATCAAAATCAAACATTCTCTTACATAATCTCTTACACTCTTACATATTCCCTTACACACTTTACATCTCAACCATCCATTCCCTTACAACACATCTTAACCCTTCATTTTCAACACATGGGAATTGTTTGAATTCCAAAGGATGCTCCTTTGATCCTAGCCGACAAATGTGGATCTTTCAATACAGGTATGAATATGTTATGTGCTTAATTGAGAACACTCGAAACAAGTTTTGAGACTTGAGAGATCCTACTTTTAAAACAACCATTTACGGGAAAACGCCAACTCATGTTTTCTAACTATCGCCTCTAGCCAAGGCTTTTCTAAACTTAGGGAGTTTATATATTTCACGCGACATCATGTTGAAGCATCCATATGCTCATATCCCATGCTTACGTCTTCTCTAATTACGTAACGGGTTTACCCCCTTATTGGTCAAACTAAGTCAAAGGTCACTTTGCGTAAATGCATCATTTCCCACTTGGGTTATGCTTTACAGTCAAGGCAAAGCACTTAACTTGTTAGAACCAAGGTATTAGTTGAGAATGTTGAGTCGTGGAACGTCACGAGATATGAAACTATGGATTCTCGACATTGTGTTACTTGAACTTATAAGTAACTTATGATTTTCTCAACTCATATACTTAATTGTCTAAACCTTTTCTTCTTAATGACAATTAGATTACTTCTTAATCTTCTCTTAATCTCATTTCTACAAAAGACAAATCCAATCATATCCAATCATATCCAAATCAAACATTCTCTTACATAATCTCTTACACTCTTACATATTCCCTTATACACTTTACATCTCAACCATCCATTCCCTTACAACACATCTTAACCCTTCATTTTCAACACATGGGAATTGTTTGAATTCCAAAGGATGCTCCTTTGATCCTAGCCATTGAATTAAAACTAAACACATCTCAACCATCCATCCAATCTCTTCTTTATACCATCACATGTGTTTAATCCAAGCCATCTATTTCAAATCAAAACCATCTCAACCATTGATTTCCCCTTTCCCACAAGCAAAGCATATTCCTTTAGAATTTCCCTTCTCAATCCAAACCTAGGCTCCCTTTGATCCTAGCCATCCATTTCAAATCATCACGTCTCAACCATCCATATTCAACACATGCCAAATAATTTGAAAACCAAAGGAGGCTCCCTTTGATCTCCACCATCCAATTCAAACCATCTCATCTCAACCCTCCATCTCATTCTTCCCCCCAAGAATTGGAATATACCTTGCCATATTCTTTCTCTCTTTTCTATGCCATGTGAGGAATAACACTTCTACCCCTTCCAAATTACCCTATCTATACTTTATACCCTTGGTAATTTGGTTTTCTTATAAACACTTCACAAAACATTTTCTAATTGGCTATTTAATTTGGTAAACCTTAGAATGATTAATGTTAAGGTTTAGTGTGAAGTACAATTGGGGTTTTAGCAAGGATAGGTATTTATAAGATCCAAACACCCAATACTTGGGAAACGTTTACAGAAGCCTGGCACGCTGCCCGCACGCTGAAGCGCAGGTGACGCGCCGACCTCGTTAAAATTTCCCAAGTTTGGGTTCTTGGACTATAAATAGCACCCTTGCCTCTTGTATTCCTCACCCCTTGCCATTATTCTTTCTCTCTATATTCTTTCTCTCTAAACACTCTCAAATCTCTCTATCTCTAATCTTGTGTTCTTGAATTTCATATTAACATCTTTGAAAGAACACATCTACTTGCAAGGGAAGAATCACAAGAACCTAACCCACTCTTGTGATTGTGTCGAGGGTCTTCTTATCTATACCCTTTCTACTAGAATCGAGTCTCTAAGTTAGGTTAGGGCTTGATTGAACAAACACTTATTCATTTAATTTGTTTGTAAGGGAATTCTTGTGTCTTGGTGACCAAGCCTAGATCATTGGGGATCTAGTTGCGGTTTGATACTTCCGGTGGGAAGTCTTGGTAGTGGTCTTGGTGACCCTTTGGTGAAGTCGAGTCGCGAGATTCTTTTGGGTGGTTTCCGAGGGCGGAATACCGTTGGGGAGTAACTCCTTCTTTGTGAGCGTCGATATTGGTGAATATCGGTGGAGTGAATTGTAACGGTTTGTAGTCCACCGATAGTATTATACTAGTGAATAGTATCGGAGTCGCGGATTCGAAATTGGACGTACGGATGGTATAAACCCCCCCATCCCGAACTAGTATATATCATTGTGTTCTTACTTGCTTTATATACTTTGGTTGTGGTAGTGGTTGTTGGATTATTGTACAACCACTTGGTGTTTTCTTTGGCTTAAAGTTTTTAAACATCTAAAAAGCCGAAGAAACCGTATTCACCCCCCTCTACGGTTCTACAATTGGTATCAGAGTGGTATACTCAAGTTTTTGTGCATTAAAGCCTTTCCGAGAAGTCGTTTTAAGTCAAAAACTTCTTTCCCAAAAATCTAAAACCCTAACTAAGATTTTTGGTAAAGTAGAGTATAGATCCATGGCTCAAGAGAACTATAGAGAGGGGCGTTCAATGGAAAGACCGGCTTTGTTTGAATACGGAGGATTCTGTTTTTGGAAAATCCTATTTGAGACCTATGTTAGGTCTAAGGATTATGACTTATGGTATATCTTCCAAAATGGTGATTTTGATGATAAAGAAAAGAGGATGGCCGACAAGAATGTTCAAGCCAAAATGATGATATATGATGCCCTACCTCAAAAGGAGCTTGAAAGGGTGTGCATGTGCAAGACCGCAAAAGAGATTTGGGACTTACTCCTTTTTGTTCATCATGATACTACACAAGTCAAAGTCAACAAGATAGACTCTCTCATTCGACAATATGAAGAGTTCTCTATCACAGATGATGAAACTATTGATAGCGGTTTAACGAGATTCAATGCTATTACTACAAGCTTGAACTCGTTAGATCCAAGCTATTATAGCAAAAATCATATTGAAAATTTTGTTCATGGTCTTTCCAAAAATTGGCAACTTGAAGAAGCGAAGGTTGAAGAAACAAGAAGTTTGGGACAATTATCTTTAGAAAAGATAATTGATGATCTTAATGAATATGAAGCATTTCTAGATAATATTAGAGTCATCACCAAGGAAGAGGCCGATTTACTAGATCTTGAAGATGAAGTTACTACAAGCCTAACTAGTGATCAAGATGCCTCTCTTGATAAAGACGAAGGTATAGAAGATGAAGAAGTCATTACGTCAACAATGTAACCTAGATGTTATGATGAACAAGATGATTATAAAGATCAAGAAATTGCACTCGTTGGAATAACTTGGAGTGATAATGAGGATGGAAATCTCTCGCGTAAAGAAATCACTTGTCTCAAGACACTTGAAGCCCTTGAGGTATTATCTAACTCTTCTCCGTCTAATAATGATTTAGATATTCATAGATTGCAAAAAGAAAATGAAGAACTAATCAAACTTAATGAACACATATTAAGAGATATTGAAAATCATGCAACAGATAAACATAAGCTCAATAAAGAGATTAGCAAACTTGAACATAAATTGATACTACTTAAATTTGAGAAAAGTGGTATTGACTTAAACAAAATGTTACATGAGCAAAAACCCCTTCATGACAAGGGAGGTCTTGGTTTTTCTGAAAATGATAAAAATACATCTACAAGTCAAGACAAACCTATTGTATTTATAAAAGAAGGTCGTAAACCAAAAGTTACCGACTCTGACGAACTGACTGACGTGTCAACGCGCGATCAACGTGCCAGAAGTCTGAGTAACAATGGTTCATCTTTAAATGCTTTCGCTAAACCTTACTTTCCTCAAACTTCTTGTGTAATCACCCATAACAATACTCTTCATGACTTTGTAGAACTCACCAATGATGAGCATGGTAGCAATCTAAACTCTAAGTTTTGTAGTACACGTAATCTTAATGATGATGATTTTAGTATTATGTTTACCAATGTAGATTGCACTATTGGTAAAAATGGTAACATACTAGCTAAAGGTCATAGGCAAAACAATTTGTACACATTTGAATCATAGATTATTTGTAACAATATATGCTCTTCAAAAATGGTAAATAACCCAACGCCTCGGCTTAGGAAGTTAGGTCTTGTCCTAGTAAGCAATTTACCATTGTTGAAGTTTTGAAAGGCATTATTGTAATACATGTCTTGGGAATCAAGGACAAACTAATAATAGGAATAAAAGGGAGTGACATCTAATATGGTTTTAGAGTTGATTCATTTGGATTTGTATGGTCCATCTTCGATCCAAAGTTATGGAGAAAACTTCTACACTTTAATGCTTATAGATGATTATTCAAATTACACTTGGATATTATTCTTAGAAAACTAGGATGGAGTCTTGAACAAATTCAACATTTTAAGAAAGAAACTTGAAAACCTACTTGATTGATCAATTGTCTCAACTAAAACAAATCATAGTAGTGAATTTGATAAAATGCAATTTGGAACCTTTTGTGAACAACATGGAATATCTTATAACTTATCGGGCCCGTTCACTTCTCAATCGCTCAAGATTGTTGAAAGAACACATCGTAAATTAAAAAAGATGAGTCGTGCAATACTTGACGAGCAATCCATCCCACAAAAGTTTTGGTGTCATGCCTTAGATACCGCATGTTATATCGTTCATAGAGTTCATATAAGAAAGGTCATCCTATACAACAAGTCTTTGGTGACTTGAATAAAAGGACACTTAGGTCACAAAATAAACAAGTCTAAGTTTTGGCATGACATTTTTCAAAAATCCAAGTTGTTTTTGGGATAGGTTTGGCTGTTCATGGATAATATGCATCTTAGGGGAACAATCTTTAGATGCTACTAGAGCTTATGTGTTTATATGACTTGGTCTTATGTGAAGGCATGGAAGGTAGATCAAATTAATGACTTCCAAGAGGAAAGATATGTATCAATTCATTATTCAAACAATGATTGACAATATCCTTGATTCTACATGTCTATACTATGTGATGGGGCAAGAAAACTTGACACAAAAGGTCTTGTTACATCGTAATAAGATTGAGAGTTTATTGTGTTAGGATACCAAGATTAGATAAAATCATTGGATCACAACTCACACTTGTGTTGAAGATTTTATATCTAATTCTACTTGCTCAATTTATGTGTAATATGCTTGCCATGTGTTTAGGGTATAATAGAAAAGAAAAGAAAAGATATTATGCAAACACACAAACTACTAACATAGTTGAAGAGAATTTCCCGAACTTGAATTCGGTGTGGTATTGTGTAACAAACTAAAGTATCCAATGTATAGACCAAATAAACTAAGCATCTCACTCAAGATTTTGGAAACCTATAATGTTGTTGCAAACAACATATAAGGATTATTTTGGTCGACATACTACACATCAAACTATAAACCGGAGATATCTATCATTGTACAATGACTCTCTTTACAATGTGTGTGGTTTATAGGATCTAGCTTGTGTAACCAAATATAATACAATTATCATATCTGCACAAAACAACCACACTCTCAAAATGATGCTTGCACTTGATTCATGTTTTGAGTATTGTTGGTTCAAAATTGCGCTCAACAAAGTCATATTCAAAGGACTTGATGATACTTGATCTTCACTCATCAACTATGATAAATTCATGGATATCTTTTGTAAAGAATGCATGCAACTACCATAGGATCTAACAGGAGCATTCAAACCCAACCTAACTCATAACCAACTCAATCCTAATCACTCATGTCATACAAGAATAATTATCTTCCCTATACACCACTTTCTTTCAACTCATCTTGTACTAGGAATCTTAGTACTAAGAATGATTATCCTTTGGACTATAGATCTTCCTTAAACATACCTAATTCATACTAATTGGCTATAAAAGGAGTGTCTTTGTATCATATGTCTTCATCACAACCTTCTTCTTTCTTAAATACACTTATCTTCTCTTCAAAAAATAGCAACTAAGTTTTTCATGAAACATGTTGACGAGTCAAACGAAACTAATGTGTATGAACCGTTTGAGTACCGTGAATTTCGTGAAGGTCGTGTATGCGACAAAAATTTCATGTGTGCCACCGATATGAGAAAACCATTCATCCAAGCTAATGCCTTCTCTTTAGTTCGTGACCTCCCCATCGAAATTTATCCTAGGCATCTTCAAGAATTTTATGCTAGGTTATATCTAGATCAACCTTCTCTTACTCTCAATTTTTAAATGTATGGGCATGGGTATGCATGGAGCTTAAAGAAGTTGGGAAAGGTTTTGAATGTGTGTTCTAAAGGGAACTTATTCTATACAAGGTCCACCAAGACGGAGGTTTTCATGAATATAAGGCACTATCATCCGAGCACTTATGCTCTAGTGGCCCCAATTCATGCCGTCATCATTCAAAATACCATTCTACAACCCGGCTACCATTGTGATAAGGCTCCGTTCAAACATTGGAACAAATATCAACTTCATGTTAAATTGATGCCTTGGGTGGAGGTCTTGTTGAAGAATGTGTTTATGGAGGTGGAACCTCAAGAGAAGATACCCATCATTGTTGGGTACATGCTCTATTGTATTATGACCGAGACTCCATTCAACTTTGCTTACTTTATAGCAAAACGAACGGAAGCTTTGTACTACAATAAGGAGCCACTTCCATATGCTAGACTCTTGTCACACATCTTTGACCACATTAAGAGCAAGTACCCAAATGATCATTTTAGAATGATTGAAGTTGATGATGTGACCCCAATGGAGGAATCTTTCACAATGGACTCTCTTGAGTTTTGAGATCTATTCATAAGATGTTGTAGTTTTTCCTAGGAGTTCTAGGATGTTTTAAGTGTTGTTGCTTAGTTGGTTGTATGACCCATGTCTCTTCTTTGAAATAAAATGCTTGTGCTATGCTATAATAATACTCATATGAATATATACATATATAGTATTGCTCTTGCTCATCATTCGGTCTATAAAAGTCATAAAGGGATAATCTTTATAAAATATAATTAAAGTGGATAAACACATACACATATATATATTATTATGTGAACTAACCCATGTTGCAAGTATCCAAATGGTAACCTAACCCATTTTGGAACTTTCACATGTGAGGGTTTCTTGTTTGTTGCATGTTGTGATTTCTATGTGTAGCTAGGCCACCGCAAAGGTGAAGCTCTTGACCCATGGATCCCCGCCTTGAAACAAGGGGGAGCAACGATCTAGGGAGAGCTATATTTAAGGGGGAGCACATTCGGGTGCACATACAAGCTAGCTCATTTATCCCACAGGCACAAGTTCGACACCTGGCTTTGTTGGTAGTCCCACCTTTTTGATCCAACAAAAGGGGGAGAAAGAAAGCAAGAGCGTGAAGACCATTCAAGAATTGTTAAAGGCTATATTCAAAAATTGTTAACGGCTTCACCAAATTACAAGGCAAATGTCAAGATGCAAGCTACACCAAAGGCGCGTTTTGTCTTCGCTAAGTTTTGTAATTTTATTTGCTTTCGCCTTTTATTTGTCATTATCAAAAAGGGGGAGATTGTTGAGGCGACATGATCAAGATCTCTTCATGTTTTAATGATGACAAATAAACCATCGAAACACATAAAATAACAAACGTTAGCTCAAAATTGCCGGAGCCCATATCTGCTCCTAGCGCGCTGCCAGCACGTCAACGCGCTGGTGACGCGCCAGGACACTGTATTGTTTCGGGTGAATTTTGAAAGTCGGCTTTCCCCTTACCCGAGAAATGTGGATCTTTCAATACAGGTATGAATATGTTATGTGCTTAATTGAGAACACTCGAAACGAGTTTTGAGACTTGAGAGATCCTACTTTTAAAACACCTATTTACGGGAAAACGCCAACTCATGTTTTCTAACTATCGCCTCTAGCCAAGGCTTTTCTAAACTTAGGGAGTTTATATATTTCACATGACATCATGTTGAAGCATCCATATGCTCATATCCCGTGCTTACGTCTTCTCTAATTACGTAACGGGTTTACTCCCTTATTGGTCAAACTAAGTCAAAGGTCACTTTGCGTAAATGCATCCTTTCCCACTTGGGTTATGCTTTACAATCAAGGCAAAGCACTTAACTTGTTTGAACCAAGGTATTAGTTGAGAACGTCGAGTCGTGGAAAGTCACGAGATATGAAACTATGGATTCTCGACATTGTGTTACATGAACTTATAAGTAACTTATGATTTTCTCAACTCATAATCTTAATTGTCTAAACCTTTTCTTCTTAATGACAATTAGATTACTTCTTAATCTTCTCTTAATCTCATCTCTACAAAAGACAAATCCAATCATATCCAAATCAAACATTCTCTTACACAATCTCTTACACTCTTACATATTCTCTTACACACTTTACATCTCAACCATCCATTCCTTTACAACACATCTTAACCCTTCATTTTCAACACATGGGAATTGTTTGAATTCCAAAGGATGCTCCTTTGATCCTAGCCATTGAATTAAAACTAAACACATCTCAACCATCCATCCAATCTCTTCTTTATACCATCACATGTGTTTAATCCAAGCCATCCATTTCAAATCATCACATCTCAACCATCCATATTCAACACATGCCAAATAATTTGAAAACCAAAGGAGGCTCCCTTTGATCTCCACCATCTAATTCAAACCATCACATCTCAACCCTCCATCTCATTCTTCCTCCCAAGCATGGGAATATACCTTGGCATATTCTTTCTCTATTTTCTATGCCATGTGAGGAATAACACTTCTACCCTTTCCAAATTACCCTATCTACACTTTATACCCTTGGTAATTTGGTTTTCTTATAAACACTCCACAAAACATTTTCTAATTGGCTATTTGAGTTGGTAAACCTTAGAATAATTAATGTTAAGGTTTAGTGTGAAGTACAATTGGGGGTTTAGCAAGGATAGGTATTTATAAGATCCAAACACCCAACACTTGGGAAATGTTTACAGAAGCCTGGCGCATTGCCCGCGCACTGACGCGTGGGTGACGCGCCGGCCTCGGTAAAATTTTCCAAGTTTGGGTTCTTGGCCTATAAATACCTCCCTTGCATCTTGTATTCCTCACCCGTTGCCATTATTCTTTCTCTCTATATTCTTTCTCTCTAAACACTCTCAAATCTCTCTATCTCTAATCTTGTGTTCTTGAATTTCATATTAACATCTTTGAAAGAACACATCTCCTTGCAAGGGAAGAATCACAAGAACCTAATCCACTCTTGTGATTGTGTTGAGAGTCTTCTTATCTATACCCTTTCTACTAGAATCGGGTCTCTAAGTTAGCTTAGGGCTTGATTGAAGAAACACTTATTCATTCAATTTGTTTGTAAGGGAAGTCTTGTGTCTTGGTGACCAAGCCTAGATCATTAGGGATCTAGTTGGGTTTGATACTTCCGGTGGGAAGTCTTGGTAGTGGTCTTGGTGACCCTTAGGTGAAGTCGAATCGCGAGATTCTTTTGGGTGGTTTCTGAGGGCAGAATACCGTTGAGGAGTAATATTGGTGAATATCGGTGGAGTGAATTGTAACGGTTTGTAGTCCACCGAAAGGATTATACGAGTGAATAGTATCAGAGTCACGGATTTACAACTGGATGTACGGATGGTATAAACCCCCCATCCCGAACCAGTATATATCATTGTGTTCTTACTTGCTTTATATACTTTGGTTGTGGTAGTGGTTGTTGGATTATTGATACGTAGGGATCGCACCAGGCTTTACCTCTCAAGGAATCTTGAGAAGCTTACAACCCCCACCAGGCAGTGTACCTGATCGTTGTAGTATAGTATAGTGACAAGTACCGGGGGATTGATCGTTCAGCTAGGAATAGTGTCGCTAGGATTAGAAAACCTAAATACTAGTTCTAGAGATGAGGGATGATTCTTTTTGTATTTTTATATTTTTATGAAAGCAAGTTAAAATCTCGGGTTTTGAAGGATTTGGGCGGAATTAGTTGCTAGTCAACTAACCCAATACTAAGATGCAATCAAACTAAAATACTAAAAATGAAAATAAAACTATATTAGACTAAGGTTGTGAGCAATAAGTGGAAGAAATGTGTTTACTTAGATTTCACTACTCCCTAGATATCTTTTACACGTTAATTACTTGTTATAGTTGTGTGGATGACGGATTGTATTCCTTAATACCATTCATGGGGTGGCGTACTTACTTCCCCAATCCTATGAGTGCCTACTTCACTCCTATGTCGAGCCTGCAAGAAGCTCCTAACATGGGATCATTAGAATTTACTCATGCATTAAATACAACCAATAAAACCTAGTACACATCGGTTCATGTTTCCTAAGACGTTCAAGCATGTTACCATTTTGAGATCTGCCAATTTTCTTAAGCCTAACATTGAAATCATTCATCCAATACAACCAGAAACAAGTAATCAACACATAATCAACATCTAGGTTTCATTAGATCTAAGCAAACACAAGATAAATCTAGCCTAGCATGGTGGAATTAAGACAAGCACAAGATATAGACAACCAACACATAGACATATTGATTGAATTAAGAAAACACTTATCTCAATAGCACATGTAAGCATTCAAGGGTTGAAAACCTTTAAAAACCTGTAAAATTCGTATGTGGTTCGGCCTTAGGGTTTCTCCAAACTTGTTCCTCTTAATGAATGAAAATTAGAAAACTATATATAGATATTAGAGGTTGACGGCGTCAAGAACAACCTTGTGATGCCGTCATCTCGCCGCCAAAATAATCCTCGGACTGCCTTGATCTACATCTGACGCCGTCATGTAGTCCACTTTTGCAGGCCGTCACACATTTAACTCTTGACGCTCTACTTTGTGACGCCTTCATTTCTGTACTGGGTCGTCATGATCTTTACTCTTGACGCCGTCAGGAAAGTCTTCTTGACGCCGTCACACACTGTTCCCAGCTTGGAAAATTAAGTCTTTGGCGTTTTCCTCACTTTTATGCTCCAAAAACGTCCGAATTGCTTCCTTTTCCAGATTTCACTCCCAAAGTACCTAAAATCACAAAAGGAACGATTTAGGGTAATATTTGATCAAATAAATTCAATTCCGGGCTTAAATGACCCCCTAAAAACGGGTCATTTTTCGCCTCATCATATACCCTTACACTTGAGATTTGCTTGTCCTCAAGCAAATGCGCTTTTATTCTAACCAAAATACAAGTTAGGGGTCATTTAACACTAATATAAAAGTAATTACAACAAATAATCGTTCCACTAAAGACCAAAGACAAGTACGGAGGTCATACACTAGCACCTCACAAATAGTGTTTAGATACTCACATCTCTCGGGTGTAATAAAGTATAAATTACAATATGGAAACGGAAGATATCTCTCACTACCTGTCATAGCAAAATAGATTACCATAGGCTTGGAAAGGATCAAACCTCCACCACATGGCGTAAGCACCTAGGATAAACCATCAAAGAGGTCTTTTAAAGGGTTGTAATGTTAGGTGTAGGGATATGAAATACACGGTTTTGTTGGATATAGGCAGTCTTTACAGGTGGCGAGTTAACAATCTTGATTAATTACATGTACAATGTGGCGTTGCTAAGCCAAGACTAGACTTGACTTAAGCTAATAAATGAAAAATAACAAAAACATAAAATGAACATAGAATGAAACGGGATGGTAGTCCGTATGTTTTTTCTCTTTTCTTTTTCTATTTTTTTTTCTTTTTTCTTGTTTTTTCGATTTTTTTTTTTTTTTTTTTTTTTTTTTTTTTTTTTTTTTTTTTTTTTTGCATACACTCTTACCCTACCATCCAAAATAATACATCATAGGGAATGAAAATTCCCCTTACACTTGAATTTTTACATACTTTACAATAAACTAATCTAATGACTCGAATTAAGAAAATCAAAACACTTGGAGCACTTTTAAGATTAACGTACATATGGGGGTAATACATTATGTTCTTCCCCATTACTTCATAAAATAAGTACTTTACCCATGAGTCCCAATCGTCCCAAAACAATATGTACAAGGATATGACTCGACTTAGCAACCATGTAATCAATTAGATAGTTAACTTAGGGTTTAACAAATAACAATAATGCACTAAAGATGGGTGCATACACGGAAGGCTAAGGCGATTTGGGTGTACATTTAAGTGGGGTGTAACAAATTCTTCCTTTAAGTAAGATGCTTAAAGTTAGAAACGAAAAGATAGGCTCGGAGGGGTGTACTAGGGGTTTCGTGTACTAAAAATGAGTACAACGCTAAGGGTGTTGGAAAAATTAGTTGACTTAACTAGCCAAGTAATATGACTTAAATGGTCAAGTAATCATGATACGGGTTTAACACAAGGGTGATCCTAATGCCTCTTATCATGTAGTAAATCCTACTACACGAATGTAGTCTCACTAGCGGTCTCGGGATGCATCACTAACGCAAGTTCTAGAATCTAAATGCTACCGGTACGCTCATAAGCACTAATAATAAATGCTTTTCCTATCAAATCTAAAGGCGAACCTCACATATTTGGGTGGAAAATTTTTCTGAATAGTACGGTTTTGTGCTAGTCATACAATCTCCTATCCATGAGACGCTTGCTATGGCTAAAGTTTCACTCCTAAATGTTGTAAAAAAATTTAAATTTAGCGCTAAAATGGCACTAACAAGTATTTATCATAGTTTTATTACACATCTACTATCAAACAAACAAACTCAAGCGAAAGTGTTTTTGTAAGGTATCATCATTTTACCCTCCCCTTACACTTAAGATGAACATTGTCCCCAATGTTCAAGTAAAGAATGTAAAAGTGAAAAAGTAAAAAGAATGAAATCAAATACTCCCCTGATTCGCTCGGTATGGATAATAAGGTGGTCAGGTTAGATCTTCTGTTGATATAAATAATGTCTAAAAACATTATTAACATATATCGATATCTCTATATTTTGATAATCACAAAACGTAAACTCATTGAACTACAAATTATGACGTAAACAAGTATTTAGTCGTAAATATTTGCTTTAGCATCCATATCACTTAAGGTATGAATAAACAAAGTGTCTAATGCATTTTATGATCAAAGGAATTTTTATCTTTACAAACCTTACATTTTATTAAAATGGGACAAACATTTCTAAACTTATACAAAACATTTTTGTATTTATAAGAAATGTTTTATTCAAAATAAACATTTTAAATTCAAATTTCTACCAAAAAAACGGCCACATTCTTCAGGAAAAACCTCCCCTACAAAAAGACAAAAAATCTGATGAAAAAATATTTTTTTCTTAGGCGGCCCCCTTAATTATACTAGGCGGTCCCCTTAATTATTAAGGGGACCGGCACACAATTAAGGGGACCGTCCACGCTCCCTATCAGATTTTGTCAGAAATTTTTCTCTATAAATACCACCTCAAACCTGGAATTTTTCTCACCTCTTTGCACAAATATTTTCAGATCCAATTCTCTCTAAACATCCTTCTAAAACCCTTTGATCATAAGATTATTAATCTTTGTTTCAAGTGATCCAATCTCTCATATCTCAAAGTGCAAGAGAAGAATCCTCTCCATCATAAAGCCAAAGATGTAGTTAGTGCTTATGTAAAGTTGTGAGCTTTGTATATGTAATAAGTAGATCAAGATGATCTTACTTAGTAGTGAATTTATGAGTGAGTAAGAAGTAGTGTGAAGAAGTAGTAGTGTGGAGAAGTTATGTAGGTGTGAAGTAATAGATGTGTGAGTATGTAGTGGAGTATAGAAGAAGTTGTGAAGTAGTGAAAGAAGTCGTGAAGTTGTGAAGTCATGAAGTGTCACAACTCGTAATTTCATGTCCTTTTTCACATGTCGAAATTTCATTTTTATTTCGGGAAGTTACTATTCATCAGTTACTATTCACAAACACTATTCATGTCCGAAATTTTTATTTCATATTCTCATAAGTTAAACTATTTTAACGGTAATCCGAGAGTTTGGCGCTCGTCGGATCATTTCTGCAAAAATCACGAAGCCGTGTCCGAGATTTACATTCAGGTTTAAACGTCCTTCCGGCATCCCGATATGTCTATAAAACATTATAAACAATAAAAATATGATTTTCTATCATTTTACGACAATTCTAAAAGTTTTGGAATTTTACGTTTTCCAGTTCAGCGTTTTACGCGAATTACGCGTTTTTAACCCGCGTTTCCAGTTTCAACAGCGTTTAAGCAACCCGATGGAACTTACCATTCATTTTATATTTCATCATGGAGTATTTTGACAAGTTTAGTCATTCTTTCAAGTTTCATATTTTTACGATACCCGAATTTATGTTTCGCGATTTAAAACTTTACGTTTTGCGAATAACGGAACCAAAACCGACTCCGTGAACCAGATAACACCAAGCTTCCTACATACTCATCAACCATGTGCAGCCCCCCCCCCCCCCTCAAAATATCTAGTCAACTTGACCAAGTATTTACTAAAATGCCATTGATTTAGATTTTTTTATACATAAACACCTTTTTACACATATATACTTAGATCAAAAATCAAAAACTCATTTTTCTTCACCTCTTTCTCTAAACCCACGACCCAATATCAATATACATGATCAAGTGATCATTTTTCAAAGTACAAAGCATCAAAGTTGTTCATTTCATCATCCTAATCAAGAATCTTACAACAAAAACACAAGAAACACAAGGTTTTGCCTCATCTAATCATCTAATATTTCAAAGTGAGTTATCAACTTTATTTTCATGATTTCATCTAATTAACATATGTATCTTATGGTATTCATGCTTAATTTCATGCACAAACTAGTTATACCACTTTATTTTTGTTAACTTTTTGAACATACAAACCCTAGATTTTGATTTAGGTGTTCCTTTGTTAAATTAACTTGATTACTAGTCATTAGGAACCCATGACACCCTAAGAAGGTGTATGGTAGGATTAGTATAGCTTTGTGGTGTTTGCAAGAGTTTTGGTTGAGGTTGAAACTAGTTTTGAACATTGGAAATGGATTTGTAACACTTATATAAACATGCTGTCCCATTTTGTTAAATTCTGGAAAATCAGTAAATACAAAGTAAACTTTGGCAAAATTTTTAGAAAATACTTTCAAAAACGAATCCGTAGGCGAAAGAACGGATTAAAAAGAGTTTATAACGAAGAAGTTATGATTTTTGCAAGTTTATTGACGAAAACTATTTTCCGGAAAAATACATGCTGTTGGACGTTTTTCGTCGGACAAAAAGAGACTTTAGACGTAACCCGGAGGGGTCAAGCTTTCCAAAATATATTACTACATACTAAGACGTAACCGTGGATATAAAGAACAAGTAAAACGGGCTTATAACGACAAAGATATTCACGTTTCAATATCGGCAAAAATCCTCTATAATTGGCAGCTTTTAGAAATAATAATAACACTACGTACTAAACTCTAGATTTTTAGAAATAATACCAAGTACCCAATTTTATAACTAATGAAATATTAGTTATTACAAGTATATTTTCATCACTACAAGGCGTTATTTCAAGGATTTCAAACCGAGGATTTCAACACAAACATTGGTACATACGATATATATATATATATATATATATATATATATATATATATATATATATATATATATATATATATATATATATATATATATATATAAGTATATATATTGCAACTAGCTTTATTTTTCTAATAGCCATATTTTTCCTAAGTCTTGGAAATGTATATTTTTGATAACAACAAGTATTTTTCAAAGAGTAGAGTGGTATAGGAAACATGTGCATGGACATTCATAACATCATTTCATGATCTAAAGTAGATCGTTCATCATTCATATTAGGTTGCGGCTAGTGTGCGCGCCTTGTTTTTCAGCTCATTACATGTTCATGGTACCATCATATCAGGTGAGTCATAGCCCCTACTCTTTTAATTGTTTTGTAAACTCTTTGGGGGAGATACATGCTCAATTACATGATTTCAACTTTATGCTCGTTTTACTTAAACGCATTACTTGCTTTACATGGTTGATTACTCAAAAATTTTCAGCTTTACCTACATATATGTTTGATCACCTGCACTTCATTGGTATGTTTGATTACCTGTATTTCATGTGACTGTTTCCTAAACATTATTACTTGTTTATATGACCTCATTGTCATCCTTGTTTATCTGGCGACATTGTCAGTATTGTTTACATGACCTCATTGTCATTACTGTTTACCTGGCGACATTGTCAGACTCATTTACATGACCTCATTGTCATTACTGTTTACCTGGCGACATTGTCAGACTCATTTACATAACCTCATTGTCAAAGTTGTTTATCTGGCGACATTGTCAGGATTATCATCATTGTTTATCTGGCGACATTGTCAGCATTGTTTATATAACCTCATTGGACTGAATTATTTATATAGCCGTTTGCTATATTTATCATGGAATTTGGATACAAGTATTACATTTGTTCACGTATACATATTACATTTGGCAGTGGGTCGTAAACACACAGGTTACAAGTCTCTTATGGCGGGACTTGTAACTGAGTGGATTTACGATGCCTTTGCTGGGATACCTTCATACATATGCATTACATTCTTTTTCACAAGACTCTATGAACTCACCAACCTCGTGTTGACACTTTAGCATGTATTTTCAGGTTTTAAGCTATGGCACGCTACAGGAGGTTTTGGCAGGGCATGGCATGGTCATAGAAGACTCTGATTATTCATTTGGGGACCGTTTTAAATTATTTTAAGGGCCTACTTCCGCATTATTTTTAACAATGTAGATTCAACATTTTTGGTTAAAAGATTTTATTCTAAACGATTGAAATGAATACCATTTTACACTTGTTTTGTAATACCAATTGAGTTACACCCCAGCTACATGTATGCTTCCGCTGGACCCGATTCTGGGGGTGTGACAGATTGGCATCAGAGCTTTGGCTATAGCGAACTAAGTGTTTTTAAAACCTAGACTATAGCTACTTTCAAGAAAACTTAACCCTATGACCGTCACGTGCCTGCCTGCCAAGATTATGCCTCATTTGTGGTTAGTTGCTGACATAGGTGATGAGATTTGTGTCTCATTATCTGATATATTATATTCATTTATTATATTTGATTACTATAATTGTCTTTCACATAAGCATGCTCATGTATCATATATGTCACCGCATTATGTTTTTCCTTGCATAGTTTCATCATTTGACCTCGAGTTTGGTCACCTGCCTTAGTATTTCAGAACGTCTTGGTATTTGTGAAGGACATAGTCTTAGTATGACTGAGCTGAGTATTTCAAAATTCATGGAACCTCGGTAGAATATAGACTGGTCATTTATATTCGACCCGGGATAGTGAGATATAGGCTGACCACCTATGTCTGACTCAGAGATGAATTTTGCAACACTGAGAATAGTTATAATAAAATTTTGTCTGGATTGAATCCTTTACTCATTTTCCAAATGTTTCATGCATGTATGTGTATACCCTCGTTGTTAGAACATTCATACCTTTCATCACTTCGTGAACCGCCGCTTGGAAGCACGTCAATTGATCATTTCATTTCATGAACATTCACGTCTATGCACGATACATTTACATCATAGTATTTTCTTTTATCACAATATCATTTTGTCGCAGTTGTCACAGTCTCTTCCCTTCTCACCATCACTATCATTTCCTTTCCCCATCCCCATATATATAAGGAATTAGCTAACACTTTATTGATTCCTATGCCACTCATCGCACACTACTCCCTATATTGATAAGTGGATATTATCAATGACCTCCCTAGGAAAGACTTTCCATACCATCTATAAGGAGAATCTCTCGGTACACTAAGATCATTCAAAACTCAACAGAAATATCAGGATATCACAAAACCATTCGAACCACTATCATTGGCCTGATCGCCAAAATTCCATCATCTAGAAAGTATTGGCTTGACTGAATTACAAGATTAGTTTAGATACGAGTGCTCACAAAACAACACCATAGAGATAAATCCAATCTCCTAACCAAGACTGTAGAACATTCAATTGAACATGGACTCACCAATAGACTTTATCCAAACATGTTAGACACCTATGCCTTTGTGCAGACATACATACCTGACTATTTTATCCTCTTAATACTTTCACTTTTAAATTGATTTTTTTCTCCAAACTACAGTTATACAAAACATATATCTTGTAAGAAATACTTTTCTGAGGCACTTATTTTGACAAGCAAATTCCTTTTGGTTAATCTCTACAAAACTATTGGACGTTAAGGAATTTTAAACATCAATCCTTGGCAAACCATACTATTTACTTCAGGTTGAAATAATTCTATCTTGCATAACTATTAAATTTTGAAACATCAAGAAAAATGTTACTTAGAAAGCCATTTGCTTAAAGTTGTAAATTCATTTATTCAGGGAAGGTTTATGAACAAAACACACAATCTCAAAACAAACTTTGAAAATTAATCACTATATTACATCACTTATACATTTAGGATTTTGCGATTTGATCACATAGAGCTTGGGAAAAATCTTAGTAATGGAGACTAAGCATCGTAGGTGGAGAAAGACTCGATTCATGACATCCTGCGGAGGATCACAACTTTATCCTAATCTATTATTTTCAACAACACCCCTTTGACGGACTTAACCTTGTAAGTTTTCTACAAGATTCATGATATCCATTTCAATTATTTCTAATAGAGGAATTTAATTCACCTCAAACACCTAGCGATTACATTAAGATTTCTTTGGAACCACACCACCTATCATCTGCAGACCAATGGTCAGAATTAGAGAACGATTCAAACATAGGGAGATATGTTCAGAGCATGAGTGATTGACTCAAGAAATGGTTGGACTAACCAATTACCATAAATCAGATTCCTTTACAACCATAGTTACCACACGAGCTTAGAGACTACACCATTTGGAGCACTCTATGGTCGAGGTGCCAACATCCATTGATGGATCGAAATTTGGAAAAGCCCAACTCACTAGTCCAGTAGGCATTCATGATATAACCAGGAATTTTCTACAAATCAGGAATCAGTTACACGTTTGATAAGTTGTAAACCATTGGAATTCCAAGTTAGTGGCAGAGTCATGTTGAATGTTCTGCCTAGGAAAGGCATGATACCATTCAGAAAAATTCGGGAAGTTAAAATCGATATACACTGGACCATTTAATATTTCAGACAGAATAGGCCTAGAGGCCGTCAGATTTGAGCCTTGTTAGAAAATAGTAGGGTATACCAACATATTTCACAATTTCAAATCCCCAGAAATGACTTTCAGATGAGTCACTCATGATCCCATTTGGAAAGGAATCCAACCCAAAGTCGAACATAAACCTTGCAGGAGAACCAACAGAAATCATGGACCGTGTGGTCAAACAGTTGAAGCAAAGTCGAATTCCTACCGTGAAAGTTCGCTGGAATTCTCACATATCATCATCTTTTTACCAATACCACTTCAGAGACCAACATAAACTGAACTTCGGGACGAAGTTCCTTTTAGAGGGGAAGAATGTCACAACTCGTAATTTCATGTCCTTTTTCACATGTCGAAATTTCATTTTTATTTTGGGAAATTACTATTCATTAGTTACTATTCATTTTTTACTATTCACAAACACTATTCATGTCCGAAATTTTTATTTCATATTCTCATAAGTTAAACTATTTTAACGGTAATCCGAGAGTTTGGCGCTCGTCGAATCATTTCTGCAAAAATCACGAAGCCGTGTCCGAGATTTACATTCAGGTTTAAACGTCCTTCCGGCATCCCGATATGTCTATAAAACATTATAAACAATAAAAATATGATTTTCTATCATTTTACGACAATTCTAAAAGTTTTGGAATTTTACGTTTTCCAGTTCAGCGTTTTACGCGAATTACGCGTTTTTAACCCGTGTTTCCAGTTTCAACAGCGTTTAAGCAACCCGATGGAACTTACCATTCATTTTATATTTCATAATGGAGTATTTTGACAAGTTTAGTCATTCTTTCAAGTTTCATATTTTTACAATACCCGAATTTATGTTTCGCGATTTAAAACTTTACGTTTTGCGAATAACGGAACCAAAACCGACTCCGTGAACCAGATAACACCAAGCTTCCTACATACTCATCAACCATGTGCAGCCCCCCCCCCCCCCCCCCCCCCCCTCAAAATATCTAGTCAACTTGACCAAGTATTTACTAAAATGCCATTGATTTAGATTTTTTTATACATAAACACCTTTTTACACATATATACTTAGATCAAAAATCAAAAACTCATTTTTCTTCACCTCTTTCTCTAAACCCACGACCCAATATCAATATACATGATCAAGTGATCATTTTTCAAAGTACAAAGCATCAAAGTTGTTCATTTCATCATCCTAATCAAGAATCTTACAACAAAAACACAAGAAACACAAGGTTTTGCCTCATCTAATCATCTAATATTTCAAAGTCAGTTATCAACTTTATTTTCATGATTTCATCTAATTAACATATGTATCTTATGGTATTCATGCTTAATTTCATGCACAAACTAGTTATACCACTTTATTTTTGTTAACTTTTTGAACATACAAACCCTAGATTTTGATTTAGGTGTTCCTTTGTTAAATTAACTTGATTACTAGTCATTAGGAACCCATAACACCCTAAGAAGGTGTATGGTAGGATTAGTATAGCTTTGTGGTGTTTGCAAGAGTTTTGGTTGAGGTTGAAACTAGTTTTGAACCTTGGAAATGGATTTGTAACACTTATATAAACATGCTGTCCCATTTTGTTAAATTCTGGAAAATCAGTAAATACAAAGTAAACTTTGGCAAAATTTTTAGAAAATACTTTCAAAAACGAATCCGTAGGCGAAAGAACGGATTAAAAAGAGTTTATAACGAAGAAGTTATGATTTTTGCAAGTTTATTGATGAAAACTATTTTCCGGAAAAATACATGCTGTTGGACGTTTTTCGTCGGACAAAAAGAGACTTTAGACGTAACCCAGAGGGGTCAAGCTTTCCAAAATATATTACTACATACTAAGACGTAACCGTGGATATAAAGAACAAGTAAAACGGGCTTATAACGACAAAGATATTCACGTTTCAATATCGGCAAAAATCCTCTATAATTGGCAGCTTTTAGAAATAATAATAACACTACGTACTAAACTCTAGATTTTTAGAAATAATACCAAGTACCCAATTTTATAACTAATGAAATATTAGTTATTACAAGTATATTTTCATCACTACAAGGCGTTATTTCAAGGATTTCAAACCGAGGATTTCAACACAAACATTGGTACATACGATATATATATATATATATATATATATATATATATATATATATATATATATATATATATATATATATATATATATATATATATATATATATATATATATATATATCGTATGTATATATATATATATATATATATATATATATATATATATATATATATATATATATATATAAGTATATATATTGCAACTAGCTTTATTTTTCTAATAGCCATATTTTTCCTAAGTCTTGGAAATGTATATTTTTGATAACAACAAGTATTTTTCAAAGAGTAGAGTGGTATAGGAAACATGTGCATGGACATTCATAACATCATTTCATGATCTAAAGTAGATCGTTAATCATTCATATTAGGTTGCGGCTAGTGTGCGCGCCTTGTTTTTCAGCTCATTACATGTTCATGGTACCATCATATCAGGTGAGTCATAGCCCCTACTCTTTTAATTGTTTTGTAAACTCTTTGGGGGAGATACATGCTCAATTACATGATTTCAACTTTATGCTCGTTTTACTTAAACGCATTACTTGCTTTACATGGTTGATTACTCAAACATTTTCAGCTTTACCTACATATATGTTTGATCACCTGCACTTCATTGGTATGTTTGATTACCTGTATTTCATGTGACTGTTTCCTAAACATTATTACTTGTTTATATGACCTCATTGTCATCCTTGTTTATCTGGCGACATTGTCAGTATTGTTTACATGACCTCATTGTCATTACTGTTTACCTGGCGACATTGTCAGACTCATTTACATGACCTCATTGTCATTACTGTTTACCTGGCGACATTGTCAGACTCATTTACATAACCTCATTGTCAAAGTTGTTTATCTGGCGACATTGTCAGGATTATCATCATTGTTTATCTGGCGACATTGTCAGCATTGTTTATATAACCTCATTGGACTGAATTATTTATATAGCCGTTTGCTATATTTATCATGGAATTTGGATACAAGTATTACATTTGTTCACGTATACATATTACATTTGGCAGTGGGTCGTAAACACACAGGTTACAAGTCTCTTATGGCGGGACTTGTAACTGAGTGGATTTGCGATGCCTTTGCTGGGATACCTTCATACATATGCATTACATTCTTTTCCACAAGACTCTATGAACTCACCAACCTCGTGTTGACACTTTAGCATGTATTTTCAGGTTTTAAGCTATGGCACGCTACAGGAGGTTTTGGCAGGGCATGGCATGGTCATAGAAGACTCTGATTATTCATTTGGGGACCGTTTTAAATTATTTTAAGGGCCTACTTCCGCATTATTTTTAACAATGTAGATTCAACATTTTTGGTTAAAAGATTTTATTCTAAACGATTGAAATGAATACCATTTTACACTTGTTTTGTAATACCAATTGAGTTACACCCCAGCTACATGTATGCTTCCGCTGGACCCGATTCTGGGGGTGTGACATGAAGAAGTCGTGAAGCCGTGAAGAAATAGGTGTGTTGTGAAGGTGTGATAAGTTGTGTAGTAGTAGTGTTGTGAAGAAGGTGTGTTGTGGTGTGAGATTGGTTCTAGCTACTATTAGAACTCGACATTTAGCTTAGTGTCGTTAAATGGTGTAAGCAAAAGTTGTGTACGGTTTTCTCCGCCTAAGGGGAGCTTGTTGTGTAGTGAAGAAAACTCTCGAGTGTGGTACTCGGGGAGTGGAGTAGGGCAAGGAAGGTGTCCTTGTAGCCGAACCAGTGTCCGGTTTGCATCTTCTTTATCTTATCTCTTTACATTTACTCTTGCATTTATCGCTTTATATCTATGCTTGCATATATGTGTTGGGTGTTGCTTAAATTGTCATGCATAACCTGTAAATCCTGAGAAAACAGACAAGGCAACCTCGCATAAAATCGGCGGCAATCTACATAAGTTACTAAATCCTAGAAAACAAAATAAGATATAATGCTCGTGGAATGAAGTTTGCAGATTTCCTGGAGATTATAAAACTTAATAATTCAGCAAAAACTTTAAGACTCCGTTAGAAAAATAAAACTGGTAAAATTTCCAGATTTTTACACGTGACACCATCAAGAGCAAGATCATGACGCCGTCAGAAGTGACCTGCAGAAATTCTTATGTTAAGTTTCCGGAAAATTTGTGGAAAAACTTGGTCCTACTTCCTGGAAAATCCTGCAAAACTTCATTATGACTCAATACAAGCATTTGACTCTAACAAATACGAATATACATGTTCACTTAATATTGTGGAGAATCATGATCGGTTTATTTCTTAAAAACATATTTGGGGTTTTCCCTTACACTTATCTTTTGCAAAAATACCTTTGGGTGAAGTTAAGACTAGGCCAAAACAACAAAGTAAAGTATTTCCACTATTTAGTTTAGAAACATGATCTACCAACCAATGTTTTGAAAGGCTCAAGGCGCACTAAGGCGCAAAGGTGGTCAAAGAGCCTTGAGTCGAGGCGCAAATCAAGGCGCGGGATTCATAAATATCAGGTGCACTATACATTTAGGTTTTTTTTATAACATATGTGACAACTTATGCAGCTCAAAAAATACAAAATTATCAATATTTAATGCATAATGCCACTTAATGGTTATTACATCTAACAAAGCTTGAATTTAAACCCAAAATATCAAGCAAGCAACATATCAGAATCCATGAACTACCCTAAATCCCTGAATATACATTACAACATACGAGTTTATGAATTATGAAATTTAACAAATTACCATGTATCTCTATCAACTATCAACAACAAAAAATCTATAGTTGTTTGGTAACACTTAACACTAAAGAAACAACATTTGTATATGTTAATAAGCTACTATTCTTAGACATTAGATTACAAAAAATATATATTTCTTTGTTGATAGTGTGTTTTAGTTATTTTCTAAAATATTAGGGTTATTAGATACTTTATAACTTAAATGGCCCAATGTATATAATATGTAAGCCCAAAATGTATCTTACTATTAAGAAAAAAATGCCAAAACCCTGTTATATCTTCTAGGCGCAAAAATCCCCAAGGCGCAAAAGCGCAAAAATCCCCAAGGTGCTATGATTTTTACGGGATTCATGCATGTCGCGAGCCTCGATCTGAAAAAATCCCAAAGGCTGGAGCCTCGTGGGATTTAGGGAGTAGGCGCGCCTTAGGCGCACTTTTTAAAACATTGCTACCAACAATAAAAATAAAGCATGCATAAAGAAGCAAATAACAAACAAACAAACAAACAAATAAAAACACACAAAAACATGGGTTGCCTCCCAAGAAGCGCTTTTCTTTATTTACGAGTCTTGTAGCTAGACTCAAGGTCATGGGTTACTACGTGACCTCATCGTTGGTTCCACTCTCTAGGTCGTCTTCTAAACTAGTATCGCTTTCATAGTGTAAGTACTTCGGGTCTTTGAACTCGAAGACATCTTCTCGATACTTAGAACCATGTTTACTAACATCTTTAAAGAACCCACATGATAGATCGGAAGTGTTCTTATATCCTCTCCGCACATCATCATCACACAAAATAAGTTGAGAACTTAGCCTATCAAGCCCGTCACAATCGATTTCCTTGAGGTCTTTTCTCTTGTACGGCGTTTGGTACGAAACCCTCCTAATTCCATCAGCGAAGGTCATGATTCCGTTACGGTCATCAACTATCAAATTAGTGATTTCACAAAAGGATGCTCCGAAAACGACTTATGATAACCTCAGGTCAACATAGTCTTCGATGTTGTCCACAATCGTAAATTCCATAGTGAATGCCATATTTCATACGAACACCTGGATTTCGTGATCTTTACCAACCACTTTCTCTCCCTTGTAAATCATTCCCCATCTGCAGATATTGTTATAATGGAATAGGGACATAAAATTCTTAGGCATGAATACGTTAATGTAGACGTTATCGAAGTACTTATGACCGATCATGCAGGGAATTTTGAGATTATTCGGATCACGCCTCCTTATCTTCCCTGATTCTCCATCCCTTGATCCATATAGATTCCCCTCAAGGGAAGGATGATACTCATATACCTCCTTATTACCCCTACGAAAAATCACCTTCTTAACACCATTGGTGAACAATGCACTACCATCCTTCTCATCAAGGATTACTCCTGATTCATTGATAAATGGTTTCCCAAGAACAAGGTTAGTTAATGTTCGATTGGTGAGAGGGTCCACGTCATCAACCACGGTGAGGTCAGTATTGTAAACAAGTTCTCCAATCATAATTGATAGATTTCTTATTACCCTTGCATTATCGACTCTCTCGCACACTATGCGTTCTGGGAAGGCTTCTTGTTATAGGGAAAGGGGGATTATGTTGACTGGGAAGCCAAGATCTATATGACTATCGGTTAAAAGCTTTTCCTTAATGGTGCAGGAGATCTTGAAAACATTAGGGTTGCTTTCATCAGTCCTATTGCTACTCCCACTAGTAACATCCTCCATTTTTCTCTCGGGTTCCTCTATAATAGATTTACCCAAAATGGCTAGATTTCTCGTATGCTCTTCCGATCTCTCTTTCCCTTCATCCGATTTGCTAGATTCTTGCGCGGTGCACTGCTCGGATGAGTTGGTAGGGCTTCTGGCCAAATCGTGGTCCACCCTTGAGGTCTCATCTTTAGCTGTATGACCAATTTTTTCAGTTTGTTGTTGGTTCAGGTTAGGTGTAGAAGCAGATATCGTGGTGATGGTATTTATGAAATGGATTGGTCCTAGGGGGTTGACAGGTTCTTTTCCTTTTGGTGACAGATGTTTGAATAGCTTACTAGGACTTTTTATTTTCACAGGAGAGGCTGGCGGACTCATGATGGTAACAGATTTGACCTCATCAACATGAATATGTTTATTAACAACGTGCTCTTTGATAGCAGTTAACAGATTACAAATCTTGTTATTCATATCGGCCTGCTGTTGTCTAAATTTAGCCTCGAGTGTAGAGAGCTGCAATTCTTGAGATAGAATGAATTTTCGCAAGGCATCTTCACAGCTTTGCCTAGGAGTGCTTTGTGATGGAAAATGCTCGGACCATTTGAGTGGTGAGGAGTCATTGAAGGATACGCTCCGCGTTTGATACCCTCTGAAATTAGGTTTATCCTTCCATGCCTCATAGGCCTCGTCAGAAGTTCGAGGGCCTCGACTAACGTGTGACGATGTGAATTCATTATAAGCACGTTTTGGAAGCTCCATGCAGTTATGAGTCTCGTGAGGGCCATTACACAATTTACATGTAGAAGCGATTCTGCTTACTTGGCTTGAAGGCTTTTGAGCTTCGTAAGATTTCATGAGAGACTTGACTCGACCTTCAAGTTACTTATCCTACGGTCGGGAGTGCTAGAGTTATTCGAAGGCAAAGATATTGCCTTGACCGTTTTGTTCAAGTCATGGGGATCATTCCAACTTTCGTTGTCATAGAGAGCAAGATCTTCTATGAGTTCCCATGATTGTTCCGCAATTAGATCACGTAGCTTACCACTGGCCGATTGGTTAATGGCTCGCGTCGTAGAGAGATCGATATGGTCATAAAAGATTTGGACTTGGAGCCAAAGACCTATGCCATGATGAGGGACTTTTTGGAGTAAGTCCTTGAAACGAGTCCATGCTTCATAAAGAGATTCATTTTCACGTTGTTGGAACATCAAGATGTCATTTCTAAGCTTAGTAGTTCTCCCCGGTGGGAAAAATTGAGCAAGGAAACGAGTGGTGAGATCATCCCATGTAGTGATGGATCCCGCGGGTAAACACTCAAGCCATTGACTAGCTTGATCACGTAGAGAGAATTGGAATAGGCGTAATCGGGTTGTCTCTCTAGTTGCAACATCTAGGTCTATGGAATCTACGATTTTCAGGAAGTCCTTAAGATGTTGATTTGGATCTTCGGAATGAAGTCCATGGAATGCACATCCGCTTTGCACCAACCGGATGGTGTCGGATCGCAAGGGGGTCACATTGGTTCCGGTGAGCTCAATGGTGTTTCGGTAGCCTTGGTGGCTAGGTCGGGAATACTCTCCTAAGGTTCGGGGCCTAAGAGGTTCTAGTGGTGGGTTTTGTTGTGGTGGGATGACGGGTTCAAAGATGTTCCCATCGTCCATGATGTCTGGTGGTGAAAAGTTACGAACAAAAACACAAAGAAATAAGATAGACTAAAGAAAACCTAAAAATAAAAATAAAATCTTACTAGAAAGGAATCTAGCAAGTAGACCTAATAGATTCTAACCTAGACAATAACTATTCCCAGAGCTGCGGCGCCAAAAACTTGATACGTAGGGATCGCACCAGGCTTTACCTCTCAAGGAATCTTGAGAAGCTTACAACCCCCACCAGGCAGTGTACCTGATCGTTGTAGTATAGTATAGTGACAAGTACCGGGGGATTGATCGTTCAGCTAGGAATAGTGTCGCTAGGATTAGAAAACCTAAATACTAGTTCTAGAGATGAGGGATGATTCTTTTTGTATTTTTATATTTTTATGAAAGCAAGTTACAATCTCGGGTTTTGAAGGATTTGGGCGGAATTAGTTGCTAGTCAACTAACCCAATACTAAGATGCAATCAAAATAAAATACTAAAAATGAAAATAAAACTATATTAGACTAAGGTTGTGAGCAATAAGTGGAAAAAATGTGTTTACTTAGATTTCACTACTCCCTAGATATCTTTTACACGTTAATTACTTGTTATAGTTGCGTGGATGACGGATTGTATTCCTTAATACCATTCATGGGGTGGCGTATGTAACAATTCGCATTTTCGGATTACTATTCATTTTTACTATTCACATTTTACTATTCACATTTTACTATTCACTTTCACTATTCACTCCCAAAATTTTTATTTCATATTCTCGTAAGTTAAACTATTTTAATGATAATCCGAGAATTTGACACTCGTCGGATCATTTCTGCAAAAATCACAAAACCGTGTCCGAGATTTACTTTTAGATTTAAACGTCATTCAAGCATCCCGATATGTCCATAAAACATTAAAAACAATAGAAATATGATTTTCTCTCATTTTACGACAATTCCAAAAGTTTTGGAATTTCACGTTTTCCAGTTCAGCATTTTACGCGAATTACGCATTTTAGACCCGCGTTTCGAGTTTAAGCAACCCGATAGAACTTGTCACTCATTAAATATGCTAAGATAGGTTATATTGATAAGTTTTAACATATGTATAAGTTTCATATTTTTAGGATACCCGATTTTAAGTTTCATGACTTAACGACTTACCGTTAGCAGTTACCGGGACAAAACTCACTCCGTAACTTGGATAAGACCATGACTACTCATCTAGTCACCAAATCTTCATATTGGCCGACTATAGGAAGCTTCACCATGCCTTGGTGGCTTATGATAAGCCTTGGACTTTAGGATACATGTATATTAAGTAAACTTGATCACCAAGTTTTAGGAAAATATCCTAAACTTGCACCTCCTCAATGAACCTTCCTAGGCACCTTCCTAACCTCCTCATCTTCCTATAAAAAGCAAGCTCATTCCTTCCTTTCATCTCCATAAAAACGCCACACCTATAATCCCTAGCACCATGATCCTTTGATCTTCAAACTACAAGTTACACTACAAAGTTAAATGCCTAGTTATTCTCTACATGAAACTAGTGTTTATTTGGTGATTCCATGGTTGAATTAGGAGCTACACAAGGGTACTAGGGCTGAGCTAAGAAGGTTTTCAAAAGGGTTATAGCAAGGGTTTACAAGAGTTGTGGTGAAGGGTTTGCATGCATAGGTTTAGTGTCCTAGTTTCATACTTGACTTCCTTTCTTTAGAAAGCCAAAAGTTGTAAGAAACCCTATTACACTTTCTTGCTCAATATCATTTTCATGCTTATTATGTTTCTTTCATGCTATATATGGTCTTTGTATTATGTTCATGATGTATAAAAACTAGTAAAACAAGTTATGGTATATATATGTTAACTTATGTTATTTAAACAAGTAAACTAGTGACTTTTATGGAGAACCACGACCAAAATAGTTTAACTATGATATTTGACACTTACCTACTGTTAGAGAGGACTTAACAAGGAAAATATAGCAATTTGAATCACCCAAACCGAGTACCCGAGTCAAAAGTTATGACCATTTGAAATTACCAAAACTTTACGGCAAAAACTGCCAAATGTTTCTGTGACAGAACCTTAAACACGCAAAAAGAGGCCCTTCTGGTCCGTTTCATGAAAAAGTTAAAGCACGAAAGTTGTCCAGAATCACGTTTTCTACAAAAACTTAAGGGCACGTTTCCAGAAAACCAATAACGAATGAGATTTTCTTCAGTTTCTTAACAGCTATTTTATATATACCAAAGTTACTATATAATAGTTATGGTTAACTAAGACCAAGAGGTCTAATGACCTAAAGCCAAGACCACAACCATGGCTAAAGCCAAGGTTGAGTCTCAAGACCATGGTAACAATGACCAAGGTCACGGCAAAGCCACGGCTAAAGACCATGTAACTTTTCGAATCAAAAACTTATATATATTTTATCAAATACTACAATAGTAGGGAGCCTCATGTGAGAAGTTCATTAAGTAAGCTGCCGAGATGAGTTGTGGATTTACGAATTAAAGTGTCCTAGCTCCTCGAACTTTTACTCCATGACTTCTGAATTATGTCGGCCTGAACGGTAGTAAGAGATATACAACCTATACATGTTTCATAAACCTTTTATATTCAAAGACTTACACTATATACTAAGTACTACATCATGAACATTATGCAAGACATATATAGGCAATTCTTCGTATTCTTAGACGTTACTCCAAACCTAAGTCACAACGTTCTATTATAGGATGCTCTTAGAGACTTTCGCGATTCGACTACCACTTTCATTTCTCATTACATAAGCTTAAGGTGAGTCATAGCCCCTACTCTTTTTATACTTATTTTAACTCTTTGGGGGAGATACATGCTCAACTACTTGCTTACTTGTACAAATACTCAAAATATTTATACTTGATTGTTTTATACTTGATTGTCTTATACTTGATTTCATTATACTTGATTTCATACATACATGATTGTGTTATACTTAACTGCGTTATACTTAATTGTGAGACTTCCAGTGGCTCCAAATTAAGTTGTTGGATGACCATTGAGACTTCCAGTGGCTCCAAATTAAGTTGTTGGATGACCATTGAGGCTATCTAGTGGCTCCAAATTAAGTTGTTGGATGACCATTAGCTTTGATACATCCTAACATTTGCGAATGTTGGATACATCATAAACGTGAGGTCTTCGGAAATGAAGTGTAGACTTACGACTAATTGCTTAACTGTTGTGATGAACTTATACATTTCTTAATCATACTATATATTTAGCAGTGGGTTGTGAACACACAGGTTGCAAGTGTTGTTATGGGCGGGACTTGCAACTGAGTGGATTCACAATGCCTTTGCTGTGTGAACATTCTTTAATGGCTTTTCAACTGTTTTAAGACAAACTCTATGAACTCACCAACCATTGTGTTGACACTTTAGCATGTTTATCTCAGGTTAGTAAGGCGATAGCTAGTGCGTGGAACTTAGAGTCAAGCTGCATATTCTGAAGACTTACGCTTTTATCATTTATCATTCGAAACATTTTGTATACATTTATGTATCATACTTTGGAATCTCATGTTTGTAACTTTGAATTCATTAATCGAATGGTAACTTTTCAAAACGTCTCATTTAGAGGTCGTTTTCTATAACTTGTACTTTGTATTATGAAGTAGCACCCCAGTGACACAGTCTTCCGCTGCGGTATTTTGGGGGTGTTACAGATTGGTACCAGAGCCTTGGTTATAGAGAACTAGGTTGCATTTAGTGCCTAGACTATAACTGCTATATATGTTAAGACTCTCCTCTTTATTTGCCTTACACACACTACATACGCATATGCTTTTTGTTAGTTATTGGTTTAGTTCCACGCTGTTAGATGATATGACTTTATTATTATAAGGAACCCCAGAATTTAGTCGAGTCATTAAAAACATGGAGCTCAGTAATAACTAATTATTTAACTTGATCTTGTGACAGTTCTTGTTTGATGAGACACAAGATTTGAGTTAAATAATATTATTGCTTAGCTTTAGGGATTTGATGACTTGATTATTTTATTATCTACCTCAGAAATCAAGTTTGTGTCGGAAATTCTTAAGTAGGATGATTTAGAATCTCCTTATTTAAATAGATTGGGATGCCTCTTTATTTAAATAACGAAATTGTAAATCGCCGAACCATGAGTTTATGATCCCTTACTTACATAAATTTGGACGCTTCTTTATGTAAGTAAAGAGTTATAAATAAGTGGGCTTATTTGCATCCGATACGACTCCTTAACCACAACCTTAGACGAATCAGAGTGAACACCACTATTTTAGAGATCTTGAAACCCCGAATTCTCTTAGACACACCATAAGTAGTTAACATCAACAGAAATTCGGGACGAAGTTCTCCTTAAGGGGTAGAGACTGTAACAATTCGCATTTTCGAATTACTATTCATTTTTACTATTCATGATTACTATTCACTTTCACTATTCACTCCCAAAATTTTTATTTCATATTCTCGTAAGTTAAACTATTTTAATGATAATCCGAGAATTTGACACTCGTTGGATCATTTCTGCAAAAATCACAAAACCGTGTCCGAGATTTACTTTTAGGTTTAAACGTCATTCCAGCATCCCGATATGTCCATAAAACATTATAAACAATAGAAATATGATTTTCTCTCATTTTACGACAATTCCAAAAGTTTTGGAATTTTACGTTTTCCAGTTCAGCGTTTTACGCGAATTACGCGTTTTAGACCCGCGTTTCCAGTTTTAGCAGCGTTTAAGCAACCCGATAGAACTTTTCACTCATTAAATATGCTAAGATAGGTTATATTGATAAGTTTTAACATATTTATAAGTTTCATATTTTTAGGATACCCGATTTTAAGTTTCATGACTTAACGACTTACCGTTAGCGATTACCGGGACCAAAACTCACTCCGTAACTTGGATAAGACCATGACTACTCATCTAGTCACCAAATCTTCATATTGGCTGACTATAGGAAGCTTCACCATGCCTTGGTGGCTTATGATAAGCCTTGGACTTTAGGATACATGTATATTAAGTAAACTTGATCACCAAGTTTTAGGAAAATATCCTAAACTTGCACCTCCTCAATGAACCTTCCTAGGCACCTTCCTAACCTCCTCATCTTCCTATAAAAAGCAAGCTCATTCCTTCCTTTCATCTCCATAAAAACGCCACACCTATAATCCCTAGCACCATGATCTTTGATCTTCAAACTACAAGTTACACTACAAAGTTAAAGGCCTAGTTATTCTCTACATGAAACTAGTGTTTATTTGGTGATTCCATGGTTGTGTTAGGAGCTACACAAGGGTACTAGGGCTGAGCTAAGAAGGTTTTCAAAAGGGTTATAGCAAGGGTTTACAAGAGTTGTGGTGAAGGGTTTGCAAGCATAGGGTTAGTGTCCTAGTTTCATACTTGACTTCCTTTCTTTAGAAAGCCAAAAGTTGTAAGAAACCCTATTACACTTTCTTGCTCAATATCATTTTCATGCTTATTATGTTTCTTTCATGCTATATATGGTCTTTGTATTATGTTCATGATGTATAAAAACTAGTAAAACAAGTTATGGTATATATATATTAACTTATGTTATTTAAACAAGTAAACTAATGACTTTTATGGAGAACCACGACCAAAATAGTATAACTATGATATTTGTCACTTACCTACTGTTAGAAAGGACTTAACAAGGAAAACATAGCAATTTGAATCACCCAAAACGAGTACCCGAGTCAAAAGTTATGACCATTTGAAATTACCAAAACTTTACGGCAAAAACTGCCAAATGTTTTTGTGACAGAACCAACACGCAAAAAGAGGCCCTTCTGATCCGTTTCATGAAAAAGTTAAAACACGAAAGTTGTCCAAAATCACGTTTTCTACAAAAACTCTTGAGCACGTTTCCAGAAAACCAATAACCAATGAGATTTTCTTCAGTTTCTTAACAGCTATTTTATATATACCAAAGTTACTATATAATAGTTATGGTTAACTAAGACCAAGAGGTCTAATGACCTAAAGTCAAGACCACAACCATGGAAAAAGCCAAGGTTGAGTCTCAAGACCATGGTAACAATGACCAAGGTCACGGCAAAGCCACGGCTAAAGACCATGTAACTTTTCGAACAAAAAACTTATATATATTTTATCAAATACTAGAATAGTAGGGAGCCTCATGTGAGGAGTTCATTAAGTAAGCCGTTGTAACACCCCCAATTTTAAAATATTTGCAGCGGAATAAAGATTGGGTGTTACTTCACAGCTCATAGTTTTTCAGTTGAAAATGATTTTCTAAAACATCTATCATTCGAAGTTTTGTAAATATCAGAGTTTTTAAAATAAGGTCCCAGTGGTTTTCAAAATTTGTTAAATAGGTTTTCGAATGATAGTAAAATTTTATAGCCTTTGTAAGAATTTCGTGCTCCTCCGTCCTATCCTTGCTCGTTATAGACCTGAGATAAACATGCTAAAAATCAACAAAAGTTGAGTGATATTCATAGGTTTAATTTTTAATAGTTGAACACAAGTTGTAAGTGATAATTGCACCGTCATACAATTATAAGTTAAAAACAGTTGTTATTGCATTAAGCTCATGACACTCAGCCGATTAACAGATCTCATCACGAATGATGGATTATAGTAACAGGGGCCCTCGGGATAGGTTCTTGCCAGTAACCTATTAGATTTCAAATAAAGTGCATTCGGTTATTTTATCAACGCCCAAACGGGGATTGTCAATCCCTAATAGATCTATCCACAATTATTTACGTTCACCTCATCTGGGTGACTAAGGTTCATGATATGAGGGGCTTTTGGCAAAAAGGTACTTGAGCAATAACGAGATCAGGTAAAGCATACCAAGAAAATACTTGTGTTCAGTTTGTAAAAACTAGCATGTATCCCTCTCGCAGGGTTTATAAAACATTTAAATAAGTAAAGGCGAGGCTATGAACTCACCTTAGTGGTATAGTGGTAAAAATATTGATACTCAGTTTGCAAAATGGGAACGGCTCCACACACGACCTAGATAATATATAGCAAGTTTTAGGGTTTGATAGTCTTAATGTTTTAATCGCGAGTAGTTTTTGAATGCGTGATTTGTTAATTTATCGTTAGTAAAACTTTTGGTTTTATAGTATATCGTACGTTTAGTTTAGTTATATATATATATAAGTATAACGTAAGGTTTAATAATAAAAATAATAACGATAGTTTGAAATAAAGCGTAGCGTTTAATAATAGTAATGATAATAATAGTTTGAAAATAAACGTAACGTTTAATAATAATAATAGTAATAATAATAATAGTTTGAAAATAAACGTAACGTTTAATAATAATAATAGTAATAATAATAATAGTTTGAAAATAAACGTAACGTCGTGACGGGAACTCGTAAAAATGGAAAGTAAAAATAAAAATATTAATTTTAGTATACGGCCCTTGTATTTTCCAAAAATTTACACTTTTTACCCTAACGGCGTTAGCGTTACGCCGTTAGTCTAAAATTAAATATATTTACATTTTACGTTCAAAACTTTATATTTCTTACACTTTTCACCCTAAAGTTTATAAAAATTAGTTTTCACCCTTAAATTTACGAAATGACAGTTTATACCAAAACTTTGAAAAGTTGACACTTTTAACCCGATTTTTGTAAAATTTGCAAATCTAGTCCAAAATTCACAATTTTCAAAACTTAATGTTTTCATTTCTTAAATAGTTTCAAAACAACTTATTTAACTTATTCTAATAGCTTATTTGTTCGAAAAGGTTATTTCATAGCTTATGGGCTTTTTAACTAAATGTAAGGCCCGTTAGCATTTTTAGATCCAATGCGCCTACGAGGGTTTTGGGCTTTGTTTTGGGCTAAGGTTAGGAGTATAAAAATGTTGCCCATCAGCTTATTGCATCAGCTTATACGATCAACTTATTTTGAAATGATTGGGCCTTAAGGCCCAGTCGATACTAATAATTTTCCAAAATCTAGCTCCTATGTCGATTTGGTTTTGGTTATTTACTAGGTTTAAACGTGATTTTTATTACAAAGTTTCTACAAAAAAATGATTGTTTGTCATGAGGTCTTTTGGTTTGTGAAATAAAAAGGTATGCTCGTTAAGTAAATATTAAAGGTATACGTGCATTTTGGGCGTAGCATGGGTCGAATTTTTATAAGAAAAGACTTAGAAATTTTTAAGGGTTTTTCATACTTGTTGTGGTACGCTAGGAACGTACTCCAAATTGGTTTGTACGTAGCTTTTTACTTTCAAAACTCTACATAGTTTATTTGTTAAGGTGTGAAATATATAGACGAACGTAAAATATATATATATGTTGTATATTTAGTTTTTGAATAAAGAGGTGCAATTGTGTGTCGCGAAAAAAAAATAATTCAAATGAAAGTTTTATATAAATATTGAAAAGAGTTCGTTAGTAACTTACGACACCAAAATGGTGGGTAAAACAAGACGTAGAGTCGAGAAGTGAGTGATATGAGTACGTAGTGTGTATGTGTGCTCGACCAAGGTTCACAAACAACAATTTGCTTCTCCTAAACCCACACGAATTCCTTGAATTTCCTACCCAGATGCTTCGACCCAAGCTAGACTAAAGACTTAAAGATTTTTGGTGAGTTTTTGGTTGTGCATGGAAATATAAAACGCAAGCTTGCATGCATGGCTACTTATATATGAGACTTGAAGTGTTCTAGTGAATAACATTTAATGCGATGTGATGTTGGAGTGTGTACCAAATGTCCAAATGTGCAAGAGTAACAAGTTACTCCATATTTTGGTTTATTGCGGTCGACATTCTCAAAACCAAAGAAAATGTGGACAATTGAAGCTTTGAAATGTGCTGGTACTTTGTGAAATACATTTTAAAAGATGGTAGTACTTGGCCTAGATGAATAAAATATGAACTTGAGTGTGCTTAAAATAAGGAAGTACTAGTTTATTTGTAACATGCATGTCGACCTCTATTTCTTTTGTGAATCGATTTGTAAATTCGTGTATAGTTTGAGATTTTGATAACTTTGAAATATTTAGACACTAGTTTATGTTTAGAAATGATTTTAGGAAGTTATAGAAACAAACGTGGGTTAAAATGGTTAAGTTTTGGATTAGGTGAAATGTTATGAAATCGTTTTTGGGACATGAGCTTTGCCTCGTAAAATCGTAGCTAGACTCAACGTGGGGAACTAAAATTCGACACTCTAATTGTTGGCTAGGGAAGTAACGAGGGTGTGTAAAAATAAGTGTGTGTCGTGTGTAGGATTTGAGCATACGAGGCTCGTTTCTTACTTGTCCTAGTCGAGTGGTGTGAAATCAAAAGAAAGAAAATGGGCTTAATTAGGATTGGGCGTGAATAGTAAGAGGCTAGAATTTTGTGTTGGGCCTGGTGTGTAATTAGGGGTCCGGTTAGATGTAAGTTAGGATTAGTAAATAATTAATTCTGATTAGTGATAAGTTTAGTAATTATTTAGTGAAACGTTTACGTGAGTCCGAGAGTGAATAGTGTTTTGTGAATAGTAAAACTTTTGAAAAACATCTCAATATCACTAACCGACTCCAAAAACGATGAATAGTGAAATGATGAATAGTATTTGGTGAATAGTAACCAATGAATAGTAAATTTGAAAAATGTCTCGAAAATGCAGGTTTGTAACGAATAAAAGAAATTTTTAATATTCTCGCGATTTTAGACTATAGTGGTACATGTGTGAGCATCGTTCCAAGTAAAAAGAATCATGAATATCGTAGTGATTTTAAGTAACATAGCATATTTGATAATAAAATATATAAAAAAATTTGTTATTGGTAAAAACGTTATTAATTAACAAAATGATATATTAGTCTTTGATTTACTTTTATTATTTATAGGGAAATTTACGGGAGTTTACAGTACCTACCCCTCATTCTGAATTCCGTCCCGGAATTCAAGTTTAATGAAATTAGGAAATTTCGATAAGAGGGTTGTCGAGAGATTTTTATTATTAAGATTTAGGAGACGCGGTTTATTTAGACTTATTTGTGCTAGACAGGATCTAGTAACTGGTGTACTTAAGGGTTGTGAATATTGAAGGTAATGGTTTTGAATAGTAAAATAACGGCTAGGTGTACCGTGTCCAATGGTCGGGAATAGTGATTTCCAACGGTCCTAAATAGTGTCTAACGGCTAGATTTTCCACCTACATACACCCCTTTCAACTTTCCATTTCTTCCACCAACCATTTTCCTATCATTTCTCATCTCCTATTCTTAACCCTTTTCTCTCATTAATACTTCCGAAAAAAAATGTCGAGCCTAATTACTATTATCGCAATGGTATATACCGTTGTTGCCATCACCTATTTGACTTTTGTTACGGATGAAGATTATGCAGTTTTGGTCGGGATTTTGGGGTTCCTAATACCACTCACGGTTCTATCGTATGCGGTTGATAAGGCATGGAGGCACTAGTCTTGAGCTAGGGTTGTTTAGGATTTAGCCTTTGTCGTGTTTCTATGTATTGTTAACGAATAATAAATAAAACTTGTTTTGTTTTTAGGAATTTGTCTTGTTATTGTTTTTAATGATTTGTTTATATTTATCTTTCAGCATAATTAAGGTGATTCATCCTGTGGTGGCTTTTGCTATGGTTTTGTTGGTGTGGGTTTTTCTATTTGTACTTTTGTTGGCTTCTCGTCCTAATGACGAAGGAATAAGATAGGTATTTATGGTAGTTTGTAATATTTATGAATAGTTCAGTTTATCTATATTTGTTGCTTTTAAATGAAGATTGTTATTTAGAAATTTTGGCATTATGATTGTTCCATCATGACATGATTCTTCCTAAATTAGACATAGTTGGCCAGGCTATGTTTAATGGAGGACTAAATGATGTGATGTTTGGTTCATTCACAGTGGTATTTATGTTTTTCTTTAAGTTGTTTTAGATGGTGTTCAATGTTTTGTTATTATGATGTAATACGTAATTTCTTTTAAGAATAAAGTATGAACGTTATTTATTTATTTATTTATTTTATGTATATATAAATAAATATATATATATATATATATATATATATATATATATATATATATATATATATATATATATATATATATATATATATATATATATATATATATATATATATGATGAGTCAGAAATTTCTAGTCAGAAATTTCTAGGGAAATAATAGTTTGCTGTTATTTGGTAAACGGGATATGAATTGAAATTGACGTAGATTATAATTATTTCGGAAATATTACAAGGTAGATTTTTCGATACGGTAGAAGGATAATTGTTATACTTAAGTTACATCCATCGTAACTTAAAGTAAAATACGGGGAAGAGATACAATCTCAGGAAATTGTCGAACTAGGATTTATTTATTTACAACAGGAATTTATTCATCTGCTTCAATCTAGTCATCATTCCTTTGATACTATCGAAGTCTTTAAAGGTTCCTCATTTCTAAGAGTTTTCGCTTTTGTTTATTTCCATTAGGTATAACTCCTTGCCTAATTCCTTGGTTATGGGTGATGGTAGGGTTTGCCATTCCTTCTGGCGTTTTAAAGTGGGTTGGCCTATATTCCATGCAGCTTTCATGCTTATTGGATATGTCCATCTCTCCCCTTGGATCAACTATGGTAGTCCCTTCGAGTACTACTGATACGATGTTGGTTACCAATTTCCTGACGGCTTCAGTAATCATGGTGGTTTTTGATGAAGATGGAGTACATGTATTGTTTACGTTGTCCATCTTCTGAAATTATTAATGAAACTTAACTTAGAATCCTTCTGATGTCAGAATAATTCAAATGAAGCTAATTATTTCATTGATGATAGACTGAATTGACTCCTTACTGTAATCTAATTTCAAGATATGTCTGTGTTGTATCATAGATAGATAATCAACTCTTGATATGAGATTACTAAGGAACAAACTGATTCGTCCACTAAAAAAATTTTTCTCTCTCTTGAAAATTTAATTATAGTATGTTTAAGAATTTCTTACGATTGTTAAGACTTCTTACGGTAGATTTGAATAGTATTGTAGAAGTTATCATAATATTAATAACTTGACTGATTGTTTTTGTAAAACAATTAGTACAAGGTCTCTTATTAATACGTCAGAAATCTACATGGAGTTATTTGTTCATCAAGGGAGGTAACAATTGATGAAATTTTTGCATGAAAGTATGAGGATTCATAGTATGCATGCTTGATACGAAAGAAACGATTGATTCATAACCGAGAGATGTAACGGAAGAGGAAGTTATTATATATTATGATTCGATTACAAATTCTGAAAGGTTCAGATTTATTGAACATTACATGAAATACTAACCAAGTCTGTCTGGTTTAGTAGATGCAGCAGGGATACTTGTAAACTTAAGATTAGTTACGCCTCTGACGTAAATATCTAATCTCTTTCTCAAGTTCAAGTTGTGTTGCTTCCATGTTTGAGAAACATTCTTGACACATGTTCATTTGCTTTGCCAACATACTCTCTAATGCGGCAATCTTTTGACCTTGGCTCCTGGCTGTCTCTCTAGCCATCCATAGGGTCCTTTCAATGTCTTCAATTCTACCATGTGTATGACTATGTTCTATTCTTCCAGAACGGACCATGGAATCCAAACTTCCAAGTTCCTGGTTGGTATTGTCCTATATTTCATTAATCTTTATTCCTAATTCACATATTACTCGTCTCTCAGCATCCGCTCTTTTGAACAATGCGTCTAGGTTACGGTAGTACCATTCAAATTTTGTTGGTCGTAAACCTATTAGTTGTTCAGTGTGAGCCTCTAATATGCTGGCTTGTTGATAAACAAGAGTCCATATTGAATCAGGTGTGCTTATATTGTAGTTGGGGGAATTAGGTGAGGATAAAGTATTTGGGATATCTGGTATTGGGGAATCTAAAGTGTAGGGTAACGGAGAATTTGGCTCAACATTCTTCCACGGCCTCTCTTGACGTGAACTTTGTCCAACTTCGAATGTTGCCTGACCACCAATCACATCTTCGTATGATTCAGTATTTCTCCTAAGTTTTTGACGTAGAGGTGAACAGATAGGTGACGATGGAAGTGATCTATGAGTGATTCCTATATTAAGTTGAGGCTGTGATATATGTACGTAGGGGTCTTCGATATTCGGAGAATTTTGATCGATAGGTGAGGTATTAATATTACGGAGAGTAGTTTTGGCGTTCAAGAAAGTTTTTGGAGACATGTTACTGTAGTAACTGGGAATAGTATTTTATAAGTAATTTTTACGTTAAAGCTATAATAGTACGGATGAAATAAAAATTATGTAAGCGCAATTTCTAAACATGCAGACTAATCTTAACAGGTAATGTACTTAGCAAGGTAGTATGCAGGCATGGAAAGCACGAAGAGTGTAGGGCTATAAAATGTTTTGTTTGTAAAAACGGTTATAGTTCAGATCTAAAATAGATCTGTTTCGCTATAACCAAAGCTCTGATACCAATCTGTAACACCCCCAATTTTAAAATATTTGCAGCGGAATAAAGATTGGGTGTTACTTCACAGCTCATAGTTTTTCAGTAGAAAATGATTTTCTAAAACATCTATCATTCGAAGTTTTGTAAATATCAGAGTTTTCAAAATGAGGTCCCAGTGGTTTTCAAAATTTGTTAAATAGGTTTTCGAATGATAGTAAAATTTTATAGACTTTGTAAGAATTTCGTGCTCCTCCGTCCCATCTTTGCTCGTTATAGACCTGAGATAAACATGCTAAAAATCAACAAAAGTTGAGTGATATTCATAGGTTTAATTTTTAATAGTTGAACACAAGTTATAAGTGATAATTGCACCGTCATACAATTATAAGTTAAAAACAGTTGTTATTGCATTAAGCTCATGACACTCAGCCGATTAACAGATCTCATCACGAATGATGGATTATAGTAACAGGGGCCCTCGGGATAGGTTCTTGCCAGTAACCTATTAGATTTCAAATAAAGTGCGTTCGGTTGTTTTCTCAACGCCCAAACGGGGATTGTCAATCCCTAATAGATCTATCCACAATTATTTACGTTCACCTCATCTGGGTGACTAAGGTTCATGATATGAGGGGCTTTTGGCAAAAAGGTACTTAAGCAATAACGAGATCAGGTAAAGCATACCAAGAAAATACTTGTGTTCAGTTTGTAAAAACTAGCATGTATCCCCCTCGCAGGGTTTATAAAACATTTAAATAAGTAAAGGCGAGGCTATGAACTCACCTTAGTGGTATAGTGGTAAAAATATTGATACTCAGTTTGCAAAATGGGAACGGCTCCACACACGACCTAGATAATATATAGCAAGTTTTAGGGTTTGATAGTCTTAATGTTTTAATCGCGAGTAGTTTTTGAATGCGTGATTTGTTAATTTATCGTTAGTAAAACTTTTGGTTTTATAGTATATCGTACGTTTAGTTTAGTTATATATATATAAGTATAACGTAAGGTTTAATAATAAAAATAATAACGATAGTTTGAAATAAAGCGTAACGTTTAATAATAGTAATGATAATAATAGTTTGAAAATAAACGTAACGTTTAATAATAATAATAGTAATAATAATAATAGTTTGAAAATAAACGTAACGTTTAATAATAATAATAGTAATAATAATAATAGTTTGAAAATAAACGTAACGTCGTGACGGGAAATCGTAAAAATAGAAATTAAAAATAAAAATATTAATTTTAGTATACAGCCCTTGTATTTTCCAAAAATTTACACTTTTTACCCTAACGGCGTTAGCGTTACGCCGTTAGTCCAAAATTAAATATATTTACATTTTACGTCCAAAACTTTATATTTCTTACACTTTTCACCCTAAAGTTTATAAAAATCAGTTTTCACCCTTAAATTTACGAAATGATAGTTTATACCGAAACTTTGAAAAGTTGACACTTTTAACCCGATTTTTGTAAAATTTGCAAATCTAGTCCAAAATTCACAATTTTCAAAACTTAATGTTTTCATTTCTTAAATAGTTTCAAAACAACTTATTTAACTTATTCTAACAGCTTATTTGTTCGAAAAGCTTATTTGATAGCTTATGGGCTTTTTAACGAAATGTAAGGCCCGTTAGCATTTATAGATCCAATGGGCCTACGAGGGTTTTGGGCTTTGTTTTGGGCTAAGGTTAGGAGTATAAAAATGTTGCCCATCAGCTTATTGCCTCAGCTTATACGATCAGCTTATTTTGAAATGATTGGGCCTTAAGGCCCAGTCGATACTAATAATTTTCCAAAATCTAGCTCCTATGTCGATTTGGTTTTGGTTATTTACTAGGTTCAAACGTGATTTTTATTACAAAGTTTCTACACAAAAATGATTGTTTGTCATGAGGTCTTTTGGTTTGTGAAATAAAAAGGTATGCTCGTTAAGTAAATATTAAAGGTATACGTGCGTTTTGGGCGTAGCATGGGTCGAATTTTTATAAGAAAAGACTTAGAAATTTTTAAGGGTTTTTCATACTTGTTGTGGTACGCTAGGAATGTACTCCAAATTGGTTTGTACGTAGCTTTTTACTTTCAAAACTCTACATAGTTTATTTGTTAAGGTGTGAAATATATAGACGAACGTAAAATATATATATGTTGTATATTTAGTTTTCGAATAAAGAGGTGCAATTGTGTGTCGCGAAAAAAAAATAATGCAAATGAAAGTTTTATATAAATATTGAAAAGAGTTCGTTAGTAACTTACGACACCAAAATGGTGGGTAAAACAAGACGTAGAGTCGAGAAGTGAGTGATATGAGTACGTAGTGTGTATGTGTGCTCGACCAAGGTTCACAAACAACAATTTGCTTCTCCTAAACCCACATGAATTCCTTGAATTTCCTACCCAAATGCTTCGACCCAAGCTAGACTAAAGACTTAAAGATTTTTGGTGAGTTTTTGGTTGTGCATGGAAATATAAAACGCAAGCTTGCACGCATGGCTACTTATATATGAGACTTGAAGTGTTCTAGTGAATAACATTTAATGCGATGTGATGTTGGAGTGTGTACCAAAAGTCCAAATGTGCAAGAGTAACAAGTTACTCCATATTTTGGTTTCTTGCGGTCGACATTCTCAAAACCAAAGAAAACGTGGACAATTGAAGCTTTGAAATGTGCTGGTACTTTGTGAAATACAATTTAAAAGATGGTAGTACTTGGCCTAGATGAATAAAATAAGAACTTGAGTGTGCTTAAAATAAGGAAGTACTAGTTTGTTTGTAATATGCATGTCGACCTCTATTTCTTTTGTGAATCGATTTGTAAATTCGTGTATAGTTTGAGATTTTGATAACTTTGAAATATTTAGACACTAGTTTGTGTTTAGAAATGATTTTAGGAAGTTATAGAAACAAACGTGGGTTAAAATGGTTAAGTTTTGGATTAGGTGAAATGTTATGAAATCGTTTTTGGGACATGAGCTTTGCCTCGTAAAATCGTAGCTAGACTCAACGTGGGGAACTAAAATTCGACACTCTAATTGTTGGCTAGGGAAGTAACGAGGGTGTGTAAAAATAAGTGTGTGTCGTGTGTAGGATTTGAGCATACGAGGCTCGTTTCTTACTTGTCCTAGTCGAGTGGTGTGAAATCAAAAGAAAGAAAATGGGCTTAATTAGGATTGGGCGTGAATCGTAACAGGCTAGAATTTTGTGTTGGGCTTGGTGTGTAATTAGGGGTCCGGTTAGATGTAAGTTAGGATTAGTAAATAATTATTTGGGATTATTGATAAGTTTAGTAATTATTTAGTAAAACGTTTTCGTGAGTCCGAGAGTGAATAGTGTTTCGTGAATAGTAAAACTTTTGAAAAACATCTCAATATCACTAACCGACTCCAAAAACGATGAATAGTGAAATGATGAATAGTAATCGATGAATAGTAAATTTGAAAAATGTCTCGAAAATGCAGGTTTGTAACGAATAAAAGAAATTTTTAATATTCTCGCGATTTTAGACTATAGTGGTACATGTGTGAGCATCGTTCCAAGCAAAAAGAATCATGAATATCGTAGTGATTTTAAGTAACATAGCATATTTGATAATAAAATATATAAAAAAAATTGTTATTGGTAAAAACGTTATTAATTAACAAAATGATATAGTAGTCTTTGATTTACTTTTATTATTTATAGGGAAATTTACGGGAGTTTACAGCCGCCGAGATGAGTTGTGGATTTACGAATTAAAGTGTCCTGGCTCCTCGAACGTTTACTCCATGACTTCTGAATTATATCGGCCTGAACGGTGGTAAGAGATATACAACCTATACATGTTTCATAAACCATTTATATTCAAAGACTTACACTATATACTAAGTACTACATCATGAACATTATGCAAGACATATATAGGCAATTCTTCATATTCTTAGACGTTACTCCAAACCTAAGTCGCAACGTTCTATTATAGGATGCTCTTAGAGACTTTCGCGATTCGACTACCACTTTCATTTCTCATTACATAAGCTTAAGGTGAGTCATAGCCCCTACTCTTTTTATACTTATTTTAACTCTTTGGGGGAGATACATGCTCAACTACTTGCTTACTTGTACAAATACTCAAAATTTATACTTGATTGTTTTATACTTGATTGTCTTATACTTGATTTCATTATACTTGATTTCATACATACATGATTGTGTTATACTTAACTGCGTTATACTTAATTGTGAGACTTCCAGTGGCTCCAAATTAAGTTGTTGGATGACCATTGAGACTTCCAGTGGCTCCAAATTAAGTTGTTGGATGACCATTGAGGCTATCTAGTGGCTCCAAATTAAGTTGTTGGATGACCATTAGCTTTGATACATCCTAACATTTGCGAATGTTGGATACATCATAAACGTGAGGTCTTCGGAGATGAAGTGTAGACTCACGACTAATTGCTTAACTGTTGTGATAAACTTATACATTTCCTAATCATACTATATATTTAGCAGTGAGTTGTGAACACACAGGTTGCAAGTGTTGTTATGGGCGGGACTTGCAACTGGGTGGATTCACAATGCCTTTGCTATGTGAACATTCTTTAATGGCTTTTCAACTGTTTTAAGACAAACTGACAAACTCTATGAACTCACCAACCATTGTATTGACACTTTAGCATGTTTATCTCAGGTTAGTAAGGCGATAGCTAGTGCATGGAACTTAGAGTCAAGCTGCATATTCTGAAGACTTACGCTTTTATCATTTATCATTCGAAACATTTTGTATACATTTTTGAATCATACTTTGGAATCTCATGTTTGTAACTTTGAATTCATTAATCGAATGGTAACTTTTCAAAACGTCTCATTTAGAGGTCGTTTTCTATAACTTGTACTTTGTATTATGAAGTAGCACCCCAGTGACACAGTCTTCCGCTGCGGTATTTTGGGGGTGTTACAGCGTACTTACTTCCCCAATCCTATGAGTGCCTACTTCACTCCTATGTCGAGCCTACAAGAAGCTCCTAACATGGGATCATTAGAATTTACTCATGCATTAAATACAACCAATAAAACCTAGTACACATCGGTTCATGTTTCCTAAGACGTTCAAGCATGTTACCATTTGGAGATCTGCCAGTTTTCTTAAGCCTAACATTGAAATCATTCATCCAATACAACCATAAACAAGTAATCAACACATAATCAACATCTAGGTTTCATTAGATCTAAGCAAACACAAGATAAATCTAGCCTAGCATGGTGGAATTAAGACAAGCACAAGATATAGATAACCAACACATAGACATATTGATTGAATTAAGAAAACACTTATCTCAATAGCACATGTAAGCATTCAAGGGTTGAAAACCCTTGAAAAGCTGTAAAATTCGTATGTGGTTCGGCCTTAGGGTTTCTCCAAACTTTTTCCTCTTAATGAATGAAAATTAGAAAACTATATATAGATATTAGAGGTTGATGGCGTCAAGAACAACCTTGTGATGCCGTCATCTCACCGCCAAAATAATCCTCGGACTGCCTTGATCTACATCTGACGCCGTCATGTAGTCCACTTTTGTAGGCCGTCACACATTTAACTCTTGACGCTCTACTTTGTGACGCCTTCATTTTTGTACTGGGTCGTCATGATCTTTACTCTTGACGCCGTCAAGAAAGTCTTCTTGACGCCGTCACACACTGTTCCCAGCTTGGAAAATTAAGTCTTTGGCGTTTTCTTCACTTTTATGCTCCAAAAACTTCCGAATTGCTTCCTTTTCCATATTTCACTCCCAAAGTACCTAAAATCACAAAAGGAACGATTTAGGGTAATATTTGATCAAATAAATTCAATTCCGGGCTTAAATGACCCCCTAAAAACGGATCATTTTTCGCCTCATCAATTATTGTACAACCACTTGGTGTTATCTTTGGCTTAAAGTTTTTAAACATCTAAAAAGCCGAAGAAACCATATTCACCCCCCCCCCTCTACGGTTCTACACCTTTTCTACCCCTACCAAATTACCCTTTCTACTCTTCTAACCTTGGTATTTGGTTTTCTCATAAACACTTCACAAAATGATTTTCGAATTGGCTATTTGAGTTGGTAAACCTTAGATTGATTAATGTTAAGGTTTAGTGTGAAGTACAATTGGGGGTTTACCAAGGTAAGGTATTTATAACGCCAACACCCAAAGCTTTGGGAAAATTTTCTCTGGGTGTCTGGCGCGCCACCCACGCGTCAACGCGTGGGCAGCGCGCCGGCCTCGGAAAATTTTTCCCAAGTTTGGGTCTTGGCCTATAAATACCCCCTTGCCTCTTGTATTCCTCACCACTTGCCATTATTCTTTCTCTCTACATTCTTTCTCTTTAAACACTCTCAAATCTCTCTATCTCTAATCTTGTGTTCTTGATTCTCACTCTAACATCTTTGAAAGAACACATCTCCTTGCAAGGGAAGAATCACAAGAACTTAATCCACGCTTGTATTACAATCGAGTCTCTAGGTTAGGTTAGGGCTTGGTTGAACAAACACTTATTCATTCATTCAATTGTTTGTAAGGGAAGTCTTGTGTCTTGGTGACCAAGCCTAGATCATTGGGGATCTAGTTGGGGTTTGATACTTCCTGTGGGAAGTCTTGGTAGTGGTCTTGGTGACCCTTAGGTGCAGTCAAATCGCGAGATTCTTTTGGGTGGTTTCCGAGGGCAGAATACCGTTGAGGAGTAACTCCTTCTTTGTGAGCGTCGATATTGGTGAATATCGGTGGAGTGAATTGTAACGGTTTGTAGTCCACCAAAAGGATTATACTAGTGGAATAGTATCGTGTCGTGGATTCGCAACTGGACATACGGATGGTATAAACCCCCCATCCCAAACCAGTATATATCGTGGTGTCTCTTTACTCGCTTTATATACTTGTGTTTGTATTAGTGGTTGCTTTTGTTTAAACCACTTGGTGTTCTTCTTGGCTTAAAGTTTTTAAACATCAAAAAAGCCGAAGAAACCGTATTCACCCCTCCCCCCTCTACGGTTTTACAAGAAAGATTAGATACGTCGCATCCTTAACCAGGGATGCGCCACATTAAATAAACTGACAGAAGGGTTATAGTTTAGAAAATAAAATGCAGAAAAAATAAAATCAGATATGACCTGTGCAGTAGATACACCGCATCTATTGATGGAGATGCGCCGCATCTGCTACAGGTCTGACAGACCCGACAACAAAAAACAATAAAGATAAATCTGGGTTGTCTCCCGGTAAGCACTTTTCTTTATTCCAGACAAGTTAGACTCACGTGCAGCTTCTATTTTGTATCATTAACGCCATCAACATCTTCTTCACATTCATTATGCACAGAGTGTTGAAGTTCGTGGTACTTCCATGTGTCATCGAATGATGCTTCCTTGTCACGTTGATTTCACCAGTAATCTTCTAAGTGTATCATAAGTTCACAATTAAGCGTGTTATAATTCCCGAAACATTGCACAAGCCAATGGCGAAATTTGGTTTCTTCACTTTCTTGTTCTTCATATTGATTGATAAGAAGAGCTCTTGCCATTAGAGCGTTAGTTTTTAAGTCCTCATCTTCTAGATCTTCATACCAATTTAAGCTTTCGCAATAAGTCCAGTATCTGGTGCTACATAGTCCAGGGAGATTTCCTCCGTTACACCGATTCTTAGTTTTCCAATTGCAAGTGGGCCATTCAGCTCGTCCATCTTTGAATCGAAACGGTTGACATGTATGGATTATCTTGTGAGGTAGTTGGTCCCAAGTTTCATATTCAAGCTATGGCTCATTATCCACCCACGGTACTTGATCGTTCCATTCAAAATACCATGTATTCTTCAAATACTCATCGTTAATGAATCTAGGTTTGTCTTCCGTGCGTACATCAATATCGATTTGAAGAAGATAGCTGAATTCCTTGAATTGTTTACATAATGGTGTTTCGTAGTCAAACACGTCGATGTCAATGCTAAACAATTCTTCCATATTATCTGTTTAAGTAGAATCATCACATAACAACTCATTTTCCGTTTCTATTTCTTCATCTTCTCCTCTCATCCAATAGACCCAAAGTACAATTTTAGTGGCGCGATCCATGGTTTTATGGTTGTTGAATTTACTAGCTAACCAATTCGAAAAATCATTATCATTAGGGTCGTAATTGACATCAAAGCTCGTGTCACTTAGCATTCTTTTCCTAATCTCGATAAACTCATCGAATTGTTTTTCAAAGCTACGTGACAACCATGTCTTTATTATGTGTTTAACTTCAGGTGTCGGAGCATATTTCGGATCATCATATTTAAGCTTCAGCCAATCCTCCAAAGAAATATCCATTAATCTTACAAACTTCTTATTGAACAAGATTTCTGCTTCAACATACATCCTTTCTTCGTCAAGATCGCTTTTGTCTAATCCATAGAATTGTTCTTCATAAGGCATATAAGAAAATTTTGAAGGAGTAATTCATGTATTTAATTCGAAATCTCCCTTCCTCTTCTTCAATAGTAGTCCAAACCAATCCTTTGGATTCTATCATAGGTCATAGCAGGAGTAATTCATCTTTAGTATAGCTCATAAACAAATCATAGGTAAACAAGTCATCGTCAATGCTTCCAAAACGTTTAAATTCAACAAATAGGGTTTCAAGAGGGGTTTCCTAAGTAAATAGATCAACATCGATCGTGAGTAAATTGACTTCTTCACTTTCATAAGTCTTAATAGAGCATATTGGCACAGAAGTGTGAGATAATGATTCAACCAATTCGTCAAAGAGTGTTGAGTTGCAATTAATAGCATCATAGGTCTCATCCAAAATTGGACAGAGTTTCCCATTTTCCCATTCCGAATTTTCTGAGTATTTATAGCCCATACGTATTGCTGGAAACTTTTTTAAGTTAATTTCGTAATCTTCCCAATCATCTTCGTTCTCCAATGTCCATAGTATCTTAATCGGAGAATTTGCGCATCTCAATGTCTCCATTCCCTCCATAGTCAAGTACTCGCTCATGGTGATATCTTCTATAATAATCCCTGTCATGATAGGCAAGTAAATTAGTAGGATTTGCCCGATAGAAGATAATCGTAATTAGCAAGGAAACTATTATTGAAAATAAAAGTTGCTGATATCTGCAGACAATGCGCCGTATCCCTAAAGTAGGATGCGCCGTATCTTATTATGTTAAAGATTAAATCAGACTTTTATTTAGAAAATCGATCAGTCGTATCTGCAAAAACGGATGCGAAGTATCTCAGTTTAATAAATTCGAAAAATGGTTTTTTAATAAATAGATAGATGCGCCGCAACTGTCGAAACAAATGCGTCGTATCTCGTTAGGGTTTTGAAATTTTTTTGATTAAAAACAGAATACGTCGTATCTAGGGGATAGATGCGCCGTACTTCAAATTTTTAAGTTAACGCTGTATATAAAATAAAAAACGCAATGCGCCGTATCTGATAAATCAGATGCGTCGCATCGTTTGGATCAGCAAAATACAGTAGACAACAGTAATACAGAAAAGAAAATAAAAAAAATAAAGAAAACAAAAATTACAGAAAATAAAGAAAACTTACAAACAAGAAAATAAAATATGCAAAATATACAATGAATGCAATCTAATATAATATACAACAAAGTTAGTGGTTAGAATCTAATTAAAATATTAATCAAATAAATAGATATAAACAATTCATTCCCCGGCAACGGCGCCAAAAACTTGATGCGTACGATATGTCAGTGTAGGACAGGGTGATTAGCCTAATTCAAGTTTTAAATTTATATTTAGCCGATTTATTACTAACACACACACACTTAACGAACAGTGTACCCGATCAATATGTATATAATGGTAAGTAGAGTGTCGAACACTAAGAATGGAACGTAATATCTAGTTGATTTGATCAGTATTTTAATATCTAAGTTAGTTATACAATCTAATCTAATAAAAGGGGGGGTTAGCCTGAGAGACTAGCACATATTTGTATTAAACATACAAGTAAAACTAATGAGAACAAATCAGTGAAGAGCAATCACGTAAACAGATAGATAATAGAAACATGTAGAAGACCTGTCCTATGGTTAAGTAGCTTGTCACTTGTTTTATTGTTAGTTTTATATGATGAGTATCGTAATCTAATCTGTCTCGTTGTATCCTAAATATCGGCGAGTAAACTCTTAATGATTACTTATGTTTATCCTACCTTCTAGACACTAGATAAGTAGGTGAGGAACAAGTATGGTAGCCTAGAAGACTCAACTAAACGCATAGGTTATCAATGCACAAATACAAGTCACCAAAAAAATATCATATAAACTTTAATCGATGGGAAAGCAATTTTAAAGGAAGCAATATGGTGGCCACAAGCCCATCAATCCTGATGGATTAAAGCTTACTAATATAATAAAACAAACTACTTAATGAATTATACACATGCAGGACCTTCTTACGGCTTTAAGATCTTCGTTTGGGGCATGTCTTGTGATGCTTCTTTGACTGGATTCGTCTCCTTAGGGTTTTTGTTGCACACAAAATTCGTATCTATCTTGGGGTATTTATAGCTTCTGTCTGAGGGATCAATGTGGCGCATCTTGATGATAGATGCGGCGCATTTACTTAACTTCGCGTGGGGTCCAAGATTATTATATTCTGGAATATTCGTACACTGCCTTCAGATGCGGCATAACTTGTTTCTTTATGTGGCACATGTCCTTTAACGTCTTGGATAGTGTCTGGTGAAGTTTTAGCTGATAAATGAGATGCGGCGTATTTTAGAGTAGAACAAGATGGTTATCCTTCGTTGACCAAAGTTTCATATGCGGCGCATGTTGTAATTAGAGGCGGCACATGCTTCAAGGTCAGGCAATGGTATTCGAATTCATCTAAGTATGATGTTGTGGCGTATCTGTTGAGAATGATACGACGCATCTCCTAGATTTCAGTAGACTTTTCCAATCTTGCTCATTTAGCTCCATAATTCGTCCAAAATCATTAACTTTCACCAATTGCTTGTTTGTACCTGAGAAGTACTAAAGTAAATAATTAAGTATCATTCTCATACAAAACAATATAAAACAAGTCAATTAAATAGGATAAATGATGCCAATAATATGTACTTATTTGATCTCATCAAATACCCCCCCCCCCCCACTTGAACTTTACTTGCCCTCAAGTAAACGTTAAGATTAAACATAATGAAAATTTATCATTGCTAGGATGTTTTTACATTTAAGCACTTATTCGTTTTATCATAATTGCACGGCCAAACACTTAACCAATTAGAAACAAAAGATATGTTTAATAAAAGGAAATCTAATCATTTAACTGTCCGGACGTGACAAATATTCTATCATATGCTTGACAAGTGATTCGTGTCATAAACCAATTATATATATGTATGATATTCTCCAAAAGATTTGCAAGAAATACAAATCCTGAGTTTGTTTCCCGTGTGAAGGTTGAATGGAATCGTGATAATCGATTCCTGAAATCGTGTCGTGAAAAGTGAAAAAGTGAAATTTTGTGATTCTAAAAATAAAATAATGATGAGAAACAAACTAAAATGCTAAATGTACAAGTTACTAAAGCACAACTAACCAAATCGTAAAACGATTTATCAAACATGAATTTAAAACGTAACGTACGAATTTAAAAAGTGAAATTTAATGAAAAAGGCTCCTAAATATATGAAATAATTTTCTAAAAATCTTAAACTACTAAAAATAATTTTGAGAAAAAGAAAAATATTTTTTTTTGACTTTTTATTTATTTTCTATGAATTATTTTCTATTTTTGAAATACTAAAAAGGATTAAAAATAAAAGAAAATGTAAAAGTAATGTTGAAAAATACAAAATAAGTTCTGAAAAATCTAAAATTACTAAAAAGAATTTTCTAAAATATTTTTGGATTTTTTAAAGCTTTTTCTGATTTTTTATTGATTTTTATTTATTTAAAAAGTATTAAAAATGGTTAAAAACTAAAATAAAATAAGAAAAATAGCAAATGAACTCAGAAAAATGTGAAATTTTTACGAAAAATCTAAAATTATGTTTGAAACTTAGGAAAAGTAAAGGAAGTTAAAAATAATCTGGAAAAAGTGCTTATTAGCTTAAAACAGCTTATTACAAGTGCTTATTGATAAGCATTTATAACCAAAATTTATGAAACTCATACCAAAAGTGTATTATACTCAAATAAGCCCTTATAAACTCAATTTAGGTCAAGAGTAACACAGATTCACAACTTTGGATCAATAAGCAGTTTCTAATAAGCTACTTAATAAGCAGTTGCAAATAAGAACAAGCCAGATGTTCAGGAATGATAAAATGTACTCAAGTAATCTCTAATGAACACAGATTAACCACTAAAGCTCACATCACAAGTCACAAAGCACTTATACAGGTCCTTGATTGAATTAGCAAATAGGTTCTATGTTCCTAACTAGCAGACTCAATTAAGCTGATCCAATAAGCTTCAAATTGCAAACTAAAGGGGGCAAAAGCTTGACTGAACTACTGAGATTTTAAAATACCAAAAAGCCCTATCAATTTCCACCAATTGCTCCTTCAATTGAACCTAGATCAGCTGCCTGTTGAGAAAACTAAGCTACAACAGTTGACTATTATTGTGCACTATCAATATGACCAATTCCAATTTCTATTGCTCAAATCTAGACCTAAATGTTATATTAAGCTGAAATTATACTAGATTAAGCTAACCTATACTATTTAACACCTATCAGTACAATAAATCTAACTGAGTATATTATAATAAGCAGTGAACTAAAATTGAATCCTAAGTTTGACTATTTACCAATTAACCTACTAATTTAATGCTATTTCTTGTCTACTTAATACTACTGCAACCTAACTCAATCACCAACTCAAACTAAAACACCCTTAATCACAGTTAGCTATCATCAACCAAACACTCCTTAATAATATGTGATTAACTATTTATGAAGCTAATTGATGATCTAAGCCACAATTCAATCAAATAGTATCACATATTGATCCAATACACTAAATTAAACTGAAATCAACAGTCAATAACAACATGTAACCATAAATCACAGATGTGCTTATAATCTCAGATTTGAACTATAAACTTAAAATGAATGAAACTAGTTACACTAATGCTAAAACTAATCACATAAGCTCACATATGCATATAATCAACTGTTATAACAGTAAAATTCAAACTATATCTACACTATCAATCTAATAAGCTGCAATTTAGTACTAACCAAAAGAAATGAGATCTTACAAATCAAATTCTCAGCTGAATAGAGAGTACATTTGATCATGGCCTATCTTTAAGATAGGCTAAACACTTCCATTTCACTGTTTAACATATTAGAATATCCCAGGATTCATCATCTTCACCATTGGTTTGACTTTTGTTGACTGATCATGTATTTGAGACTTGGAACTGATTTAAGCTAAAACATACACTCACAGAAGCTATTAAGCTAGAATGAGATGTATTAAACTACAAACAAGCTTGGATGCAAGCTGATTTAGGAAAATTAAACAATATTTTTGTATTTTTTTTCTTATTTTTCTTATTTTTTTTAGCTTTCGATGAAATGAGAACTGAAATCAAAGATGTAAATGTATAAGTTGTAAATGAGATTAAGCTGAACTTATATTAACAGTAAATGAACTAAAATAACAATAGGTAAACAACAAGATTGAATTTAAAATAAAAATTGATTTTATTAAAATCAAAAGAAATTACAATGACAACTTAAGTAAACTAAAGAAATTGATACTTCATTTCTACAAAGTAACGTTACATTATTTCTACACACCAAATGAGCTAATCATGACCCTCTATTTATAGCCCTGTGAGGAAGGATCTAATAGCTTGGGGGTTCCTTCTGCCAAGCTGGCAATCCGTGTGCCTTGTGTTAGTTTGGAGCTCATCAAAGCCGTCTAATCCTTTTCCAATCATTACAACCCTTAGATCAATGATTAGTGACGTGTTGTGACCAATAGTAAGCTGCCACGTAGCCCCTTTGTGCTTCTTTTGCTCTAACATACACTGACAAGGATTGACATCCTTCTAGAAGCACGCAATTTTACTCAGTTGCCCTTAATTGTTGTAGAACTGGTGGACGGGGTAATTAGGGTTCATGTAACTGCGTTTGGGTAAATTGGGGGGTGGGAAAGGTGGGTAAAGTTTTTTTTATTATTATTTGGATGAGGTTTGACCCGTGTGTAAATACTTTGACCAAGAGTGATTGGGCTAAAAGGATATGGGCTTGGGACATTGGTTTAATACTTGGATTTATAATTGGACTTGGTATTTGGACTAGGCTCAATTTTATTTCCATCTTTTGTGATAAAATGTACAAGGACCATTCATGTAAAAACTGAACCATGGAGGACCAAAGCTGTCATTTCCCAATTTGTGATACAAGGGTTTGATTTGTCAAAATTTGATAATATGAGGACCTTTGTTGACTTTATCTTCAAACTTTCTTCACAAGGATCAAATTTGACAATTGTTGAAACTTCAGGGACTGAAAGTGAACATTTCTTCAAAGTACATCCAGGGACTATTCTTGAAACTTTAAGCATTCCCAAGGACTTTCATTGACTTTCTGAACTCATATTTGACTTTTGAATCACCAACTTTGACTTTTTGACTTCATTATACTCTCGTGCTCGTTTTTGCCGGTTTTTGTTTGATTTTTGTCTTTTTATGAAATATCCATACCTGCACATTCACAATCACGAAAACATACTTTCTTTGGCAATTGAGGTTAGTTTTTGGATTTTTTAGTCATAATTTGGACAAGAAAAGGTGAGTGAATAAGCACTCACCAAAATCCCCCAGACTAAAGTATTGTCGTGTCCTCACACAATGTGATCAATTCACGCTTTTGGGATAAATAATTTCATAACTCTTTCTACTGACATTGAAATGTAGCAAGGAGGTTCAAAAGAAGTTACGAAATCATGTATTCTCGAAAATGTCCCGTTTTTCAATTCATTCCTTATACCACTTATCATTACTATTTTTGTATTTTTCACTTTATTTTTGTGATGGTTTGTTGAACTTTCATTATTTTGCAATAATTTTTAGGTTCATAGAGTAGAAACACTTCTCATGGAGAAGTGACCATACAGATAAAAATCGTCATCCTTGATTTTTCACAAGCTCCCAAACCTAGCTTAAAAACGAGATCACAACTTATCTACAAGTTAGATGCTAACACTACTCATAAAAGTTATTTATGTAAACCTCTTTCTCCCATTTTCTTAATGTATCTAGATTTTTTTTTTTTTTTTTTTTTTTTTTTTTTTTTTTTATGAGAAATGAATTGCTTCATATTTTCTCGTTCCAATATGATTTTAACTGATAGAGATACCAAGTTTAAACGCTAAGTAGTTTTTCATCTTCTCCCAAGAACCGCTGCTTTAGAAATTCGGTCCACATCAAGGAATTGGGTACATACAATCTCATATATAAGTTGTGGAGTATTACACGTGCACCTCATGTGATTAATTCAGAATCATCCACATGCACCTCACGCGCCAACAACTTTTATAACAATTAAGCTCTTATTAAATACAAACTTTCACTTTGATTTTTTTTTTCTTCCATCATTTTTTTCTTTTTCATTTTTTCATTTTTCTTTAAACAATAACAATGGAACTTATCGGGTAGCTCCAAAACCTCATACATAATAACTTCTTTACTTTTGACTTTTCATTTTTTGATTTTTACTTTTGATGTGTCCTTGATATGTACCCAACTTCTAAAGCAAAGATTCTTTTAAGAAGATAAAGAAATAAATATTGCCCAAACCTAAATACCTCTAATTAACCTAGAACATCCATTATTATGGTGAAACAGTTTTGCGGGAGCAAAAAGCCACAAGTACCTTTCACGAGCTCTAAAGAGAACCAACTACTCCACATTTAGCATCTAACTTCTAAATAAACACTATCATTTCTCGCTCTTCGCAATTTAAGATCTCAAGTAATGAAACCCACGAATGCTTAGCCGATAATCAGCCACGCATATATAAAGTCAGATACGGAAACTTGCAAATTCTTGGAAAAGAATTCGCGTTTTCTAGCTCCTTATTTAAAAGACTAGCGAAAGATTTTAAGCTGCGCATGTATAAAGTCAAGTATGGGAACTTACAGACTCTTAAGAAAGAACTCACATTTTATAGCTCCTTGTGTACAAGACTAGCACAAGCTTATATGATTATCATTGGTTAAGGGAACAAGCTAGGGCTCAACACGCCCGGTCAAGTCAAAATATTTATTCCTACTCTCGCCAGCTGGAAAGCCAACAAGGTGTCAAAACACTTATTCAAAACTTATTATATTTTTGCACAACTTTTCAACTTTTCTCATTTTTTTTGTGCTTTTTCACAGCATTTTCATTCATTTTACTCTAAAATTTTTCAAACTTTTCAATTTTTTCATTTTTTTTAAAGTTTTTTAGGAAAAAAGAGAGTTGCGTAAGTAAATTACATGGTGAAAGTTGCAAGGTCAATCGAATCGAAGATTCACCCCCCGAACTAGAATGGAACATTGTCCTCAATATTTTACGGGTAAAGGTAATCCTAACAAAAATCTAAGGCCATTTATTAATTATACCAAAGAAAACGTTAGTCGATAAGATTTTCAGATATAGGATTTCCAAAAGCATCAATGAATGAGACTCGAGTGGAGAGAAAGACAAAACCACGAGCACGAGAGTCATCATAAATCGGGGATAATCCTGGACAATCATTCACAAAAAACCACGAAACACGAGAATCGAAGAGGTCACCCCCTCACTTTATTTGTTAGAAATAAGAATTTATAGAAGATGAAATGGATAAGCATGGGTTGCCTCCCACGAAGCACTATGCTTTTGGTCACCGAGTCACGTAGCTTGTCTCGATCCCCGAATTTAGTTGTCCCTGGGGAAAGTTTAGAGATCCGGGACTACCTTAGGTGGTATGTCCCCTCCGAAGTAATGTTTGAGACAGTGACCATTCACCTTGAAGTTGGGACCATCGGGTTGAGCTAACTCAATGGTGCCATAAGGGAATACTTGGGTAATGGTGAATGGTCCAGACCAACGGGTTTTAAGCTTACCTGAGAAAATCTTCAATCGAGAGTTAAAAATAAGGACTTGATCACCGACATTGAACTCGCGGTTTTTGATTTTTGAGTCGTGAATCCTCTTTGTTTTCTCTTTGTAAATTAAAGAATTCTCGTAGGCTTGATCACGAAGCTCAGTTAATTCACTCAATTGAATTTTCCGGTGATCACCCGCAGTCTTAAGGACGAAATTTGCATGTTTCAAGGCCCCAGTACGCCTTATGCTCAAGCTCGGTGGGGAGATGGCATGCCTTTCCATACACCAACTTATAAGGAGTGCACCCAATGGGTATTTTATAAGCAGTGCGGAAAGCCCAAAGTGCATCATCTAATTTGTCTGCCCATGAGGAACGGTGTGCTCCTACGGTCCTTTCAAAAATTCTTTTAAGTCCACGATTGGACATCTCAACTTGTCCACTAGTTTGTGCGGTACTAAGTCGATGTGTAACACCATATTTAAACATCACTTTTGCAAATTGGTCATTACAAAAATGAGTACCGCGATCACTGATTATAGCACGAGGTGTACCAAATCTAGCAAATAGGTTCTTAAGAAATTTCACAACTACTCGGGCGTCATTGGTAGGGAGCGCCTTCGCTTCAACCCATTTCGACAAATAATCGACCGCCACAAGTATGTATTTATTCCCTCGTGAAGACGGGAACGGACCCATAAAATCTATACCCTAAACATCAAAGATCTCACAGACTTGAATCGCATTTTGAGGCATTTCATCCTTCTGTGAGATTTTCCCTTGACGTTGGCAAGAGTCACATGAATTCACCAAGTCATGTGCATCTTGGTATATTGTTGGCAAATAAAATCCAGAGTCAAAAACTTTCTTTGCGGTATAATTGGCACCATGGGTCCCCCCGTGGGTCCACTGTGGCATGCCAAAAGAATTTTATTGGATTCTTTGCCATGAATACACCGTCGGATCACTTTATCAGCACACACCTTAAACAAATAGGGGTCGTCCCAAAAATAGTGATTAACATCTTTAAGGAATTTTTTCTTTTGTTGGGACGACATCCCTTTCCTTACAAAATTCCCCGCATGGTAATTCGCAAAATCGGCGAACCATGGGGTACTAGGATTACTTTGTGATACACTCCCAAGTGTCTCGAGAGGAAATCTTTTGGTAATTTCCTTTTTCTTGAGAGCACTTTGATGGGGATTTTCTAGACGCGAAAGATGATCAGCGGCAAGCAATGTTCTGAAAGGCTCAAGGTGCACTAAGGCGCAAAGGGGGTCAAAGAGCCTTGAGTCGAGGCGCAAATCAAGGCGCGGGATTCATAAATATGAGGCGCACTATACATTTAGGTTTTTTTTATAACATATGTGACAACTTATGCAGCTTAAATAACACAAAAATATCAATATTTAATGCATAATGCCACTTAATGGTTATTACATCTAACAAAGCTTGCATTAAAACCCAAAATATCAAGCAAGCAACATATCAGAATCTATGAACTACCCTAAATCCCTGAATATACATTACAATATACGAGTTTATGACTTATAAAATTTAACAAATTACCATGTATCTCTATCAACTATCAACAACAAAAAATCTATAGTTGTTTGGTAAAAAACATAACACAAAAGAAACAACATTTGTATCTGTTAATAAGCTACTATTCATAGACATTAGATTACAAAAAATATATATTTCTTTGTTGATTATGTGTTTTAGTTATTTTCTAAAATATTAGGGTTATTAAATACTTTATAACTTAAAGGGCCCAATGTATATAGTATGTAAGCCCAAAATATATCTTACTATTAAGAAAAAAAGGCCAAAACACCGTTACATCTTCTAAGCGCAAAAATTCCCAAGGCGCAAAAGTGCAAAAATCCCCAAGGCGCAAAAGCGCAAAAAATCCCCAAGGCGCTACGATTTTTACGGGATTCATGCATGTCGTGAGCCTCGATCTGAAAAAATCCCAAAGGCTGGAGCCTCGTGGGATTTAGGGAGTAGGCTGACGCTACGATTTTTACGGGATTCATACACGATCTACCTCGATCCCAGATTTTGATATTTTGTGGCCGAGGACAATGCCCTCTTTAACCATGAATTGGCACTTCTCCCAATTTAGAACCAAATTAGTGTCTTCACACCGTTTCAGGATTCTTTCTAAATGGGAGAGGCAAGTAGTAAAGGAATTTCCATAGACCGAAAAGTCGTCCATGAATACTTCCATGGTTTTTTCAACCATTTCGGATAAAATGGCCATCATGCACCTTTGGAACGTGCCCGGAGCATTACATAAGCCAAAGGGCATACATCGGTAAGCAAACGTTCCATAAGGGCAAGTGAAAGTGGTCTTTTTTTTATCCTGCAGATCAATGGGAATTTGAAAAATACCCGGAAAAGCCATCAAGAAAACAATAGAACTTATTTCCCGCTAGACGTTTCAACATTTGATCCATAAAAGGGAGCGGGAAATGGTCTTTACGAGTCGTAAAAGGTTTTACCTCTCAAGGGATCTTGAGAAGCTTGCAATCCCCACCAGGCAGTGTACATGTTCGTTGTAGTATAGTATAGTGACAAGTACCGGGGGATTGATCGTTCAACTCTAGGAATAGGGTTCGCTAGGGTTAAAATTCTACTAAACTAGGTCTAGGTGTGAGGGATGATTCTTTTTGTATTTTTATATTTTAAGGAAAGCAAGTAAAAATTTCTGGTTTTGAAGGAATGGGCGGAATTAGTTACGAGTCAACTAACCCACTTAACTAAAGATGAAATCAAAATAAAATAAACTAAACTTAAACTAAATTTTGGTGTAAACAATAATGAGAGAAAGTGTGTTTACTTAGATTTCGTTACTCCCTAGATATCTTTTACTGGTTGATTAGCTTGTTACAATTGCATGGATGACGGGTTATATTCCTTAATACTAGTCGTAGGGCCATGTACGATCTTCCCTAACTCTATAGGCTTCAACCTCAATCCTATGTTGAGCCGACTAAAACCTCCTAACATGGTATCCCTGGAAGTTACCTATGCATTAAATATAACCAAATAATCGTAGTAGACCTCCGATCATGTTTCTTAAGATGTTCAAGAAAGTTACCAATTGGAAGTCTGCCAATTTTCTTAAGCCTAACATCGAATTCATTTATCCACAACAATTATAAACAAACCATCAATCAATAATTAACATCTAGGTTTCATTACATCTAGGTTTCATTACATCTAAGCAAACATGACAGAAACCTAGCCTAGCATGTTAAAGAGAAGACAAGCGTAAGATATAATCAAACAACACATAGACATATTGAATGATTTGGTAAAGTACTTATCTTCAATTGAACATGGAAGAAACAAAGGGTTGAAACCCTTCAAATAGCTGGAAAATTCGTCTAGGGTTTTATTCCCTCAAAGTTGCACACAATGAATGAAAATTAGAAAACTATATGTAGATTTTACAATATGACGGCATTAAGAGTTAAGTCTGACGCCGTCAACTCGCCGCCAAATTAAACTCGTATTTCCTAGATCCACTTCTAACGCCGTCACTCTATATGGGTTCTGGGCCGTCACTCTTTACGATAACTCTTGATGGCCTTGGAATTTTTGTTCATGACGCCGTCAGACCCCCTTAATAAAACATTCTGGCGCGTCACGTGTATTTGATTTATCCACCCTTTTATCAACTCATGATGCCGTCACTAACAGCTTGTGATGCCGTCAAAGGCAAATTCCAGCATGCTTTTGAGACTTTGTCGTTTTCTGCACTTTTTCGCTCCAAAAACGTCCAAAATGCTTCCTTTTGCAAAATTCCTCTCAAAAGTACCTAAAATGACAAAAGGAATGATTTAGAGCAATATTTGATCAAATAATCTCGACTTTGGCCTTAAATGACCGAAGCGGTACACTTTTCGCTTCATCAAATACCCTTACACTTGAGATTTGCTTGTCCTCAAGCAAATGCGCTTTTATTCTAATCAAAATACAAGTTAGAGGTCATTTAACACTAAGACAAAAGTAATTACATCAAATAATTGTTCCACTTCAACCAAAAACAAGCACGGAAATTATATACTAGCACATCACAAATAGTGTTTAGATACTCACATCTCTCGGGTGTAATAAAGTATATATCACAATATGGAAATGGAAAACATCTCTCACTACCTGTCATAGCACATAAATTACCATAGGCTTGGGAAAGGATCAAACCTCCACCACTTGGCGTAAGCACCTAGGATAAACTATCAAAGAGGTCTTTTAAAGGGTTATAACGTTAGGTGTAGGGATAGGATAAACACGGTTTTGTTGGATAAAGGCAATATTTACTGGTGGCGAGTTAATCATCTTGGTTAATTACATGTACAATATGGCGTTGCTAAGCCAAGACTCAGCTCGACTTAAGCTAATCAAAAACTAACAAAAACATAAAATAAACATAAAAGGAAACGGGATGGTAGTCCGTATGTTTTTTCTCTTTTTCTCTATTTTTTTTCTTTTTTTCTTGATTTTTCGATTTCTTTTTTTTTTCTTTTCTTTTTTTTTTTTTTTTTAAATTTTTGCATACACTCTTACCCTACCATTCAAAATAATACATCACAGGAATTTGCATACCCCTTACACTTGAACTTTTACATACTCTACAATCGATTATTCTAATGACTCGAATCAAGATAATCAAAACACTTGGAGTACTTTTTAAGATTAACGCACATATGGGGGTAATATATGATGTTCTTCCCCATTACTCCATAACACAAGTACTTTACCCATGAGTCCCAATCGTCCCAAAACAATATGTACAAGATATGACTCGACTTAGCAACCATGTAATCAATTAGACAATTAACTAAGGGTTTAAACATGTAACAATAATGCACTAAAGATGAGTGCATACACGGAAGGCTAAGGTGATTTGGTTGCACATTTGGGGTGGGTTGTAAACAAATTCTTCCTTTAAGTAAAATGCTTAAAGTTAGAAAAGAAAAGATAGGGTCAGAGGGGTGTACTAGGGGTATCGTGTACTAAAAATGAGTACAACGTAAAGGTGTGGGAAAAATTAATTGACTTTGTTAGTCATGTTAATTGACTTAAATGGTCAAGTAATTATGATACGGGTTTAACACAAGGGTGATCCTAATGCCTCTTATCATGTAGTAAATCCTACTACACGAATGTAGTCTCACTAGCGGTCTCGGGATGCATCACTAACGCAAGTTCTAGAATCTAAGTACTACCGGTACACTCATAAGCACTAATAATGAATGCTTTTCCTAACAAATCTAGGGGCGAACCTCACTTAGTAGAAGGCCGGTACGAGTCTTTGACGCCTCAACTAACGGATGCTAACTAGTGCACTTCTTGGATTGTTAGCGCGTTACTAGCATAACGGATGGTCACCAAGTCATATACTAGCGCTGGCGCGTTAGCCAATTAATCTAATACTCGGATGGTCACTACTTTTTTTTCTTTTTTTTTTTTGATAAATTTTTTTTAGTGGTACGGTTTTTTTGTGCTAGTCATACAACTCCTATCCATGAGACGCTTATTAAGGCTAAAGCTTCACTCCTAAATGTTGTAAAAAAAATTAAATTTGGCGCTAAAATTGCCCTAACAAGTATTTCTCTTAGTTTTATTACACACCTACTATTGAACAAACAAACTCAAGCGTAATTGTATTCTCTAAGGTATCATCATTTACCCTCCCCTTACACTTAAGCTGAACATTGTCCCCAATGTTCAATAAAAAGATGTAAAAGTAAATAAGGTAAAAGAATGAAAACAAATACTCCCCTGATTCGTTCGGTGTGGATAAATGGATAACAAGGTTAAATCCTCCTCCAAGAAAATGAACGTTGAAAGATTCCCTTCCAAAATAATAAATCATCTTCTTGTCCAATATAACCTGTTAAACCTGAGAAAACAATCATGGCAACCTCGCGTAAAATCGGCGGTAATCTATATATATAAGGATATAATGCTTGTGGAATGAATGTTTGCAGATTTCCTGGAATTTATAAAACTAAAGAATTAACAAAAACTTCAAGACTCCGTTAGAAAAACAAAACTTGCAAAATTTCCAGAATTTTACACTTGACGCTGTCAAGTGTTAATCCTGACATCGTCAGAGTGTTCTGACAGAAATCTCATGTTAAGTTTTCAGAAAATTTCTGGAAAAACTTATGCCTTAATTCCTGGAATTTTCTGCAAAACATCATTATGACTCAATACAAGCATTTGACTCAAACGAATACTAATATACATGTTTATTTAATATTGTTGTGGTTCATGTTCAATTCCGTTCTTAAAAACAAATTTAGGTTTCCCTTACACTTAGCTTTTGCGAAATACCTTTTATAAAGTTAAGACAAACAAAAAAGTAAAGCATTTTCATAATTTAGTATGAAACACGAGCCACAAACAATAAAAATAAAGCATGCATACGGAAACAAATTAAATCAAACAAACAAACAATCAAACAAAACAAATAAAACATAGGTTGCCTCCTAAGAAGCGCTTTTCTTTATTTACGAGTCTTGTAGCTAGACTCAAAGTCATAGGCTATCCTATATGGGTGAGCTCCTCATCGAGGACATCTTTGGGATCAAACTTAGGTTTCAATTTCCTATTGGTTCTCTTGGTGCAGTATGACTTCTCAAATTTTTCTCCATCCGTATCATATAGAATCATCTTCATATGCCATGATCCATCACCTTCCTTAGGTAGTTTGTCCCAATTCCATTTACATTTATCCCCTTACCTTTTCCACTTGTTCATTCCTAAATTGATAGGCATCACTCCTAGGAATTTAATCATTTTCCTAAAGACTAAGGGATCCTCAAAAGGGTTTAATTCTTCATCCCTAGCTATGAGTTGCTCTACCGAATGCGTTTTGTTTATAAACTCCTCTTCTAAATAAAATGGGCGTTGAGGTCGTATGAAGTCTCCATTAACCCAAGGTCCATACCTAGATGGTCTCCTATTCACATATACCCAATGGGGCGTTGGTTCCTCATTAGTATCATAGGCATGTTTCTTAACATCATAGACTGAACAAGTTTCTCTTTCTCCTACCGCTATTCTAGATTCCTTACAATCAATCATCGCACTTGCGGTAGCTAAGAATCCTCTTCCTATTAATAACGGGCACGTAGTGTCACTAACCATATCAAGGATGTGGAAGTCGGCTAACATTGTCAATCTTCCTATATGCACTAACACATCCTTCACTACCCCAACCAGATATGCTACACTTCCATCCGCAAGCCCTATGATTACCTCTGTTTCATCTAACTTTCCTGGCTTAAGAGTGGTGTATAGAGATAATGGAAGCAAATTTAGGCTTGACCCAAGATCGGCTAGTGTGTTAAAAGCCTCAGAATTTCCGATCTGACAAGGTAACACGAATATGCCCGGATCATCTAATTTCTTAGGCAACTTGTTTTGAACGAAGGCTGTCCCATTCTTACCCAACTTAAGTTTCTCTTCATATTTTTCTAAAAGGGCATTGTAATAGGGAGCACGGGATAAGACATCACTGACGGGATGCTCAAGGTGAAGTTCCTTTAATTCTTCACCAAGGTCATGTGTAGGAAGTGTTTCAACTATGCTATTGACCGAATTGATGTTGGGCGTTACATTGAATTGGTTCTTTTGAAAGATTTGGGTTTGTTTGAAACACGTGCTCATGGCATTGACCGAATTATATTGTGGACAAGAAGTAGGAGACGAAACAGATGATATAGCGTTAACGTTTAGTTTCGGATTATTGACCGTGTTACTTAGGAGTGCTCCCATTTCTCGGTCATTGAGAACTTTCAACAATGTGTCAATCTTATTGGTCATCTCACTTTGATTTTATTTGAAATCGGCTTCAAACTTTGCTAAACGAGTCTCTTGAGATGCCATAAATTTGGACATCAATCCTTCAAAATTATTGGTACTGCCATAGTTGTTGGAAAGATTGTTGTTGAAAGTATGGTTAGAGGGTGAACCGTTTGGTTGGAATCGATTAGGTGGAGTGGAAGAATTATTTTGGGGCATACTTGGGTTTTGTTTCCACCTAAGGTTCGGGTGATTTTTCCAAGAGGGGTTGTATGAATCACCGTAAGGATTTTGCTCGTGTTTGAAAGTGTACCACTTGTCTCCCGCTCCGTCGGTACGCAAGGATACGCAATCCGCGAAAGCTTGTTCGGGGAGTTCCATGCAATCACGAGTGTCGTGGGGACCACTACATAATTCGCATGAAGAAGTGATTTTGTTCACTTGGCTTGAAGGTTTAGGAGCTTCGTAGGATTTCATGAGAAACTTGACTTGGTCTTCAAGTTCCATGATCCTACGGTCGGGAGTGCTTGAATTGTTCAAAGGCAAAGATATTGCCTTGACCGTTTTGTTCAAATCAGGGGGATCATTCCAACTTTCGTTGTCATAGAGAGCAAGATCTTCTATGAGTTCCCATGATTCTTCCGCACTAAGATCACGAAGCTTGCCACCGGCCGATTGGTCAATGGTTCGCCTTGTGGAGAGATCGATATGGTCATAGAAAATTTGGACTTGGAGCCAAAGATCTATGCCATGATGAGGGACTTTTTGGAGTAAGTCCTTGAACGAGCCCATGCTTCATAGAGAGTTTCACCTTGACGTTGTTGGAACATCAAGATATCATTTCTAAGCTTAGTATTTCTCCCCGGTGGGAAAAATTGAGCAAGGAAACGAGTGGTGAGATCATCCCAAGAGGTGATGGATCCCGCGGGTAAACACTCAAGCCATTGACTAGCTTGGTCACGTAGAGAGAATTGGAAAAGACGCAATCGAGTCGTCTCTCGAGTTACAACATCAAGGTCTATGGAATCTACTATTTTGAGGAAATCCTTGAGATGTTGATTAGGATCTTCGGAACGAAGTCCATGGAATGCACATCTGCTTTGCACCAACCGGATGGTGTCAGATCGCAAGGGAGACACATTGGCTCCTTGAATGAGCTCAATGGTGTTTCGATAGCCTTGGTGGCTAGGACGGAAGTACTCTCCTAAGGTTCGACGTCTAGGAGGTTGGTTTGGTAGTGGTGGGTTTTGTTGTGGTGGGTTGATGGGATCAAAGAGATTACCACCTTCCATGATGGCGGATGGCAAAGGTTACGAACAAAGGAACGAAGAAAAAAATAGACTAAAGAAAACCTATAAAAATAAAATAAAAATCTTACTAGAAAGGAATCTAGCAAGTAGACCTAATAAAAAGAAATTTTAACCTAGACACTATCTATTTCCCGGGCTGCGGCGCCAAAAACTTGATGCTTGGAATTGCGGCCTCGCAAAAGGTTTTACCTCTCAAGGGATCTTGAGAAGCTTGCAATCCCCACCAGGCAGTATATCTGTTCATTGTAGTATAGTATAGTGACTAGTACCAGGGGATTGATCGTTCAACTCTAGGAATAGTGTTCGCTAGAGTTAAAATTCTACTAAACTAGGTCTAGGGGTGAGGGATGATTCTTTTTGTATTTTTATAGTTTAAGGAAAGCAAGTAAAAATTTCAGGTTTTGAAGGAATGGGCAAAATTAGTTGCTAGTCAACTAACCCGATTAACTAAAGATGCAATCAAAATAAAATAAACTAAACTTAAACTAAATTGTGGTGTAAACAATAATGAGAGAAAGTGTGTTTACTTAGATTTCATTACTCCCTAGATATCTTTTACCGGTTGATTAGTACAATTGCATGGATGACGGGTTATATTCCTTAATACTAGTCGTAGGGCCGTGTACGATCTTCCCTAATTCTATAGGCTTCAACCTCAATCCTATGTCGAGCCGACTAAAAGCTCCTAACATGGTATCCATGGAAGTTACCTATGCATTAAATATAACCAAATAATCATAGTACACCTCTGATCATGTTTCTTAAGATGTTCAAGCAAGTTACCAATTGGAAGTCTGCCAGTTTTCTTAAGCCTAATATCGAATTCATTCATCCACAACAATTATAAACAAACCATCAACTAATAATTAACATCTAGGTTTCATTACATCTAAGCAAACACGAAAGAAACCTAGCCTAGCATGTTAAAGAGAAGACAAGCTTAAGATATAATCAAATAACATATAGACATATTAAATGATTTGGTAAAGTACTTATCTTCAATTGAACATGGAAGAAACAAAGGGTTGAAACCCTTCAAATAGCTGGAAAATTCATCTAGGGTTTTATTCCCTCAAAGTTGCACACAATGAATGAAAATTAGAAAACTATACATAGATTTTACAATCTGACGGCGTCAAGAGTTAAGTCTGACGCCGTCAACTCGCCGCCAAATTAAACTCGTATTGCCTAGATCTACTTCTGACGCCGTCACTCTATATGGGTTCTGGGCTGTCACTCTTTACGATAACTCTTTATGGCTGATTGGTTCGCTAAACAGTCAACAAAAGTCAACCACATATGTGGTCAATATAGTCAAACAACCTAGACCAATGCTTCCGGATAGTACAGAGTTTCCCCGGGTCGTTATATCCCAGCGAGTTTGAAATGGTGTTTTGAAACGTTTATGGGAATGAGTGATACTGAGTACAGTAACCAAAGATGATTTGCATTTGATTTACACTACTGATTGCTTGAAATTAAGATAATGAAATAGTATTAACAATTATAGAATCACATATATAATTAAACGTAAACAAATTAGAAATTAGAAATGTTTACAGATAGAGAAAAATGTGAGTTTTGCACAAATTAAAACTACAGGGGGTGAAAATGAAAATTTTACAAACTTAATATTAAAATAAAATTAAATTAAAAAGAAAATTATTTATTTTATTATTTATTATTAATTATTTAAATAAAAACTGTTTAATTAAAACTAATTAACTTATAATAAAAAGCTTTATAATACAAAATTAAGCTAGAAAATTGCAAATTTAATTTTAAAATCCTAAAATGACTTAAAACAAATTTAGAAACTAAAAATACATATTTTTGTTTTTTTGTGGATTTAATATTAATTAATTACTAATTATATTAATTAAACTAATTTAAATTACTAAAAATACTAAAATGACTTAGATAATTATGAAATTTTTTGTAAAACTAATTAAACATCACAGGAATCCTAAAAAATTATAAAATGATTATAAAAATTATTTTTAAACTAATTTACTAATTATTTACTTATTTATTAATCAAAAACTATTTAAACTAAATTAATTAAGAAAAATAGAGAATGAACAGTGAAAATTACAAACAATTTCCCAAAATTATTTTATGATATATAGAACCTAGGAAAAATATAAAAAAGCATTGTTGTTAAATAATAATTAATTAAACTATTTAATATACTAATATTACATAATAATTATTTAAACTAATATTAATTATAGAAAATACTAAATGAAAAGATAAAAATCTGAAATTTGTTATTTAAATACTATGCTGATGCAGGAACTTAGGAAACACAAGAAAACACCTAAGTGCTTAATGAAAAAGCACAAAAATAAGCTAAACAGCTAAACCTTCTTAAATAGAAGCTATCACTAAAATTAAAGTGGGTTTTTTCTGGTTTTTCTTTTTACAAAACTAATTAAATACTTGAAATAAGGAACTTTTGTGAAGGTGACTTGGCTGAATCTAAAAAATAAGCACTTTGGGTGCCAAAGTGCTTAACAGTTGGTGGTTTTAAGCTTATTAGGATTTTGTGAACTTGAATAAGCTTATAAAAAGCCACACAGCACAAACCAAAGGTAAATTATGCTATAATGAAGTGGAGTGTACTTGAAATAAGCAGAAACAAGCAATGAGATACACTAAATAAGCCAAAAAGCTAAATAAGCAAATCCAAACTAACCACAGACCACACAGGCCAAATGTAGCCACTTAGAAGGCCTGTGGGGCCCACAGGAAAGATTGGAACCCCAAACAAAAAGTAGGTCCTAAAAGCTGAGCTTATTGGCTTTTCAAAAAGCCAAAGAATAAGCTCTGGGGCCCACTAATAAGCTCTATGGGAGCTTATGAAGATTGTGCCAAATCTGTGACACAGGGGAGGTCAAAGACCAACTAGGCAACTATAGGACTGCTTATTTATAAGCAAATGGTATCCAAACTTGAATTTTCTTTTTGAAAAATGAAAACAAGCAACAAAATAACTCAAAACAACAAGAACTTTGTATTTCGAATCTCTATTGAATCCTACAATTTATCAAGAAATCTGTCCCATTTTCACAGACTAAGATATTTGATTTTTTCCCCCCTTTTGTGCAAAAGATTTGACTAAAATGAATTTTGACAGATACTAGATGATTACTTGTGATGTTTTAACTTAATGTTAGACTACTTCAACTAAACTTAACAGCTTTTTAGCTAAAATGATAAATGGTACACCCTAACTCATAACAGTCAATAGTAATTAATGAGATTAAAGGTAAAGTTGACTTTCTAACTAATACCCTACTGATTTTATAGTTTAACTACTCTAGTATGACCTAATGTAATATGACTAAACCATTTTTTAACCTTTGAAAGCCACAGATGCATAGGGTCTCACACAGATCCAAACACTCCCTTAATGTTGACTGTTTTATTGATTTTCAAAGAGTGTCACTGATTAAGGGCATGAACTTGATTCCAAACGTTGTAATATGATACCATGAATTGATTTAAGCACAAAATATCATTAACCACAACATAACACACATGAATTACTAAGATACTATTGACAATGTAAATGAGCACAAGTGACAACAAACAAATATATTGAACAAGCTAGTAATTATAAGCAATAATATGAGTAAGTTACACTAAATAAGAAATAAACACCAAGGATAAGCAGAAATTAAGCAGTTAAATAGTAGAAATGAAAGATGGTACAAGAAGCTCACAATGTGCACTCCTGCCAATTCCAAGTGAACCATAGACCAATTACCAAGTCCTAACACTCCCCATGGAGTCCTAACCCATGGCCATCCATTATAAACCATGCTCCAGCCATCTTCAGTCTTCTCCCTTCTTTTTTTTATTTTTTTTTATTTTTCACTGGATTATTTTATTTTTTTGTATTTTTCTGTTTTTCAAATGTAAACTAAGTACAATGATAAATTAGCTTGTAGAAACTTATAATAGTCTTATATGAGCTTGTATGATCCAGAAACAACAACTTTTACACACTGTTAGGAGAATTAATGTTCTTCACTAATAATTACAAATTGCAAATTCAACTAACAACACTGGAAATTAAAATGAAAGGATGATTCTATTACTTTCAAAAGATTGGATACAACTTCATTTTACTGAGTTTTTATAGCTAAAACATAGGATTACATGAAAACGATTTAAAATTTAACTAAGAACTGCACACCCTTCACTTGCTCCATCTTCTTCCTTTTATAAGGGCTTCTAGGGTTCCTTGGGCCCCATTGGTCAAATCCCAGCAACTTGTGGAGCCATTGGATCATTTTGGAGCAATCTGGACCATTCTTCAATTTTGGCGCCAAAACTAGAAATTGCAATTGGGGTCTGTTATATACCAATTGGGGGTGGTGGCATTAAATAGGGTTGTCTTGTTAGGTGGGTAGTGGGTTTGGGCGGTGGGATGTGATGGTGGTGGTGGGGTACCATGGCTGCAAGTTGGGGAGATGGTGTTGAGGATGATGAGTTTGACCGTTGTCAAACTGGGGGACGGGGGAAAAGTTTTTATTAGTAAAATGGGAGAATGGATTTGTTTATGTTGGGCTTAGTGGACTGGGGTAAAGGATTTAATAAATGGGATGGGTTGGTTGGGTTTGTTTTGGGTTTAGGAGTTATAACAAAAGGGCTAGTTTGGTTTGTTTTATTATTTATCCCAAGGACCAAAATTGTAATTAGCTGAAACTTTAGGGACTGAACATGCCAACCTTCCAAAGGTATTCCTGGGGTGAATCTTGCCAAATGTGAATAGTACAAGGACCTTGATTGATTTTTCCACTTTTGAAATTTCCAGGGACCATTTCTGCCAATTGTGAAACCTCAGGGACCAAACTTGTAAATTCTCCAAAATTGTCACCTAAGGACCATTTTTGCCAAAGTTTAATAATACAAGGATCATAATTGTTAATTTAAAAGATTTTAATCCGATGGACTATTTTTGACAATTTTGCAAAGTTCAGGAACTAGATTTGTAAACTTTTGAAACTTTTCACCAAAGGACTAATTATGACAACTTGTGATTTTCAAAGGACTTTAGTTGACTTTTCTTCCAAAATAAATGCTCAGGGACTAATTTTGACAAGTTTTGAAAGTTGAGGGACTGAAACTGCCAATTATGCAAACTTTGTTCGTTTTTCATCTGTTTTTAATCATTTTGCATCTGAAACATATAAAACACAATTCTGGGATATTTTCATATTTTGATGCATATTTGAGTGTTTTTGGATGTTTTGGCAATTCAGATACGACAAAAATGATGAGTATTTACACACTCAGCAATCTCACACACTAAAATATTGCTAGTCCCTAGCAATCTTTTATAAAAACTTAATGGATTTGATGTCTCTTTACCAAAAGCCATTACTTCTTGAGTAACCAAATGTTTCAGTATGTGATACTTTGGTACACAGATAACCAAATAATTTTGAGCAAACCATCAGCTGTTAACGGTTTTGATTTGTCTTTACCAAACGAGGGGGAGTATACATCAAGGGGGAGATATCTTCCCGTCAAATTTTCACGTTTGAAAATTGTCGGCATAACCTTTTTGATTCTAGAAAAAGGGGGAGAACTAAATACTGGATCATTCCACATATTTTTCTCACCTTTTTGCACTAAAAACTTTCTGATCCAACCTCCACTTCTATATCAAAAATCCTTTGATCATATAATTCATAAGTCTTTGTTTCCAAGTGATCAAAAGCTTCATCCACTCAAGTGCAAGAAGAAGAACACTCCTCTACATCCATTTAATTGTAGTAGTGTTGTGATTAGCTATTTTCATATTGTAGTAGTGTTAGATATTTGTAAAAGTGTTGTGAGAACTTGTTGATTGTAGAAACTAGGTGTGTTGTAAAGTAGTGTAGTAGTTGTGATTTAGTTGTGCATAGAAGAAGGTGTGAAGTTGACACGGTGTGAAGAAGGTGTGAAGTCTTGAAGAAGTTGTGAAGGTGTGAAGAAGGTGTGAAGTCTTGAAGAAGTTGTGAGACTGGTTCTAGCTACGATTAGAACTCGACATTTAGCTTAGTGTCGTTAACTCGTGTAAGCCAAGGTGTGTAAGGTTTCTCCACCATAAGGAGTTTGTTGACATAGTGAAGAAAACTCTCGAGTGTGGTACTCGGGGAGTGGAGTAGGGCAAGGAAGGTATCCTTGTAGCCGAACCACTATAAATTCGCGTGTTGTGGTTTGATCTCTGTAACTCTATCTTTTCTTCATTCTATTTCAATACTTTCATTATTAGATTAGACTTGCTTATATTGGTTTTTACTTGAACTCACTTAAGATCGAATCGAAAGTTTTTATAAGCTACAAAATATTTTGGAAATAAATTTAAAAGGACGTAAAACTATTCATCCCCCCTTCTAGTTTTCCACAATTGGTATCAGAGCCAGGTTTAGCAAGATCTTTAAAATATATTGTATTTTAAAACTTGTAACGATCTATGGAATCTGAAAAATATTTAGAAGGGCAATCTATGCAAAGACCACCACTATTTGAAAGTGATAGATTTTTATATTGGAAAAATCAATTCGAAACTTATGTGAAGTCAAAAGATCTAGATCTTTGGCATGTTATTACTAATGGTGGTTTTTTACCTATTCAAAATAACTCCGAAACAAAGAAAGATGAAATCGTACCTTTTGAAAAACAAAATGATGATTTAAAAAGAAAACTTGCTAAAAATAATGAAGCAAAAATGGTTATTTATAATGCGCTGCCACCTAAAGAGTACGAAAGGATCTTTATGTGTGAAACCGCAAAAGAAATTTGGAACTCTTTACTAATAACTCACCAATGTAATAGTCAAGTCAAAGATAATAAGATAGATCTACTTGTTCAACAATATGAGCAATTCACGATTCCGGAAGAGGAATCAATTGATAATGCTTTTGCTAGATTTAACACTATCATCACAAGTTTAAAAGCACTTGATGAGAATTTTTCTTGTAAGAATTTTGTTAGGAAGTTTCTTAGGGCTCTTCACCCAAAATGGCGAGCTAAAGTGACGGCTATTGAAGAATCAAAGAATTTGTCAACATTGCAACTTGATGAATTAATTGGAAATTTAAAACTCTACGAAGCAATTATAAAGAAGGATTCCAAAATGGTCAAAGGGAGCAAAGCAAGTCAATCGCCTTGAAAGCTAGAAAGGAATCTAGTATCGAAGATAGCTCATCTTCCGAAAGTGATGACGAAGAATACGCCATGGCCGTAAGAGATTTCAAGAAATTCTTCAAAAGGCGAGGAAGATTCGTAAGACAACCACATGATGAAAAGAAAACATTTCAAAAGAGTAAGGATGACAAGAACAACAAGAATGAAAGGAAATGTTTCAAGTGTGGTGATCCAAATCACCTTATTGGAAAATGTCCAATGATGACAAGAGTTCAAAATCAAAGAGCATTTGTTGGAGGAGCTTGGAGTGATAGCGATGAAGATGAGAAAGAAACGACAAAGGAAGAGAAGTGTCTTATGGCGAAGACATCAAATGAGGTACGTTCCGAAACCGAATATTTTAGTGATGAAAGTTTATCATTAAATGAAAAAGACCTAGATAATGAATATAATAGACTATGCAAATTAGGACAACTAGTAATGGCCAAAAACAAATCACTAAAATACATAAACAATCAATTGGAAAATGAAGTACTAGAACTAAAAATTAAAATACATCAACTTGAAAAAGGTAAAGAAATTTTTGAAGAATGTAAATCATGTCAAGAGCTTAAAGGTGAAAACGAAATACTTAGGGAAGAAATTCGCAAACTTGATAAATTTGAAAATAGTAGTCACTCACTTAGTAAAATAATAAGTATTCAAAGAGTATCCGGAGATAAAACCGGTTTAGGATTTAACTCAAATGAAGCTTCAACAAGCGAGATTAATGTCAAATTCAAAAATGAACTTAATGAACAAAAACGTCTAAAATCTAATCCTAAGTATATACTTATTAATGATAGAAAAATACCTCTTGCCAACAATGAAGAAGTAAAAGCTTTTTATAAACCGTCTTTGAAAAACGAAGTAGGATCTTCTAAACCTAAGACAAGATCTAAAACTCCACCACCTAGAAAACCAAATAATCCTCATCCTAGGTCTAAATCACCTCAACAAAGAAGAAACCAAAATAGGCAAAACTCTAATAACAATAGTAATCAAATGTGGAACTACCAACAAAGCTACAATTCTTGGGTATACTACCACCTTTCATGCATCCTAGTCAAATGTTAAACATGTTTGGACCAAACAACTTTGGACCAAAGAGGCAATGGGGACCGAATAGCTAGATGAACATTTCTTGAGGCAATCTTGAAGTTTTCCTCAACGTAGACTTTTTCAAAGTCTATATGTCATCTTGAAGATTTTGAAGATTTTTGTTGAAGACCACCGGGTACGCCATTCTTTCAAAGTCTATATGTCATCTCTCAAACATCACCTTTCTACTCATCATTCACTCATATATATATATATATATATATATATATATATATATATATATATATATATATATATATATATATATATACATATTCCCAAACACACCTCAAACCCTTCATCAACTTAACACCTTGATTATTTTGTCCAAAATTGTCAAAGGAACATTTTAATTATTGATACGTTAATTAAAATTGTTAAGTACTTCGTCATCGTGCCAATAAAAGCCTACGTATTTTTAATATATTATTAATCTAAATATATACATATAAATATGTTTGCTCCAGAAATTAAAACCGCGAAAATTCAAAAATTTAAAGGCGGCCCCCTTAATAATTAAGGGGACCGGCTTATTATCGGGGGCGGTCCCCTTAATGTTTAAGGGGGCCGGCCATCTGATACTTTCAAATTCGTTTTCCACCTTAAATCTTTTGCCAAACACTCCATTTGTTCATAATTCCCTTCCTCACCTTTGCTGAGTACGAACCAAAACCATCAAAATCCTTCACCAAATCACCAATCCGGGGTTGTTTCGCAAGGGGCAAATGCTAACCAAACGTATAACAACATCTTTTGTAAGTTTTCCAACATACATTTCATCACATTTCATTCAATTTGGTGTCTAATAAATAATTAGGTATTTTATTAAAATTTATCTTAATTCAAATTTTAGTGAAGTAAAAGCTAGGAATTGAACAACCAAATGCTTCCCATAGGATTAGAATGATGTATTGCAACTCAAACTTAGTATAACACATCAATTTGTCAAAATATTTAATCGCCCATAAACCCTTGTTGAATTTCATTTTTCGAAAGGCACATTGTTGATATAACTCTTAAAAACTAGTTAAAACTTACTACATTATATTAGTTCAATGTTGTAAACAATCAAAACATATTTCTCAATTCGTTATAAAATGGTTCATGAAGACAACATGGGCGTTTGGTTCATGAACAAATTATAATTATATGTAGTTATTTGAAACTTAAAATTAGCTCATAAAATTTGTTAAAACTATTAGAATCAATAGATGTCATCAAGATATATAATCAATATATATATATATTGATGTTTTAGGTTATTTTAATCTAGTTAAGGGAGCGTTTGGTTTATCTTGAAAAAGATATTTTGAAAACCAAAATTCACATTTTAACCTTTTTAAACATGTTTATGCTGAGTCAAACTCTTATGAAAAAGCAAGATATATAATCTAATATATATCTAGCCTCACTTCGAAATGAATTATGATATCATACTCTTTGACATCATATATTCTAAACGAGTTTAAAATCAAAATACAAGGAACATTGTGAAACTACTTCATAGATTTTTTTTTTGTTCGAAGTAGAATTTCGTTCCACATATATTGCATATATATATATATATATATATATATATATATATATATATATATATATATATATATATATATATATATATATATATATATAACATATGCATGATAGTTATTTTTGTATTAAGTTTATTTTTGTTGTTATATTGTTTAGGTGAAAATGCCTAAGACCACGGCTGGTTATGTCTCCAAAATCAAACAATACATTCCAAATGTTTCTTCTACTCCCGGCATGTCTCCTTCAGTTGCATGTTTCTATCGTCCCATTGAAAATAGAAACATTCACGAAGGAAGAATTGTCGATCCATCTTTCTATGACTCTGATCAAACCGAACGAATGTTCTCCAATATTCGTTTTGAATGTCTCTACCAAATCAACGAACCAATCATTCCTCATTTTATCCTCGACTTCTATAGCCAAGTGACGATGAAAACCGATCCCTATGGTCATCTCCTTATTTCCTTCATGATTCAAAATCAATTCATCACTCTTACTCTTGCTCAATTTGGACAAATTCTTAGAATCCCATACAACGGCCAAGCCGTATTCTCAAATGAATGGGATCTTTCCTCTCTTGAAAGAAATTGTCCTCAGGATGGCCCATACTATTCTAAGATTCCTAGTCCTGAAGACATTCGTCGATTGCTTGAACTAGAACATCGCACGACTAGTCGAGTAATCAAGTCGAAGAATGTCGATATTCATGCAAATCAAATCCTCCTCAAAGAGCTAAGCCACGATATGAAAAAGTGGGAAGAACTCATTCGCGAGAATGCGTTTGGTACTGGTGGTCACCGTGATCATGTCACGGCAAGCATTGCCCACATGTTATATTGTGTAGTTGCTGAAGAGAACTACAATTTGGCTTATCTTTTTGTTCATCGAATCATGTCCGCCAAAAACACCCCAAATGCCAATCTTCCTTACGGTATGTTCCTTACTCGACATTATCGTTACGTCATGGAACATTACCTACATCTTCAAAGAGATTACTACGTGCAAATCCTTCCTACTTTGAACCAACTTACTCTTGTTCGTACTCATCGTTCTCAAAGTGACAAAGGAAAATCTCGTGTTCCTTTGTATTCTTGGCCTCGTGGGTCTACATCTCATCGTGACGACGATGATGATGATGAGGAGGAAAACACCTCACGTGTTAGTACTCCATCCCCTACGACCTTTGTTGATAATCTTTCTGATCTTGACGATACCGAGTATCAAGTTCCTCTTCCTCATGAACGTACCGATGAACTTCTCTTCACTCGTCAAACGTCTATTATCAACCGACAACAACAAATGCATGAAGAAATTCGAGGAGGATTCAAATCCGTTGGAAAGATGTTTAGAAAGATGATTGGGAAGAAGAAGAAGTAGATGATATTGATGTATTGCTACTTATTATTATTATTCTCTATTAGACATTTGTATGGCTTGTTATTTGTCCGATTTATTCGGAAATACTTATGTTATCTCTTGTTTATTTCTTGGATGATGCTTAGACTTTAACTATTATCATGCAACTATCTTCATCATATTTTAATGCTATGCTATGTTTCTTTTAAAAGTGGAATATAATATGTTTGTTTGCATGCATAATTTGTTTATATATATATTTATATATCATCATTCCTAGAGTATATACTTCTAATAGAGCTTGCTAGAAATACACACTTGAAAAATCACCTATTTCTGCAAATTTTGGGTTTCTGGTCGTCTGGGAAAACACCAGATGGGCGGCCCCCTTAATTTCCTAGGCGGTCCCCTTAATTATTAAGGGGGCTGGCCTACAATTAAAGAGACCGGCCATCTGGAACTGGGTTTACTGTTTTCTTTTGCATCTTGTGAACTCTTTCTCTAGTATCAGCTACCATTTCCCATTTTAACCCAACTGATTTTAGAATCTCATTCAACCATTTCAAATACATACCTAAATCAACCATTTCCATACTATAAATTCCCTCCATAATCACCATTCTTCATCTCATCATTCCTCATCTAAATCATTATGACTCCACCAAGCACCTCAAACTCCAAGGCCTCTAAGAAACAAAAGATTGTCATCATCCCTCCAAAACAACTCTTCATTGACTTAACAAATGAAGACAACAAAACCCCATCACCTCCACCTAAATGCTCATCTCCAAGTGCACCTAATGCACCATCTGAAACACCTTCCACTCATGGAACTTCCTCATCCTCCATACCCTCAACCTCATCAATCAATGACTACATCAATTCACACTTGTCACCACAAGTATCATCACCACATCCTATACAAGAACCTATCTCCACCCATCTTACCATCTCACTTTCACCAATAACACCACTTGATGCTCATCTCTCATCTCCACCAATTACACCACCATTCTTTGTCAATCCCATGCCTTGGAGGTTACTTGAATCCCATGGGGATACTTGTCTTTGTTGCATCCACAACCGAACCGTAATCTTTGGTCTTAGAGATGAAATTCAATATATGTTTTCATATATTGAACATTTGCTTACTAACCCACCACCACCACCAACTCCACCATCCTCTCCAATTATTCCTCCACCACAATTCTCACCCATTCCTCCACCATCACCATCATGCTCTCCAAATTAAGCATATGATATGCTTAATAAATAAAGCCTTTACCACCCTTTTGCTTGCAAGCTCTATGAAGCCCATGTACTCTTTGCATGATGAAATATTCTTCTAGTTGTTAGTTTATGTAATAGCTATCCTCTTGTAATCTTTATTATTGCTACTTGTATTGTTGTGTCTTGACACAACTATTGCTTTAATATGAATGCTTCTTTTCAAACATGCTTAATTATATTCTTATCACCTTATATATATTTGCATGTATATACTTGTGCTTATAATATTTTTGTTTTGCAAAGCATCCCATAGCTCGTTCTCTTGGTGCCCCCAAACGAGGGGGAGTACACATCAAGGGGGAGATATTTTCCCGTCAAATTTTCACGTTTGAAAATTGTCGGCATAACCTTTTTGATTCTACAAAAAGGGGGAGAAGTAAATATAAACTCACTAAAATACTTGTTTAAAAACTAAATAATGTTTAAAAACGTTATTAATATTTCTCAATAAACCTATGTTTTGATAATCACAAAACTCAAATCAAATTAAGTCAAGATTAAGACGTAAACAAGTACTTAGTAACAAATATTTACCTCTACATCTAATATCACTTAAGGTATGCATAAACTAAGCATCTTATGCATTACATGATCAAAGGAAACCTTGTCTTAAGACATAACATTTTATAAAATGTTATTAACATTTTATATATATTTGTAAATCATTTTTGGTATTGTTATATTAAACTACAAAGATATGATTTCAAATTTCCAATCAAAAAGGGCAAATTTTATCCAGAAAAACTTTTCCAACGTTCAGGAGGGTGGCCCCCTTAATTTTACTAGGCGGCCCCCTTAATCATTAAGGGGACCGCCCCCTAATTAAGGGGACCGGCACGCTCCAGAACAGTATTTTCTGGCCCTTTAAATACTGGATTATTCCACATATTTTTCTCACCTTTTTGCACTAAAAACTTTTTGATCCAACCTCCACTTCTATATCAAAAATCCTTTGATCATATAATTCATAAGTCTTTGTTTCCAAGTGATCCAAAGCTTCATCCACTCAAGTGCAAGAAGAAGAACACTCCTCTACATCCATTTAATTGTAGTAGTGTTGTGATTAGCTATTTTCATATTGTAGTAGTGTTAGATATTTGTAAAAGTGTTGTGAGAACTTGTTGATTGTAGAAACTAGGTGTGTTGTAAAGTAGTGTAGTAGTTGTGATTTAGTTGTGCATAGAAGAAGGTGTGAAGTTGACAAGGTGTGAAGT